>VWZU01001430.1:521250-560269 GCA_013397095.1 Sterrhoptilus dennistouni
CGCACGGTGCTGCGGCTTTGTGCCGGTTGTTGCGGAATGGAGGCGCTGGGCTCCGGCAAATCTGACGGCTCTGTTTCGGACCCCAGAAAATCACGTTGGAGATGGCGGCGTTCCTGCAGCAGCTGCGGCAGAAGGTGAAGGTGGGAGTGGTGGGCGGCTCGGACTTCGCCAAGATCCGCGAGCAGCTGGGCGAGGACGGTGAGGCCGGGCTGATGCAATAATCCGCGCTCGGGGCCCGCGGGGAAGCCGCGAAGGTGAAGTGGAGGTTGAACCCCGTTCATCCCTCCCTTCCCTTGCTTTTAGTTGTCTTCCTGGTGGTGTGTTGCACTCAGGCTGTGGGGAGCTAGTAACCGGCGTTTGGAAATCACAGCCTGTTTGCACTGTACAGATATATCTCGCTATCAGATTCAGAGATTGTAACTAATGGTGAAATCCTGGCTTGGTGACAGAACCTTGGGAGGGCGTTTTCACACTGCTGTGTACGGTGGAGTTGTGTATGTGACATACACGTGTGGGCTGCTCAGCTGTCAGCACATCCCTCCAGGACCTGATTTTGTTCACTGTGGGGTTATGATGCAATATATGTGATGGACTCCTGCCTTAGTCCTTTATTCTTAATGGTCTGTACTTAATTGATGCCATTGATAGCCTCCTGTAGTGCCCAGAATGCTCAGAGTTTGTTTGCCTTCCAAGTTGGCTCCAGTAAAACCATATCATCTTGTGTTGTGCTAAGACTCACAACTCTCAGACATTTGCTGGAGATTAGTGATATTGAGGAAACAAACTTAAAAGGGCAGTCAGTATTTGACTTGCTCTCTAGGCAGGCTGTGTGCCAGGTGTTTGCAGTATTTGAGGTGTTTGGTCATTTCTTTACATTTAATGCAAAGAGTCTTATGTCTCTAAGTAAAACCACAGGTAAGTGAAACAAATGACTTCATGTGATCTGAGGTGTGTGTTAATCATAGCGAGAAATGGGACCAGCATTAATCTTGTGCTTGACACTATGCTGCTGAAACTTTCACGGTTTAGGAGCTATTGCTTGCTGTATTTTAACCTGTTTAACATTTAAGACAAATCTGCATTAAGCATATAGGAGAAATGATGAGTTACTGTCTTTTTGCTTGTCTGCAGTGATTGAAAAATATGACTATGTGTTCCCAGAAAATGGCCTGGTAGCATACAAAGATGGGAAGTTCTTGAGCAAGCAGGTAACTATGAAATCTCCAGCTGTGGGAAAAAAGGAATTTTCTAAACAAGGTTTTGATTTATTTGTACAGTGTAGTCCTCTCTAATCACCCTTCCAAAGATCAAAGTTACTGCTGCTTTCGTATTTAGTCCTGTTAATGGATCATTCATTTGGCATGTAATGTTTAACATAACTAATGGAGAGTAAACATTTAAAAGAGATCCTGGCTGAATTTGCTGCCTTGACTAGTGGTTCCAGTTTACTGCAGGGGCAAGCTCTATTTCTTCATGCTTGCCTGTAGCAGACATTAAATGCAGCTTTTTGTTTAGGGCTGCTGCCTGTGGCACAGTTTCCTTTTGAAGAAGATACAAGTAGGAATCATATTAAAGGGCAGTTCGGTGTTATAAAGTGAACAAAAAGACAAATCAGAGCGTGTAGTACATGTGAGCATCAGCTGATGTTACTGATTGAAGGCTGTTTGTTTCTCTGTGGTGTTAACCATCCCTGATTACCCAATGTCTGTGTTTTCCATGTGACTTGCTTTTAGAATCTCAGATTCTGGACTTGCTTGAATGGTGTTTGTTTTGTTAGAGCATTCAGGGCCACCTGGGCGAGGACACGCTTCAAGATGTCATCAACTACTGCCTGAGTTACATGGCAAAGATTAAACTGCCAAAGAAGAGGTATGTGCACACAGACATCTCACTGTGGCCCTGTTCTCCACGGGGGAGATAAAGCTCAGCTCAGGGTGCTCAGCAGAAAAATGAGTCGTTTCTCTGTGTGTGAAACAGAGCTCCATCCATACAAAGACAAGTTCCCAGCTGGAGCACAGGGTTTGGAATACTGAATCAGCACTTCTGTGTCAGAGGGAAGGAGATTCAGTTTTGAAGGAGGAGTGTTCCCTTGCCATGTTTGGAATTCAGCAGCGAGGTGTTTCCCAGAGATGAGAAGTGCAGCCAGACCAGCTCTGTGTGATGTGTGAGGTGCAGCTGCTCCAGACACTGAAATGCCCTGTGTGAGGCAGGGCAGAACACTGCCCACCTTGCTGTGAATTTGGCAGCTTCACCCCAGCACTGACAGCCTGGCCTGTCAGGCTCTGAGGTTGATGGGATGCTCCAGTCACACTTGTTAAACCAAATCATACTTTTAAAAGTCAGTAGGGATGATGTTGAGGTTGCCAGATTCAAAGTCTGGTGCCAGACATATCTGTATGTTTGGGGTTTATGCATACAAAGGACAGCTGATTCCCACTGTCTTTAGAATTAAATTGAAATTGTGATATTTCGTTCTTTGAGCAATTTCCTCATCTGTTTTCTGTCCTGTTCATCAATTCCCTTGCAGAGGCACTTTCATTGAGTTCAGAAATGGGATGTTAAATGTGTCCCCCATTGGAAGAAGCTGCAGCCAGGAAGAACGACTTGAGTTCTATGAACTTGATAAAGTGAGTTACAACTCTTGAAAGATACCCAGCTCTCCTGGAGGAGGCAGATATGGCCAGGTTATGATTTTTCAAAAACTTTTATAATTTGTGCAGTTTTTTTCATTTTAATCCTTTCCATGTTGTTCAACTAATTTCTTCATTCAGATCTCAGGCAATAGACAATTTTTTTGTTGGAATAGCAAAGATTACTTGCAGAAGGGTGGGTTTGGCTCATGTTTTCAGTCCAGTATCCAGGGTACTGAACATCCTGCTTCTATACACGGGGTTTCCAAAAAACCCTGTCCTAGGTAAAACCATTCTTTCTTTGTAATCAGCCTGGGTCCATTCAAGTCAATAAAACCATTTTCTTTTAGAAGTGTTTTTGGGTTATCTTTTCATTGGTAAATCAGCACAGCATGTAACTCGTGTTTGGTTTTGTTTTCTTTTTTCCTTAACAGAAGGAGCATATAAGAGAGAAATTTGTAGCTGCTCTACAAAAAGAATTTGCAGGCAAAGGCCTCACATTTTCTATAGGTAATACTTCAAAAGAATGTCATTTAAAACATCAATTAATTTAAATTTCATTTAAGTCATACTCTCTTATGGCTGTGACATCCCATCTCATTTGTGTGACAGCTTTCTCTGGGGGTGGTTGCAGGCAAGACTGAGCCTCTTTTTCCTCTCATGCTTTTATTGGGACATTTTAATTGAAATCCATCAACGAAGAGAACTTCATTTCTTGTCATCAGTTCATTGTCCTTTAATGTCAGCTGTGTGACTGATTCTGCTCATTTTGGAGCATATTAGATACTTCAGATTAGTCAGAGTTGTTTCTGTGAATCAGTTTTGATCAGAACTACTCCCTCAGTGCTGTTCCACTTGCCCTTGGTTCTTCAGCTAAACCTGCTGTGTGGGAGGAAGGAAAGGATCCAAAAGCAAGTGCAACCTTAAAGAAAAAATATAATAAGGGGGAATTAATTTTTGATCCATTTTTTCTTTTTTACCTTCTCTCCTAATATATTACCACACTCCTGCCTTTTATTGTTTTTCAGAATTGCAAAGTGCAGTTGGCATTAGTGCCAAAGCACTAAGGCAAAAGTGAACTGCAGTGTAGTTGTTCCCTCCCCTTTCTGATGTAAATACCTTTTGGACACCTGCCTCAGCTGGGAATCATGCTCTTAGGTATGAAGGCCAAGAACTTGAACAGCTGTTGTCCTGTTAGGGTGTGCTGGAAGGGCTGATTTCTTCCTTTCCTACTCTGAAAGCCTTAGAAAATGATTTTATGGCTGTACGTATATCAGTGGCTGTGTTCATTTGTGTCCTTTTTTTCTGAAAGTAAAGAGGTTAAATGTAATTCTTTTTAAAAGGTTCCTTTGGATAGCAGTGAGGATTTGGAAACATGCTCAGACTTTGGAATGGATATGGATAAATACCCAGATATGGATATGGATAAATATCCAGTGGAATGGATAAATAATCTCTGAATCACAGCTGTAATAACTGATACCCTATAAAACACTTTCTGTACTTGCAGGACCTAACTCCAGGGTCTCACAACATTTCTGTCTTCTGCAAAGCTCCCTCTGCATAAAATCTTACCCAGTTTAGGCTTTTTTCACTTCTTCTCCCTTGAGAAATAGATTCTGAAAATGAAAGAAGTGTTGTTTCCTCTCTCTCCTAGGAGGGCAGATCAGCTTTGACGTGTTCCCAGATGGCTGGGATAAAAGGTACTGCTTAGGAATTGTTGCCAAGGATGGATACAAGACTATTCATTTCTTTGGAGACAAGACCATGCCAGTGAGTACATTAGTTTGATGTATTAATTTGAGAGCTGCTGTAATTAAACTTCAAGGACTGTAGGTTCTTAGTCCTGACAAGAGCTGAAGTCAGGATATAAACATGTCCATGTTTACCTGGCTGCAGCTGGGAAGTTTCCTTCTGTTCGCTGAAGTGAACACACAGGTCTCGCCTTAACAGAGGTTATTTTAAAGTAACTTCTGTAATTCTGTCAAACACCTAGGTGATACGACTGTGAAACTGATTGTCCTGCTTGGTCAGTGTGGATTGATTCTTCTTGTTGGCTGGTGTTTATTAAACATATTTATTTCCTGTCCTATTTCACACTGTGCCTTTGCTCACTGCTCTGCCTCTCTCCACCCTGGGGAACTGAACAGAGTCCTTTGTCCCTCACCATGGGGCACTCTGCAGGGCCGTTCAGAGGCTTTTAAAAATCCTGAACAGAGACCTGACAAGAGCTTGTGAGGGCACTGGCAAGCACTAGCTCAAAATTAGAACAGCCTGACACTGTGCCGTGGCCATATTCAGACAAATAAGAAAAGGCTTAGTTTTATAAGAACTCAGTTATAAAACTCTTAAGTTACACAGGACTTTATAAATTTTAAAAGGTAAAGTTTTATAAGAAAAAAGCTTGAAATGAAAGGTTTTTTCACTCAACATCAGCTGCAGAAGTCATCACCTGTCCCTCTGGCACAGAGCTTACAGACAGTTCATTTTAAACCCTCTAAGTGGCAGTGCAGCATTTGCAGAGAGCTGAAGTACTCAGAGCTGATGCTGACCCTGTGAAAGCAGCATGGCAAACAGAAATTTGGGAACGAAACTCTGGATTTTGGGGACCTGTGCTCATACAGGGGCAGTGCTGTTGTTCACTGAGCCTAATCACTGCAGGCCCTTGGGAAAAGTCCATTCTTTCCCTGTTACCCTTCGTGTGTCCCTTTTTGTTATGCTTTAACTATGCTTTATGTTAAATAAAATTAAGTCCTCTCCTTCTTCCAGGGAGGGAATGACTATGAAATTTTCACAGACTCCAGAACAGACGGCCACAGTGTCACATCACCACAGGATACAAAGAGAATCTGTGAAGAGTTGTTTTTTAAATAAAAGACTTTCAGAATTCACACTTCCAAGACAATTAAAACAGCAAAATAACTTGAAACATCGTCTTCATTCTGTATTGGTTTCTTCTAATTGATCATGAATAGCAGGTGCTTTGCAGGTCAGTCATTACTGAAGGGAAATGTTTTAATTGAAGACCCCTTGTTGAGCTCATTTAGCACCATCCCTTCACTTTCCAATCACATAAATTGTTTTCTTCTTGCTTGGCTGTGGAGTTTGGGTTGGGTTATATTTTGGGTTGGTTTTTAAGATACCTGTAAACTTTCTTAACTAATTAATTACAATTTAGGGAGGGAAGGGGAGGCATAATCTGTTGATTCATGGTCTCAAAATTGGCCTGCAAGGCTTAATCCCTAGGGTTTTTTATGTTGAGGCTGTTTTTTAAAAGATGCAGTTGTTGTTGTTGTTGTTTTATAATTACCTTAATAATTTAATAATTACCTGCTACATGAATTAACATGAATTATAAGACAGTTGGGATTTCCTTGTCCAGTACTGGAAGATGAGCAGAAGAGAAAGGTTTTATTTCTTCCTGGTGTTGGGAGGATGGCACTGAACCAGAAGTTCAGAACCCTGACTGCCATCCCAGGAAATGTTGGACCAGCTGGTGCTAAAGTTCCCTCCTGGGGATGGATGGGGTGCCAAGGCACAAGTCAGGTCATGGTACCTACACTCTTTGCAGACCAAATCTGAAAAATCAATTGTAAAAATCAATTAAAATAACTTCAGCACATTAGCAAAATATATTTCTGTCACTTCTGATCGTTTTCTGAGATTTGTGGTTAAGGTATTAAGGTTAGGTGAGATTTTTTGTACTACAAAAGTGACCTAAATTCTGTTCTGTTAAAATTCAAGTCAAGGCCTGACATTCTGTGTAACTGTTAATATTACTTTCCTCAGCTGGCATTGGGAAAGTAATCTTGAGTATGAACAGTTTGATTTAGTAAAGGAGAATAAAATCTGATTTTATCATGAAAAAATACTGTTTCCATTTGTCATTTTGGTAAATAAAATACTTAGAGCAGACATTTGCATGCTGCCTGTGTGTACAAAGAAATGAGTAATTTGAATCTTTCCAGTTCCAGGTTTGTGGGATACTCACACAGTAAAAAAGTAGAAAAGAGAATCTTTGTGTACCACCCAAAATTCCCAAAAGAGCTTCCAAAAAAAGGAGGGGGAGCTGCAATGCACCTTGTGCACCAAAACTGTTTTGTCTTCTAGCACACTTCTTCCTTGGCTAATTCCTGTTTTAGTGGAGCTGGCTTAGGACCAGAACCGTCCCTAGTGCAGGAATGCTGTTCAGGGACTGACATTTTAGGAGCTGCTGTGCTGTGTGTGCTCCAGGTCTTGTGCCTGATGGTTTGCTAATTTTACTGCAGTGCTGGTTGCTATATTGGCAGAAAGTTACCAGTGCAAAATACCCTGTGCAGGACCAAAGGCAGGTTTGTTTTCAGCCCCAAACACAGGATTTCTGGCTGCTCTGTCTTGGGAGCCTCCTCTGACACGTCCTGGCCTTACTCTTTCCTAATTGTTCTGCTAACTGCAGTCATGGATGTGAAAACATTTCCTTAAATCAAACTTTTAAATGTCTCCAAACAGGCACCTGCATTCTTCTTTCCTTTAAAGCTGATCCTCTTCAGCACCAGCTACCCAGGGAGCAGACTGGACACACGTTAAAGCACTGAAATGGTTGCATTTATTGTAAAGAAAGCACAGGGTGATATTCCAACAAGCTGCACAGTGATGAACCCATTACTATCAAGGCTTATGGGTCATGAAAACCAAACCCAAACCCAAAGCCCAGCACACCATGTTGTAACACAGGTACAGCTAAGGGAAAACTAGCCAGCACAGCAGTTCTGAGCCCACAGCACTGTGCTGTCATCACACCTGGAGCACATCAGCTGCTGTGAAAGGCTCAGGACAGGTCCTGACAGCCAGCACCTCTTGGTGAAGCTCCAAATACACAATTGAAGCTACACTGTTTTATACAACTAACAAGTGCCTTTTTTTTATTTTTTTTTTTATTTTTTTTTATTTGCAAAGTCAATAAAAATCCACTGTTAGGAACATAACAGAGAAAAACACTTAGTTTGAAAAAAAAAATATGTGGAAGGCAAATAGGAACAAAACCAATTTAGTAGCACTACAACTACATGAAGATTTTGGGGAAGGGTGGCTCTATCACATCCTACCAAGCCAGTTTGCCAGGGAAACAGATGCAGAATCTCCTTCACCAAGACAGCTGAGCCTGTTGAGTAACTCCCACAGTATTCCCCACACAGGCACTGGGCAGCACACACCTGCTGTGCAGCAGTGCAGCTGTGCTGCCTGCCCACTGGCACACCATGGCAGCCAACTGTATGCAGTCTAGAAGGCAAATCTTCAGCCTTGTCAAAATCCAGGCACACTCAGAGCTATGAAGTATCCACTACTCTACAGTTTTCTACCACTTACCTTGAAGCAAATTTAAATTTGGGATGGATTTTTTTTTTTTTTTTTAATACTGGCCTATAAAATCTGTTGCTAATCAACCATCAAGGCACCTAAGTAAATTCACCAACAACCCCAGCTTTAGCAGCACAACACAGTTTCCACACCTGTGCAGCCACACTGTTTGCAGTGGTGCACCTGATGGGCACTGGAGCATAACCACCTGGTGGAGGTTTTCCACCCTGTGGCAGCTGCTCTGTCTGTGAACTTCCTTCCATGAGGAAAACAAATCAGCAATGAACACCTCTGTCTGTCAAGCCAAGGCATTCAGGCACTGTTATCAGCAATAAAGGTGCTGCAGGCCCAGAAGAGCAGCCCAGGGCTCACACAACACCCAGGGCTCAGAGCTGTGCTTGACCATCTGCACTAGAAGAGCTCTCCTTGAAACCTCTCCCCCCTTCCCCTGGGCATTTCCTGGAATCAGTTCACAAGACAAAAAGAAAACCCAAACCTCCCCTCCTCCACCAAGCGCACAAACTAGGTCTCTTAAACACATTTCTTGTAAACACATTACGCTAGATTTTTTTCATTAGCATTTGAATTGCCTTTTTTTTGTGGTTTTTTTTTTTTTTTTAAATCAGGCCAGCTGTAAAAAAATGGTAATTTTGGCCTGCTTCTGCTTTATTGACAATGCAGTATTTCCTCACACACCATATCCTTCAGCCAGGTCCTGCAGCCTCGTTCCAGGGGACGCATCAGGAGCTGATGACATGGCCAGACCACGTCTCGTGCTTGGTGCCAGGGGCCAGGTGAGTGATCACCACCTCCACTGCCTGCAGCTTCTCGTTCTTGGGAGGGATGGTGCACATCTTGTAGGTGACCTCATCGCCTGCCACAGGCACATATTCGCCTTCAATGCTGTGGAGGGAAGCTCCAGTTAGTCGTGGATCACATAAAGGCTCGTTCTCCTGCAGCTGACTGATATTTTTATCATAATTGTTATCTTAGGTGCTCAGAGTACTTCAGGGATTTTATAGAGCTTGCCATCCATTGAAGTCTGAGGTTGATTGTGGTTGTCTTGCAGTGAAATCCTATGAAAATACTATGAACGCCACCATCGCCCTAAAAAAATCGACCAACTACAGGAAGTACAAAATAAAACCCAATAAAACACACAAAAATCCCCACTCTAATCTGCCTTAAAGAAGACTCAGGTGAACCCAGGCTTGCAATGAGAACTCTGCGCCAGCACCTCACTTGTAACAGCACTAGAGGGCAGGGCTGTCACTGGCTGCCACTTTGGGGATGGGGTTTTTAAACTAAAGAAAGTTGATCTTTTTTTTTTCTTTCCCCCGCCCTCTGCCCTCACGTAAGCTTTTGAAGTTTCAGTTTGTGGGCTTTTTTCCTTCTTGTCTTAAAAGGAATTGTACCACGTAATGGCAAGATTTTACCTTTAGGTTGCTCCACCATAACACAGTTTGTGGTATGAAACAAAAAAGGAGCCTGAGTGAGATATGGTATCAAATATCTCAAAATTATTTGCTGTGAGAAAAGAGAGTTCTGCCATGCTGATGTATTAGCCTGCATAAACACTCACCCAGCACTCAGGGAAATTTTCAGGAGACTCCTCTGGCCTCTCCCCAGAGTGATGCCAGGGGATGCTGCAAGGCCTGCACTGTGCTACTGCACATGAGTCCATGTTTGGAATCAGTGTGAGATGCCAGAAGGGCTTCTTCACCTTCTGTTCAGAACAAGGTGCTGATGAAACAGAGAACTGCAAAGTGTAAGAGCCCTCCTCACCTCCTCCCATGTGTTTGAGATCTTTGTAATAAAACTCCCAGCATGTGGCAGTGAACACAGCAGAGATTCCTCCCTCCTGCATTGCCATGAGGCTCTGACAGCACAGAAGATGCCACTTCACCTTTCTCTAAATACACCTGCACCAGCTTCCCCTGCCCTGACAGCCTTGGCTCTACATTTCTCATTGAAGGTTTGCAGTGTTTCTCAGCAGTGTCTGTATTTGGGAACACATCAACACTAAGAAAAATTCTACTGGATGCCACATTGGTGTGACTTGCTTGTGAACTCCTGGTACACAGGAGGTAAGATCTGAGTCCAGGAAAGGAAAAAAATGTGGTCTAGGTCAGAAGTTTGTAGTGCACCACTGAATTTGGTATCTGCCTTCTCTGAGAGCACACTGGGAGGAGGCTCAGCCCACCCAGGAATTCTACCCCATGTTTCTGTTAATAGCAGGGACCTCAGATTTTACCAGTGCCCTTTACATCCACTCCCATTTTGTGACCCATTATTCTTAGGGCTTTTCTATTGCAGGAAAGGCTGGCAGGGCTGATAGGAGGTAAATACACCAGCCCCTACTGCCAGTTCTAACCTCACATGAGAGTTTGCTTCTCCTCACAGTTCTGCAAAACTTCTCCAGCTTCATCTCCAGCACTGCCTCTCTCCAGCCCTTCCCCTTTGAAGGCTCCTGTGTGACTGCTGCTCTGCAAGTGCTGCTCAGGGAGCTGGTGCCAGGCTGTGGAGAAGCAGGAGCAGCCCATACCCAGGGACAGAACAGGGTAACCAGGCATGTGCAAGGGAAGGTAAAAATGACCCCTAAATCAAGACTTCTCCCACGGGAAATTCAAAAGAAAAGTCATTGTTTGCTAACTGATTGTATCAACATGATATTGAAAGTGCTCCTGTATCTAAATATGAATCTAAAACCTGCTATGAGGAGTTAAAGGTTTTCCCAAGGCCTGTGGCTTGCAATGCATGTCCTTCAAACTTTATTTCCCTGGCAATAGCTCTACTCCAGAGCTGCCTGTGACTGTGGCAATCAGACCCAGGAGGGCATGTCCTAAGCTGAACCCTTCAGAGCAGTGCCTGGGAAAATGGGACTAAATTGAAAGCAGAAGAAATATTTACAGAAAAATCAAGATAAAGCCTCCTTCATCAGACCTGACAGCCCTTTCCAACCCACACAGGCTGATCCAACTGACCTTTATTTATTTCCAAAGTCTCCAGGCCATCCTGTCAGCCCAGCCCAGTATCACACTGGACAGGCTCTGCTCGAGCTCCCACATCTGACCTTTGTTGTGGCTCTTCTTTCCAGTTACTGCCTCCATTTATGCTCCACTTCCCCCAGTTCCAACAGCTTTAAGATCCTTTCAGGTGTGGGGGGATTGGACACCCAACCCTTACTGTCCTTCCTGGAGGAGAAACTCATTTACCTTTCCCAGTGCCAAAGGAATTTGCCACCAAAGACCCAGAAGTTTGCCTTGACTTTGAAACAGCATATCTGCAGCAAGGAGGCACTGGAACCTGATGAGGAAACAGAAAGCCCCAAGAAGAGACACAGGAAAGGGTTGAAAGGGTCAAACGACAAGTGAAAGTAAGAATAGCATACTAAAAAAAATGACATCACCTTTCCTACTTAAACCTCTTGAGTCTTGAGGAACCTTGATCCTTAGTTGCAAAAAGAAAAAAAAAAAAAAAAAAGGTTGCTATAGAGCTAAAACCATTAAAACTGAAGTAAGATCCCCCCTTGGTGCTCCAGCCACCCACTGCAGAGCCCCAGGCCCCTGCAGGGAGCAGGGAAACATCACAGCCACCAAACCAAACAGATGCCCCACCCAGGAAGGGATCTCAGGTTTGGCTGAAACGTCTTCTTTTTTTAACAAACAGGAACCTTACATGTGTTTTTTAAAACCTCCTGTAAAACAGGATATGCCACAGTTAGTAAAAAACACGTCTGAAATCTGCAAAAGTTGGTAAATACATTTAATGCAAAAGAAAAGTGGATTTGCAGTCTCCTGAAGCACCAATAGAAAAAAGTTTTACTCTCCTGAAAAATGGAGATAAATTAGGTATCACCTAAATATTCAAAAGCAAGTGAGGAAGAAGTCCAGCTTGAGCATTAAAAAAGACTGGTGTTTTGTTAGGGGTGTATTTTGTTTAAAACTGAAACATGAATGTGTACCTGGATAGGTTGTGTTGCAGGTACACTGGTAACAAAGGGATTCTGGTTTTTCAAGAAATATGACCAAGTGGATCAGTCTGCACACACAGAACATGCCTGATGTACTACACACTGCAGCCAGGGAGAGGAGGAGCAAAGGGCCAGACTGCAGGACACACTCAGCTGTCCCTGAAAGCCACCACATCCCTCAGCCCTCGGGAGGTGACTCTTTGGGGCACTGCCTGTGCAGCCCCTGGTCTGCCAAGTAAAGAGAAAAAACTCAAAACATTTGTTGACCCACATTTCTTATGCTGAATCATGAGGTTAAATACTCATGTTCCTCCTACTGAACAGATCAGCTTATCCCTGAATCTGCAGAGCCCTAAGCAATACCCAGACCAGACAGGTGCACTTTTCCCTGCTAGAGAGCATTTCTTGCAGGGCTGAGCATTAAGCTGACAGCCTCAGATCCTTTCTTGGTTTCATTACTTATCCAAGCTGACATTACAAGTGACTGGAGCTTGTGATAAAACCTCATTCAACCCCAGCAGGGCTCCATCTGATCCCGACTTTGTTGTCTTTCCTCACTTCCTGAGGTGACCCTACCCCACCAAGCACAGCTGTGTTACAAAGGTTGTGGCCACACAAACAGCTCCAATTTCATTTTCTGCTTTTGGCCTTTAAACTTTCCTCCCACAGATCAGATATTCTTTTGCCTCCTGCAGGTTTGTGATCACTAGTTATTCCTGGTGCCTCACACACATGAGATCATTGCCTCACTGCCCCCAGTGCACAGGAAAAGCAAGAGGACAAAGGTCCTGGTCTGCAGCCTGAACAGACCTGTGAGTGAACAGTGTCCCCTGGGCAGTGCCTGCCACCAAAAGCTGCTTCTGGGACAGACACAGCCTTCCTCCAGCCCTGCTATCACTACATGTGATGCTTGGAAGCAGAAACAAACAACATTCTGGCATCCAGAAAGAACAATATGATGGCAGCACTCAGGAGGTGATGACTTGGTGGCACTGAAGGCAAAGCCCTACACAGAGCTGGGGGAAGATCTTCCAGCAGGAAGCAACTGCCTTAAGCACTGGGCAGGAAATGAACTGGGAAAGATCAGAGAGAGTAAACAGAGTTCTTGGAACAGAACAGACATTCTGTAAACAATGTAAGTTACCTGGAAAGATTGGTAAAGGAAGTTAAACATAGATTTTTTTGATGTTACATATTGATTAAATAATTTTAGATCTGGATTTTTTACTTTCACCCTACATAAATATTAGATGTTGATCTAGAGGAATGTGGAGGTTTCCACTGCTATTTGAGACATTGGAGTGCACTTTCAATTCAAAATAATGAATATCTACATACCCAGGATTCTTAAGACACTTCAAATTCAAGCTAAAAATAGGAAATGCTTCCCTGATGTTAGAGTCAGAGAGAGACACAATAGAGTGAGTTTTAGATTACCCAGCAACTCCCATTTCCCAGCTCAGCGCCAGACTGGTATGGTGGAGCATTTTATCCTGCACTATTTTTAGGGAACTGGGAGGTTATTAGGAAATTACCTAAATAAGGAATGTTCTAGTTCTTCCTTCTCACAGCTGCTATTCATATTCCGGGGCTCTAGTCAAGCCTCTTGGGACAAAGCCAAAGTCACGTGGAAACATTTTGGAACAAGAGTTTTCAGTGAATTCCGAGCCTTGCTGGTCACCAAGCTTGTCATGGATGACACCATGGAGCACTTCCATGGCTCAGGGGGTTCTGTTACAAATGGGCTTCTTAAATTTCATTTAACACCTCAACATCTGTCCCAAACCTGAGGTTTTTTAACAGCAAGATACAACAGAATAATGAACCACTGTGAGTTACTAATCCCAAATGCCCTCCCTTGCAATCCCTGTGCAAGCCAGCAGCCCCAGCACCACCAGCAAAGCCAGCAGTGACCTTATGGAGCTGGCTAGCAGGAGCAGGGCTGCCTCTCCCCACCAGCCACAGTCCTGGCTGGGACAGACAAGTGTAAGGAGGCTCAAACACTGAAGAATCCCAGCAGTTAAAACCCAAGGCCTGCCCTGGTCCCTGTGCTGTTGCAGAGAAAACTCCCCAGGAGCTGCACTTCTCTGCCAGTTCAGTGGGTGCACCATCCTCTTGCCCAGTTCTCCACTGGGCCATGGTGTTTGAGTCCCCATTCAGGGTAGTTATGGCCCCATATCTACTTCCATCAGCTCATTCAAGCCCAGCCAACACAGCACAGCCCGTGAGGAAGGAACAGGAGAGAGCTTTCCAAGGATGCCTGTGTGGGCTCAAAGACAAAGCAGAGCCCTGTTCCTGCAAACAGCAGCCTGTGTACAATCCCACCTGGAAACCAAAGCCCAGGGCAGCTCCATGCTGTGCTCACCAAGAACCCCCATCCTGGAGCAACCACTGTCTGCAGTGCCCAGTGCCTGCCTGAGAGAGTGCCAGCCTTGGCTCTCACCTATTACAGTCACACCATTTAGGGGAAGATTCTGGGAAAACCTAGCTGCAATAATGACCACAGCAACCTGACCTTCCTGCATGCACCACTGCAAAGTGAGTTTTCTGAGCCAACTGAGGGGGGTGGAGAACCCTTAGGAAAAAGATTATCCATGTTCTATTCATTTCCAAACCCCTCTCAAGAAAGATCTGGAATTCTGCTGCCTCTCCTTCCTGCCCCAGAAAATCTATTTATTTCAGACACTTCACCTTGCAGCAAGCATCAGAAAGGGAGCACTTCAGGAAGGATGTGTGCTGTCCAAAGCACGTAAGTCATTCAGTGTTTTGAAGGCAATCAGAAAGCTGAGATCTGGCTTCCCAGCACCCCTAGAGCAGCTGGTTGCAGTCAGCAGAAACTGTTTTGTTTAAATCACAGAAAAGCCAGAGAGGCCAGAGAAGTTCATTCCCTCAGCTCATATTCTGCTCTCAGATAATTTAGAATTATCAGGTAATTTCCAGCCCATATTGTTCCACTCCACCAGAGGAACACCACCACAGAGAAGCCAGGAGACGTGGCACTAATGCTTTGCACCAAACAATGATCTGGCAGAAAATCAGAGGAAAGGAAGGAGCGTGAAAAGATGATCTCTCCATGGACACAAACAGCTCCTCGGTGCAGCAGGGATACAGCTGGGCTCTCCCTGCAGGAAGGTGCAGCTGACAGAACGTCTCCAGCACAGCCAGCAGCTGGAATGCAACAGCAGAGTGGGACCACCCCCACCTGGGAGCCCAGCCAGAGCCATCAAGAGTTACAGACACTGGAGGCATAACCTGAGGTTACACCACAATGAACAAGTGAAGCACAACAGGTTTTCCCCTGGGGACCCAGGGGTGCTGTGTGTCACTGTCCCTGGGGGAAGCACAGCATCAATTCTCCAGAGCCACCATTGCCCACAGGGTCAGGAATCCAGCCTGAAGGACAGCCTGAAGGCCTCTCTGCAATGCAGCATTTTTCCCTCCAGAGCCAAGTGCTGCCAAACTGCAGAAAACCCACAAGCACCGCACTTTTTTTTTTTTTTTCTCTTTCATTAAATATGCTGCTTTTGCAAAATAAAATCTTTAAAAAAAAAAAAAAACCAAGAGTGTGGTCATTCATCCATCACTGCTCTCTGGCAAGCCACCTCCTTGCCTTGCCCTTGCAGGTACACAGGCTTCAGGCCAAATCCCAGATAAATGTAAAAGCCTGGAGCACAAACCAGGCTCCATCGTGTGCCCACTCCCGAATGCACTGAGGGAGAAGAGTGGGTGCAGAGCTCTAATGCACAACACCTGATCTGCTGCTACAGGTTCCCCACCTCCCCCATCCCTCAGCTGGGAAGAGAAGCTGATATGAAGCTGTCTCTGCAGGCAGGGGACATCAACATCCAGCACTGCAGGGAGTCCCTGTCTCTTCTCTGGGAACATCCCACAGCTACAGGTGGAACAGCAAGAGAGTGACAGAGAGGCCACCAGAGCCATTATGTGCCAATGACAACACACCAGGGAGTGTCTGTGAGAGCTGACTGACTCCTAGGATGGAACATGAGCCAAGGAGGTGACATAAAGGAGGAGAAAGCTCTCACACTGATGCTGTAATGCCACCATCAATTTGGTGACAGTGGCTCATCTTACAGGCTGGTGGAAATGAAAGCATTAACAGCACATGTCGCTAATAAAAATGTAATTATGAGCTTTTTAAAAATTTCACTCCAGGCAAATGAATTTGCCTTTGCTTCCCGCTTTCCAGAGATGTTATCTGGAATTACTATCTCATCAACTCCCCTGCCTCCATGCTTGCCAGCTAGGGGTTTATACTCACTACAGCAAGCACATTTTGTGCTTGTTCTAGAGAGGGGTGAAGTATGAATCTGAGAAAAACAAAACCCCATCACACCAAAAAGCCATGACATTTCCCTAGCACAACTATTTACACCAAGCTGAGAGCTGTCTGCAGTAAGCAAAGGAAGCAGGGCTCACTTGTACCCAATCAGTTGAAAAGGAGAAGTGGCTCCACACAAGTGTAATCGAACACCAAAACAAATATCTCTGCAGCCTTCAGAGCCACTCACTAAAACAAAGCCAGGCAGACAAACAGCACCTTTCAAAACCTGTGCTGCCATTCAGCCAGACCCTGACAGGCTGGAGAACTGGGCAGAGCAGCCTCCTGAGGTCCAGCAAAGGCCCCACAAAGGGTCCTGCAGCTGGGGAGGGATAACCCCAAGCACCAGCGCAGGCTGGGGCTGACCACTGGAGAGCAGCTCTGCAGACAAGGACCTCAGTGGTGGCACTGGTGGGTGACAAGCTGACCATGAGCCAGCAGTGTGTCCTGGGGGCCAGGAGGGTCAATGGGACCCCAAGGTGCACTGGGAAGAGTGTGGCCAGCAGGAAAGGGAGGGGACCCTGCCCTCTGCTCAGTCCTGCTGAGGACACCTGCAGTGCTGTGTCCAGCTCTGGGCTCCTCAGGACAAGAATGACCAGGAGCCACCAGAGAGGGCCCAGCAGAGGCCACAAGGATGGTGAGGGGTCTGCAGCATCTTTTATGAGGAGAAACTGCAGGAGCTGAGCCCGTTGAGTTTGGAGGAGACTGAGAGGGGATCTCATTACATTTAATTATCTCAAAGGTAGATACCAAGAGGATGGTGCCAGACTCTTTTCAGTGGTGCCCAGCAACAGGACAAGGAGCAATGGCCATGAACTAAAACACGAGAAGTTCCACTCATCCTGAGGAAGGAACTCTTTATGTCACAAGTGACTGGAACTGCCCAGGGAGGGGGTGAACTCTCCCTCTGTGGAGACATTCCAAACCCACCTGGATTCCTGTGTAACCTGCTCTAGGTGACCCTGCCTTGGCAGGAGTGTTGGATTGGGTAATCTCCAGAGGTTCCTTCCAACCCTAACAATTCTGTGATCCCATATTTCTACCCACATCTCACAAGTCCAGCACAATAAAGCAGCTTTGGTGCAAGTTCCACTCAAAACATGTCCACATTCATGCACAGATACACTGAAAATTTTGCAGACACCAAGTGAAGCTTTTGAATGCCACAGACATTGGACTTTATTTTTGGGCCAATGTTCATTTATAAGAAAGGAAATGCCAACCTAAGCGTTGTTATTATCTTACAAAAAATAAAGAAATTTACAGGAAACAGACATTCCATCTGATGAAGATATTTTCACTAAAGTGTAACCTCACAGCTCCTCAAAGCTTAGAGAAGAAAATAATTTAGTTCCTCAAATAAAATGTTTATGTTATAAATCATAATAATCCACAAGACAGGCAGCTGATCCCAATGCTTTAAACCTTCTCTAATCATCATAGCTTCATGATGAACACAGAGGAACAGTCTATCTTGGCAAATCCAAACTGGCATAACCACTTTATCCCACCTCCTGAAATCCCAGCTTTTGGGAAGAATTTGGGAGAAACAATCCACTTTCATTTCATGAGTAGATGCTTATAACACACTGAGACAGTGAACAGACTAACATCTCTCTCACACTCAGATTTAACTGAATAAACAGGTAGAAAAGAACCACTTGATAAACATAAGGAGGATGTCAAAACCCGCACTGTGCGAACCAGTCACTGGAGTGCCCTGAGCCACAGGCCTGGTTACAGAATGCTGCCACAAAAAGCAATTCCAGTTAATAAAGAGCATCTATCAAATTCACTGTGAAATAAACTGAAATGAAAGGCATTACTAATTCGTCCTTCCAATGTTGCCTTGCATCAGAATTAAGATGGTGATACCATCACCCTCCAGCACTAAGAGCTGTTTCCAACAACTCGAATATACTCTGAGTAATTAAAGAACACAATGTACTGAAACCTTCAGTACTTCAATAATAGCACTTTTCACTAACAGGTTGAGGCAGAAACATCAGCTATTTTTGAACTGAAGCTCTGAGACAGTACCTACATGTGAAGCATTTTAAACAGTGGCCCATTCCTGGTACAATAGAAAAACTGCTGTTGACTTCAAGAGAGCAGAATTGACCTAGAGAAGCTGCAAAAACACAAAACACTTCAGTCCTACAAAATCCATATGAACTAACCTTGCTAAGATATTTCTGAAAGAGCAAGGCAAAGAGCCTTTGAACACACAATTTCTACAAGGAGGGCATGGTTTGCCTGCTGTGGAGATGGGAGGAGAAGGGAAGGTCCATATTGAAAGTCAGTTAAACAGCAGAAAGGGCTCAGATTCGTTCATGGCAGAAGGAGATGGCCCAGGGAGGCAGTGGAGCCTCAGCACTGGAATTGCCAACCATGAGGTTGGAATTGCCAGCCATGAAGTTTCATAGAGGCAAAGCCTCTTTGAAAGGCACAGGTGCCTCCCAGCAGTGGACAGGGTTCAGGAGGTCCCCTCCAAGCTCCTCCTGCTGCACTGCAGGGAAGCCACATCACTCTGCAGCACAACACGTAGAGCTGCTCCTGCTGTGAGCACTGGACTGAAACTGGCTGAGAGCAAAGAGCCAGGCTGGTCCCATGGGTGGGCACTGGGCTGGGAGCTGGGGCTATGTCTGAGGAGCCAGAGCCTCTCCTCCTGCCCACAGAGCAGCTCTGCCCCTCTCAGCCCTCACCTGCTCCAGCTTCCCAGACAAGGGTGGAGAGAGGGCAGGGCTGGGCGAGGCTGGCGGAGCAGAGAACCTCCTGTGGCAGCAAAACAAACACTGGAAACGCCTCAAGAGCTGTAAACTTTTACAACCTTGGTGACTTGTTCAGTGGTGCTTTAGGGTGGAGGGAGTGGGTTGGTAGAAAGGGGAGGGCAGAGTTACTGAAACACAGCTTATTGATGGCTCCCAGTGAGAGCAGTGTGAGAGCAGATGGGATCAATACACCCAGAGCACAGCCCACGAGAGGGGACTCCTGTCAGAGGGGCCTTGCACAGAGCACCCAAAATTCACAGCACACAAAGTTATTTTCGTAATGTCATTTGGGACTTCAGCACAGGAAGCATATGGGAGTCTTAAACAGGGAAACAGAAAAACCATCCCTGGAGTTTCTACTGACTGGAGGGGAAATGAGGGCAGGAACACCTTGTGAATCAAGTCCTGGGTTTGGGCCAAACAGAAGGATGTGTTGGGCCATAGGATAGGAACCTGAAAGAGCAGTTCACATTTTGTACAGGCAAACAAGACAGCAACCCCAATCAAAAAGTAATCTCCAGGGTTTTAAAAGAATTAATTTCACATAACTGAAGAAAATTTTACTGAACTAATTGGAAGAGAAAATGTACAGGGAAAAAAAAAAACAGGACCGAAAATAGACAGTTCTTTAAAAGGAATTCATTAGAAGACTGAAAAATTCATGTTTCTGCAAGAAGGCTGTTGTAACTAAACCCCTGCTGATCAGTAACTGTATAGGTCAGACTAGATGTTCACAGTTAAATTTTTTTAATTGTGACATAGGAAACGCTATTTTTAAGTTATTCAGGAAATGAGGAAAAACAGTGCATTTGCATTAGACAAAAGAGAAAGGAGACATTAAATGACACTTCCTTGGGTTGAACATAAGTCAGAATGCTGAGCCTATTTGCACCCATGAGCCCAACAAAGCTTTGGGTTGTCAACACCCATGGGGCAGTAACATTCCAGAAACCTGGAGGAAAGCCAAGTGCTCCTCCTCCAAGAACACTGCTGCACACACAACCAGGAAAGACAGCTGTGAGTAGGTTTGGTAAGGCTTTTGTTGACTTACCATGGATAACCACCCTGAGCAACAAATAAGGATTACAGAGCTTCAATACTGGGAGCAATAGGTAAAATAAAACTGGTGATAGATCTAGAAGAGGTTACAGGACAATAAACATCAAGCAGTCTTAACACACACCCCCTCAGAGACCAAGAGCCCCAGCACTGGTCAACATCTCAACCCAGGAACAAATATCAAAATTGCCCATTAAACCTTGCAGATTAGCCAAGCCATAAACACCAGGGGCAGTGCAGGCACAGGGTGTGCTGGGGATTCCTGGGCAGGCAGGGCCTGTCCCAGGGAGATGTGCTGCTCTAAAACCAAACCAGGAGTCTCACAGCCAGGAATCAGGAATGCAAACATGGCTGGATCTGCGACTGCACCAAACCCTGACACTGCAGAGGATGCTGAGGTCACAGCAGGTAAGTAACTCTGCAAAGACTGGGGATAAAGGGCTAATGTGATTATGGGATGTACAGAGAGAGAAACAGAGCAGAAGTGAAGGAGATTTTATCTCCTTACACTGAAAGTGTGTGTACAATGCATAGTCTTAAAATTATACTTAAATTCTTCAGTCTCTTTTCTAAGTATGCTGCAAAGACTGGCTTAGACTGGAGAAAAATTCTCAGCAAGGGACTTAAACAGCTTTATCTGCTTAGTTTATCAAAAGGTGAATTCAGAGGGGGTGGTTCTCTGTGTGTTCAGGACAAAAATGAACCCTTTAACAGAGACAGCTTTAACTATAAACTCCTCACAACCTAAGCTAGATAAATTCAAGGAAGTAATAAAGTCTGATTTTTCTCAACAGTAAAGGCAATTAACCTTTAGTTTAATAATGGTACAAGCAGTGCAAAGTAAAAGTAATGAATTTTCAGTGTTATAAATCTTTACATTAAAACTAGACACTGCATGGAATATTTGCTTCAAGTGAATACAAGTTTCTGTTCCTGGGCAAAACTCATCACAGCTTATTCTAAGAGATTTAAGGATCATCTTCTAGTTTTTAACTTAACAGATTAATAATAACACAGGAAAAGAACTGCATAATCTATTGTTGCCAGTAACATCTGCATAATAACCCCTCTTTGCTGTGGTGAAGGTGACAGATTGTAAACCAGTCTTGTATCTGAAACGTCAGAAGCTTGAGCACATCCACAGGGGGCAACGAGGCTGGTGAGGGGCTGGGAACACAAACCCTGTGAGGAACAGCTGAGGGAGCTGGGGGTGTTTAGCCTGGACAAAAGGAGACTCAGGGGTGACCTCATCACTCTCTACAACTCCCTGAAAGGTGGCTGTGCTCAGCTGGGGTTGGTCTCTTTCTCCAGGCAGCACTGACAGAACGAGAAGACACAGCCTCAAGCTGTGCCAAGGGAAATATAGGTTAGATAGCAGGAAAAGGGTTTTTACAGAAAGGGTGATAAAGTACTGGAATGGCCTGCCTATGGAGATGGTGGAGTCAACAAAGACTGGATGTGGCACTCAGTACTATGGTGTAGCTGAGGTGTTGGGGCTGGGCCGGACTCAAAGATCTTGGAGTTCTCTTCCAGCCTGGTGCTGCTGCAAATATTCTGTGCAAGCGCTGGGTAATGAAGGCACAGCAGAGCTGCAGCCAGAACTCACTCTGAGATGTGCACGAAGATGTCAGGCCCTCCATCCGCAGGGGTGATGAAGCCGTGGCCCTTGGAGCGGCAGAAGCACTTGCAGACCCCTTTGTAGACCGGCCCCTCGGAGGCTCTTACCGTGCTGCAGGGGGAACCACACAGAGCAGGTCAGGGCTGGGACACTCCCCTTGTCACCACAGCACACACAGCAAAAGGGCCAACCCTCTCTGACAGTGAGCACTCTGCTCTGCAGCAGCTGCTCTGCACTCCCCTTCACACGCTGCACATGTTTTGCCTTTGGAAAAGGGACACAGGGATGAAGATGATGTTTGCTAGCACTGTAATGCATCAGTTGCCATCCTGAGTTCAACTGCTCCACCACTGCGCCAAATTTCCCTCCAGACACCATCCTAAATGTGAGACTCTTCTACCCTTGATGAGTTTGGGAGTAGCACTGTGTATCTAAGTGTTTTGATTTCACAGGAAGTGTGAAGTGTAGTGCATAACAGCAAGACTCATGTCTGAACTCCTCCTTCACTGCCATGGCACCTGTATTGCAAAGTGAGACACGTTTGCAGAACCACCTTTAGGGTGACTTACTGCCATCCAAAAAAATTGACTTGTCCTGAAAATCGTGTGCTTAAATCCTTTTCTCCATCAAATATACTGACTGCAACTTCCAGGGATCCAAACTCACTTAAACACGCCCTTCAATGAAAACTGATTTAGACATATTATGGTGTTTACTCTGAGCATTGCTAGATCAGAACCTTCCTCATTCAAGGAGTATCCAGTAGGTTCCATGTTAAAAGAGGATTTTAATGTAATTCCTCAAACACAATGACTGTGCAGCCATTTGGTTACATGCATCCTGGCAACTTGGACATCACTGTCCCAAATGTTTAAATTTTACTGAAGTCTAAATAAAATTGTTAAAAAAAAATGGTAACAGCTTTGTTCCTTAAATCAAACTAACATAAAGAAATGCACTTGAAAGTGCTAAAGAAAGAAATCTCCATTAAATCACTTCGTTTCCAGCTCTATAAAGCTGTCAACACACCTGACCACACAAGTGCTTGTTACACAGAAAAGCACTCACTGTCCTAAACAAGCTATTAAAGTTCAATTGCATCTTTCAAAGAGATAAGGCACTGTGGGGGATGAGGGCCCCCCACTTCCAGTGAACCAAAATTAAATAATCCCACTGAATAATAAGGCACTGCCTGTCACATTCATCTCTTTATACAACTGCTCACCTAGAGCTCCTCTTGTTTAAAGAGGACACACACATAAAAGAATTCAGAGCTATTTTGGTTTTCAGGGCAAGCAAATACAGCAAGATTCCTGCACTAATTAATGATTAAAGAACTGTGGAAGCCAAATAAAAAATTCTTTCTTTTTGTAAGAACCAAACTAAGATTAACAGCTGAGAAGATTTACAAAGAGTTCATTATTAACACAGCACTGAAGCAAGCTAGCTTGGACTTGCTTTTCAAGGGCAACCCCAATTATTAAGTCAATTATGTTCCTTTTAGCAATCTACTTCCATCAGGAAGTTCAGAGTATTTGAAGGCTTTTGAAACTGACAACATATCAACTTTTCTTCTGTTCCTCTTCTTTTTTTTTTGCCTCATTTTGAATTCAGAAGTAATAGTACGAAGCATCAGTGAGACTGTTATTATTTAAATCCTCATGGATAACTCTGGAAGAAAAAGAGCTGGATAACACTGCAAGAAGCAAAAGGGGAAAAGCACACCAAGCAGAGCAAGTGGCCCAAAACAGGCTGTGGGGCTGAGATCTCACTGCCTCAGCATTCATTCATTCATTCAGCACTGCCAGACCTTCCTCAGACAGAAATAAAAGGCTGTGGCAGAAGCTTCACATTATACCCTGATTCAAAGGGTGAACAAAGAAGCCCACATTGCCTTCTTCAGGTCAGCCCCTCACTGGGAGGCCCATCACAGGCACTGGGAATTCTCTGCAATCCCAAACCTGCCCACACCATCCTCTGCTGCTGCACTTTGGACAGGGCTCACAGGAGCCTGCACAGCACCACAGGGCCCCAGGGAAGCTCAGGGAAAGCCAGCTCATCATCACTGCCTCAAATAATCACAGAAAGCAACAAATATTACCTCGTTTTATGGAAAACTTCATATAAAAAATCTTAGAGAAAGAGGTCAGGGGTCACACCCTGATAACCAGCATATTTTTTAATAGGGCTATTTGAGCAATTTTAAGATAAAGATATGAAAGCTGAATAAGAAAAGGAAACAAGGAATCACTTTCCTCTGAAAAGTGATGGAGTATCTCTAAAATGTAACCTTGATGACGTTAACACAGGTGTCAGGAGTAAAAAACCTAAAACTTCCAATGAGGTTTGGTCCAGTGCTTCAGGAGCAGTGAGAACAGAGACCATGCTAAAATAAAAATCTGGATCTGAGAAGGACACACCAACAGGAACTGGTCCTGGAAGCCACAACCCAATGTCTGAAGTGAAGCAAAGCTTCAGACAAGCCACTCTGTTTTGAAAAATCTTGGTGCATTTTCCCCTCCCTGTAAAACTCTTGTCTTAAAGAGGCTTTGAACACCCTTTGCTAAAACAGAGTCTTGAAAAACTATAGGACATTTGAACTAAAAGTCCAAAGGCATCAGAACTTCAAGGACAAGAATAACATACCAAAGCATCTCTGGATAGCAGCACCCTCACCCCCAGCTCCTTCTGGAGGTGCCCAAGGCTGTGGGAACCCTAAAAACCCCCTCAGGGAAACTTCTAGGCTTTGCCTTGGGAAGACTTACCATAGAGTTCCCAGCCTAGGCTGAAAGAGAAGACTTCCTTTATGGTGCCTACTGCTAATCTGTCTTGAATTGCTTTCCCCATTGATCACCCAGCTGTTCATCCCTCACACCCCTCTGTGGTCCTTGCCCTTTGTACCACCCTGTGCCCTCAGATCACTGCCCACTGACCCCACACTTAACCCCTGAGCAGCACATAGTCTGTGTCTTCTGCCCTTGATCCCTTCAGCCTGGTGCAATAATGCACAATTTCATACNACCCACTGAGCCCACACTTAACCCCTAAACAGCACATAGTCTGTGTCTTCTGCCCTTGATCCCTTCAGTCTGCTGAAATAAAGACATTATTTTATATATTTTACATGTTCCTTGCTGGAATCATGCAAGTTGGCTCTCCCTGTCTTTCTTCAGCTGAGGCATTGTGTGTGTGCCTGGCCTTGAAATGGCTATTCCTATGGCCTGCTCTGAGCAGCTTCTGAAGGAGACACCTGGAGAAGGGAGCAGAGTTTCATAATGCAATTTACCATGGAGTTCCCAGCCTAGCCTGACTTCCTTCATGGTGCCTGGCAGANCCTGGTGCAATAATGCACAATTTCATACTGCAGTGTGTGGGGCAGGCAGGGCTGTCAGTACTCACGCAGAGAAGGTCCTGGTGCGGCGGGTGGGCAGCGGGCTGGGGATCAGGTACCCCCGCATGGGGGACGGGGAGCGCTCCCGGGGCCGGCGGCTCTCGGGCAGGTGCAGCGAGCTGGGGGATGGTGGAGAGGCAGGGCACGGCTGCGAGGAGGACGAAGCAGGCTCTGAAGACATTTCTGAGGCCTGTGGAGAGCCTGCGGGGAGGAGGAGATGTGATTTAGCCCCGAATGGGAATTGTCATAAAAGTCACAAATAGTCGCAATGCTGATTTTGTAAGGACGTGAGTCACTTCCTGCAGACGTACGTGCGGACACGGTTCCACCACAAGCTCCTGCTCTGTATCAGCGAGTTCGTGTTTTGTAAGGTTTATTTATTTTTAAGTGTCACGGCTTTTGTCAGCTGTAGTAGGAAGCTCCACTGCAAACAGATTAGTCCATAACTAATGGATTTGCTCGCTCCTCCCTCACTCACAGGCTCTTGAGGCACAGCTGAGCCCCTGCTCTTGGTCTTGGTGTGCCCCAACTCCTGGTCTTGGTGTGCCCCAACTCCTGGTCTTGGTGTGCCCCAACTCCTGGTCTTGGTGAGCCCCAGTTCCTGGTCTTCGTGTGCCCCACCTCNTGGTCTTGGTGTGCCCCACACACCTCCCAGACTGATGGGCTTTGACCACTGGCATCACAGAACAGCTCCTGCATCTGCACACAAACACACGATACAAGAAAGAAGCTCTTGGAGAAGAAATGCTGAGACAAAGCTGCACCTCCACTGCTGCAGGTTGGTTTTGCTGTGTGATCACCATGAGAACTTCATTGCTCACTTATTAACACAGCTCTGTCA
Organism: Sterrhoptilus dennistouni; assembly: GCA_013397095.1. Taxonomy (NCBI): domain Eukaryota; kingdom Metazoa; phylum Chordata; class Aves; order Passeriformes; family Zosteropidae; genus Sterrhoptilus; species Sterrhoptilus dennistouni. The sequence continues at coordinate 547,210 of VWZU01001430.1, forward strand.
GCTCACAGGACCTTCAGCTTGACTGTGAGAAGAGAATCAGAGGAGTGCTCCTTAATTCCCTTCAGACTGAACCAGCCAGGCAGCTGATTTACCGTGGGACAGGAGCTCAGACAAAGCTGGAAGGCAGTGGCCAGCCCTGAGGAGGTGACCCCTCCTGCCTGGGGAGATCTGGCAGACCCAGCAATCCCCTTTGGGAACTCTGAGGCTGCCATGATCTCCCAGAAACAAGGACATCTTCATTCAGAGCCCCAGCAGCTTCAGGTTTGCTCATGTTCAGGTCCTACAGCAGAGGAGGGAGAAGATGCCCTTCTCAGCACACCAACAGCAATACATGTCTTACCACACAACAGGCAGAACTCCCAGAATCCATGCAAAGAGCAGGATCAGAAACAGCAGCACTGCCACACACACAAATGGATGGCTTACAGTAGCAGTGGCAGAAATAAGAGGAAATAATCAGCACTGCTCTGATATTACTATGCAAGTCCCTATCCACACTGAAAGGGGAACATGATGTGCAAAAATAACCAATAACCCACTACAGTCTCACTTAAGAAGACTAAAAATATCTGGTTATCTGGATGAGTTAGCAAAAAATGTGGCGATCTGAGTCAAGAAAATATGAAGGCAAGAAAAGCTGCCTTTAAGACCAACAGTTTAATTGAACTGAAATCTCTTATATCCATTATGCACCCTCCTCTTGACACCCACACTCCCCAGCCCATGAATTATGGAGTGGATCCTTCACATGACATTTGAGAGATTCAGCCTTCTTGTCAATGACAAATCCATATTATCTCTTCCTGAAAATAAAGACTAAAATTAAAAAGGCTTCTTAAGAATGAAGTCACCAGGGAACAAAGGCTTTTGTCTCTAATTGCTCAGGGTGCTCAGAAGATAGAAGTGAATAGTCAGTCATACTCCCTCATCTACCAGCTTGAGCTTTCCTCACTGTTCTCAAGAACAACTCAGCTGAGAACAAAACCTCAGCTTTAGGGATGGCATTTCAAATATGGATGGCATCTGTCACCCATGAGCTAATGCCCTGCCCAGTGTCACAGCACAGTGCTCAGCTCAGACCAAGATGATAACACCACAGAGTTGGGATTTTCCAAACTTCCTCCTCCTGCTGTGCTGGCTGGTACAGGGGAAGTCTCCATTTTCTTAAGACCCCTCCTTTGGACACCTTGCTTTCAAGGAATGTGTTTGACACAGCAGGACCATAGCCCTAGTAAGTCACAGGAAAAAGAGCAAACAATTAAAACTCTGATAACTCAGCACACACAGGCTGGCCTCTGCACAAGTGAAAAGGCAGCTTTCAGAATCACACGCTTTCTCTCCTCATCTAAATATAAACCAGCTTGTCAGGTGACAAGCAAAATGCAGAGTATTCACCCATCTCCTGCAATACAACCCCAGAGTGCCCCTCCTCAAACAAGGCTCGAGAGGCAGGAGAATTGTCCCTCCTTTCTTTAAAACGAAGACGAACCACAAAAAATATTTACAAATAAAAAAGACTAAATGGAGTTAGAAGTGTTCTACCATATGTTATTGTTCCCATTTATATTATTTTGGTGCCCTCTGCTCCTTAAACATGAAATAAAACAGCGATGTAGAACATTCAGTGCTGTTTTGCTGTACAAATACCCTTTTTGTTCTCTGCCCATGGCAAAGGTAGGTGAATAGCCTCGACTCTCATCACTTCTATTACATGAGCCCTGTGTTGTGCTCAGAGCTGGGTGAGAGATGACCCCAACACACACAACTGGGTGAGAGCTGACCCCAACAAACACAACTGGGTGAGAGCTGACCCAAACACAAACAGAGCTGGGTGAGAGCTGGCCCAAACACAAACAGAGCTGGGTGAGAGCTGGCCCAAACACACACAACTGGGTGAGAGCTGGCCCAAACACAAACAGAGCTGGGTGAGAGCTGACCCAAACACAACTGGGTGAGAGCTGGCCCAAACACACATATCTGGAGGCAGCCAGCAGCACCTACCCTTGACTCAGCCGCAGCACAGGCAGCAGGGCCAGCATGGCACAGGGGATGCAGGCCAGGAGCCAGGGGAAGCCTGTGCTGCAGCTCAGTCTGTATGGGCAGCATGTTGCATCTCTGCACAGGAGAGTGCACTGACTCATCCCTCTGCCTCTTGGGCTTCTCTGACAATTGTAAAAATCAGGTGCAGTGAGAAGGCTGGGAGCTTGAAGCACCAAGTTTTACTGTGTGTGTACAGCAGGATGTCAGCAGCTCCCACCTCTGTGACCCTCAGCAGAAGATCACTTCATCTGGACCTTTACAAGGACAAAGGTGCAGCTTGGCCATTTCACTTTGTGCTGGTGTGGCCACTTGTTGAGGTTGTTCATGCAGGGATTAGCTCATTTCCCTTGGCAGCCCTCCTGCAGGAGCAGAGACACTCTCCCCTCTTGCAGGCTCAGCCAGAGGCACTGGGAGGCCGGGCAGTGTTGACATAGGAAGCCTACAGCAAAAACTCAAAACAAAACAAAACCCACGTCCCAGCCCTCCCAGCCGCCTCCTCACAAATGCTTTCCCTTCCTGAGGCAGTCACCAGCAGCCTTCAGAGATGTTTCCCAGATGTTATGCTGTGTGCTGAACTGACTCCCTGCATATCAAGAATCATCCCTTGCACAGTTGCCTACCAGCCCTTCCCCAGCACCCACAGATCCCTTCCTCTCTTTTTGGCTCTGTGGCTAGCTGAACAAACACACTTTCTTACATCTCTCAGAAGCCCCCTACATCTTCCAACCCACTTCCTTCAGGTTTTTCCCTGTCCCTGCAGCCCAAGCACCACTCTCCACTTGACCATGGCAAGGACAGCATCCCCCAAACCCCAGAGCTGCCAGGAGCATCCATCCCCCCTGTGCCCCGTGAGGGCAGCCAGCACTTCCCAGCAGCAAAGCAGCCTTGCAGAAAGCCCAGCAGAGTGAGATCCCAGCCAGGCCAGGGAGCAGGGGCAGCACAAACAGCATCTCTCTGCTGCTTGAGCCAGCAAAACATGTGCCTGAGGGGATTTACAGAATGAATGTAACATGACGTAAAGGGGGTGATGTTTTCAGGCTCTTTAGGAAACTCCAGCCATGTGCCACATTACCCTGAAATCTCCCCCATATTTCAACATGCATCATTTATCTTTCTTGTTTTATATTCTGCATTTAGGAATGCACCAAACTGGAATATAAATAAACTAAATGACACTTGCATCATGGCAACAATAGAATAATTTAACATTTCAAAGCAAAAATATCTGGGTGTTTGGGTTTTTTTACCATACCTGTTTTTAGAAAAATTGGCCAACGTGTGCAGAAAGAGACCCCAAAATGTCATCTGTGACAAGTCACCTAAAAAGCACCTGTAACAAGTGAACTACAAAGAGCACAATACATGCAGGAGAAATTTTTGAAATTCTCCATGAAAAATAACTTTAAAAAGCTATTGAAATTATATGGTTGGGGTTATATAAATGTCATCATAATTTCTCTATATATCCATACATCCTATTTCTCTTAAAATCTGCCCCGTACCTCTAGGAATACCCTAAAAACAGCAGATTTGGGGAAGTTATCCATTCTGACCAGCACAACAATATCGCAGAAATCTTTTCTCACTTTTATTTAATGTGAATGCCTGGAAATAGTCCAAACAGATGTGACAGAGTGACAGGCTCCATGAAATCTCTCAGTCTATGAATGGTTTCTTTTTCACATCACAGACTGCAACACCTCCAGTGAACAGGCACAGAGCTCACCCCCAGGGAATGCTGCTTTGCATCCTTCAGCATGGAGAAAATGCATTTTTCTGGCCTCCTTAGTCTGGAAATGACCCTGTCTGGAGGAGCTGCTTTCAGATGATACCACAATGCTCCATGAACAGGACAGCACATTTACCTGGAAAATGAGGGGTTTTCTCAGAGACAGGAAAAAGCTCCCCAAGAGCAGCTCTTGAGGAGAAAGTTCTCTTTCATTTCAATCTCTAAAAGGAATCTGAAAAATACATCTAAAAGACATCTGAAAATCTGATTGTCTGCTGGGCTTTTCCTGGATTTAGAAACAACACCAGAAACTCTTCTTACTTTTTTTTTTTTAAATTTTCACTTTCAAACATCCTGGTTTCCAAATTTATTCCACACAGCTGCATTTCTTTCCTTCTCCAAGGAAGCTGTGCAGATAAACCTCTCAGCTTCACCTGCTCTTCTGCTGACACCTAGAAAACCTGTTCTCAGCCAGAAAATCCACAGCCCCTTGCTCCCATCTACTGAGAGAGTGAAGGCACCAGGACTCCCTGCTCCCTGCCCTGATAAAGGTGAGGGACTGAGGGTGTCCCCAGTCCTACAGCAGCTGCCAGCTCCCTCTCTGAGGGGCCTGAGCACCAGCCACAGCACTGCTCCTTCCTGGAGCTCTTCCCTAAGCCCTTTCTGGACCCCAGAGCACACAAGGATCCCAGCACTGTGAGTGTCCCAGCACTGCAGCGCAGTGAAGCACTGACAAAACACAAACAGTTACGAAACAGCAGCTTCCCAGATCTTCCCCTTCCAGCTTAGTTTGCATGACTAACTTTCCACCATTAATACTGGCGTTTCAATTAGCACTGAAACTCTGAGGAGTTGCAACATGTGTGAGACGTGTCCCAGAGGATTATGGTATAAACATGATGCTCCTGGGGGCTGCAGAGGGGTGCCCACACACTGGGAGGGATTTGTCACTTAATGGAGACCAGGACATTGCCCAGCCACGTCCAGGAAAAGCCTGGTTGTAAGGTAAGCAAAACCCAACAAGGAGAATTCCTATAGCTTGTTTGGGAATACAAATTAATTTGGATTAAAACAGCAGCAGCTATTTCCAAGCAATCTCAGCACTGAACACTTTGTCCCCAAATGCTGGGGGTGCCCTTCTGCTCCTGCAGTGAGCAGTGTCTGTATCTGAAGGAAATGCTGCCCGGGCAGCACAAACCCACCCTGCACAGCAGAGACCACAGAGAGGGATGGGGAGGAATTCAGTCATCAGCAGCCCATACATTGACAGAGATCAGGACTTCCTGCAGTCCCATATTCTCCACTGCTCATGAAAGCTGATAGGTGTACTTAAAAAAGAAGAAGAAAAGTTTAGGTGAAGGAACTGAGTGGTTAGTCAGATCAAGTACCTGTTTCAACTGGTTTAGGATTATACTGAAGGATATGTGGTAATACCCTGTGGCTTATTTTATCAAAACCACAGAGGAATCAGGATCACCTCTTCCTGGATATCGAGTATTTGCCATGACTGATGATGCACAAACTTGTTGCTCCAAACTGCCTGGAACAGAGCTCGCCAGGGTCCTCCTCTGGTGTGTGAGCACAGGAGGCTGTAACCAAATGTCCTGCCAGCTGCCATGGGAACAGCATTCACCTGGGTTTGCTCAGAGTGTGCACAATCACCTGGGAAGGACCAGGTTCCATCCTGCCTTCAGTGGGAGCAGAGCACAGCAGCAGCCAGGGGTGAGGTGACTTCCTCAGGAAGTGCTGGGAATGGCACAGAGCTGTCCCAAGGCCAGCACACCTTCCCCCACACTCTCTCACAGGAGAAGTCCAAGCCTTCAGTTTGCTTATAAAATCTCACTTATCCAACTCCTTTTGTTTAAAGAACAGATTGCAAGTGGTGGAAACTCTCCCAGCTCATAGCAAGCCTGGACAAGCAGTGACAGGTTCCAGACAAGCAGTGACAGACAAGCATCCTCCTCTGGGAGCTCTTCCCAGGCAAGGAGGAAGATGATGGTTGAAGATGATGGTGGTAATTAGGTGCAAGTGTTGCCCAGTAACTTAAGTCGCTGTGCACCTCTAGTACTGGCTAATGTAATCAAGCATTTAAATGACAGCAGGAAGAGGAGGAGAGTCTCACCTGGGCAGGACACCACAGCCTGTCACCAAACAAACAAGTGAGAAGGGGGTGGCCTGTGGGATGGGCTGTTACACCCATCCCTGAGCAGCTGATCCCACAGCACATCCAGGGGCACTGAGCCAGCACCAGGCTGGGATGAGATGCCCAGCACCTTGCCTTGCTGTTGGTCTGCCAGCTCCTTTCTGTGTGAGCAGGCAGGCTCCAGCCCCGGCTGTTTCTGTGGCAGCAGGGACACGGTGTCACAGCACTGCCCAGCTGCTCCCAAAGCCACTGCCAGCCTCCCCCACAGGGCCAGAACCCAGAGCAGAAACACAGACACCACTCCCAAAGCCCAGCTCCAATCCAAGGGCTCCTTCCCTGGGGCCAAGGACACAGCAGGTCACCTCCAGGAGCAAGTGTTGGTGTCCCCAGGCTTCACACAGGGTGGTCACAAAGGACCCTTGCAGTAAAACTGGGGAACATCAGGATGACTTTACTTGGTCCAGCACTGATAGTCAAGTGTGGCTCTCTAAGTCAGAGTTAAATATAAGGTGAGTGCACAGTGGTGCTTACTCTCAACACCTTTCCCTCCTCCTCATTTAAAGAAATGGCAAACTAAAGGTTGCATAGTAGTATTTAGTAACACAGTGGGATTTAGTAAATCCTGTGGGATTTTTCAGGCCCTTCCTGAGCTCTTATAATCTTTTAACCTCTGCAGTGTCCTGTGGCGAGGAGTCCCACAGCTTAACTATCTATGAAAAAGAGCCTCCACTGCTTTTAGTGGACAGTGAGGAGAAAGAGGCCCCTTTCACAGAGAAATTAAGAAAGTGAGACCAAAAGGCAACAGCAAATTAGAAAAGGAGAGGGAAGGGAAAAGGAATATGTAAAGAAACAAATGGGAAAAAACATTAGCTTAGAGGAGCACACAAGAAAGGGTGTACAGACTTATTCATAATTCAAACCTTAAATTTTCTAACAGAAGTGACATAAATAGGCTAGAGAGCAAGAAGAGTTACAAGCTGTTTCTGTGTTCTTGCCCCTTCCCTTTAAATTTCCAAGTACAAATGAAAAATCTTTTTAAAACAAGACACTCCCCACTTTGTCACTTGAATGGCTCCCATGACTCTTTCTTAGACAATAAACCTTACCAGTATCAAATATTTCTGGAGATTTAGCTTTGTCAACAAGTTAGCTGGTTTGGGCCAGAAAGCAGATATCATCTATTCAATGTTTTATGGTCCCCAGCACAGAACCATTGTGCTGGTCACTCCAAGTTCCTGCTGCCTTCATCACTCCTCCATTAGCCAGGGCTGGGAACTCTGTTCTGGGATAGCAGAGGCTACACTTCATATATCTCATCCTAAACTGGTTAACATGCTCAGTCACAATGAGCTGATGTATTTCCCAGATAAAATACAATGTATGGCTGAAAAGGGAACTTTCTGTCCCTTCCAGTGCTTTGGAACCCAGCTCCTGCTTCAGTGCATTTGAAGCTTTCCCTCTGTCATTGCTTCCATGCTGGAGCATCCCCTGTGAATTTATTCCAGAATTTATTTCATATTGGCAGAAAACATTCATACCAAAACATGAAAATCTCTCATGTGTCTTGTGTCTAAGCGTCTTTAGGCTCATCTACAAGGCAAATGGGTTATACAGTGTCATACTATTATAAAGAAGTTATACATATGTAAATCCCTAGGCACTTTTGAAAAGTTCTCCCCTTTTCAGCCCCCTCTCACATCACAAAACTCCAGGCACAATTGTGGTTAAGTTTGTTCATGTGCAACTTTGAGCCTTTTAAGGCTACTGAAATCCCCTGAAATATTTATGTGGCTCAAGTGTTACTCAGAACAATTATTCACTGTGTTTCCTCCCTAATCAACATTTTCAATAGGGGAAAGCAGTTCACATTACAGAGATCTATAACCATGGAAATTTATGAGGTATACGTGTACTGGCAAAGAAAAGAATAAATCCTCTGAGGGTATTTCATCTGCCAGCATTCCAGCAAGATGCAGTTGGCAGGGTACAGAGTCAGAAACCACTCAAAAATAACTTCATCCTCACACCAGTTCTGTGAGGCACCAGAGACCCCAGATGCCCTTTTGGGCAGACAAGGCTCCACTTTCTGGATATCCCAATGCGCAGACCATGTCCCAGTCTCACTGCCTGACACTTTCTATGCATGTTTTTAAACATCCAAGGCTAATAACCAGAGTCTATTTCAAATGGATCACTCAGAAATAAATGAAATAAAAGGTTTGTGATTGAAACAGAATCATGAACCTACATCAATAACAGTTAATGACCAAAAGTTACAAAATTGACTGAAATAATTTAAGAAACATAAAATGCTCTGCATCTGATGGGATGACAGACCTACATTTTAATGGAGAAACTTCTATATATAAAACTACATATATATTTAAAGGTTACTGGCCCACTTAACAATTGCATTTCTGGGTTTGTTTTTTTTTTCCCTCAACACAATTTCCAGTATATCCCACCATGCTGTGCACAAGTTTGTGCTTGTGACCCCTCTCAGTGTCCTCATGCTCCAGCAGGAGGCAAGTTCTCCATTAACACTGTAACACTAATGGTTACTTCCTAACTCTCAATTTTCTTAATTTAACTTGAGGTCTGTCTATAAGATAAGAACTACATAAATATACACATTCCACACATCTGTTTTTTCTTACATAACCAAACAGCTTGTAGAACAGAGAATATGTGAGCAAACATAAATAACCGAACTCCTTGACTGAACAGAAAATGTTGTATTTTACCTTACAGACCTGCTCAATCCTGCCAGCACAACTATCCCCACTGCCAGCTGCTGTTTTACAGAGCTCTGTGTGATCTATTGCACTGACAGGCAGTCCCTACAGAGCAGTCACATCTGTGATGAGACCCCACAGCTCACACCTCACAGAGCTGCTCCAGGGACTCCAGCCACCCCCATAACCACCCCAAATCCTCTCCAACTACACGGGGTACGAACCCTCCATCACATCCTCTCACATGGCAGCTTGGAAAACATCACCAATGATGCACTTTAGGCTTGTAGGGAAAAAAGTTCTTTTTAAGTGTCAGCAATGCTTACAGCACCCCTGTAGAGCCAGCCTGCTGCAGGGAACACAGCATCCAGGGCCAACCAATGAGCAAATGGACCTGTGGGGAGTGTGACTGCCCTCCCTAATTGTCATGTGTGCACAAACCAGTCTTTCTGGCTCAGCACATCCAGCCTGTGCTCACAGCCAGTCCAATGGCAAAGGGAGTCAGTCCCATTGTGTTGTGGTGTCTGCAAAAGCGCAGCGCCAGCACGGGCACGTGTGCAGGCTCCACTCCGTGCCCACTTACACATCAACAAAACTATTTACTGACCTGTGATTTCCAGAGCCACGGCCCCAGGGCTGTGCTGAACAGGACAGAGCTGTCCAGAACCACAGGCACTGTTGATGATATTTGTGGCTGCTGTGTTGGAGCTCGAAAGCCGACACAGACCCACAGTGAGGGAATGGGCAGCTCAAGCTTTTCAGGCAAGGTAAAAATCAGGAGTTAGAGTTGAAAACAAGCAGGGAAACCTTGAGGCACGTACATTCTTCAGGTGTAAAACTAAACCTCTATATAGAAGAACATGTTCAGTGGAAAATTGTACTTAATGTTGTGTTAGAGCAATCACTACCCCAAAAACTGCATCTACTTCATCTGCAATCACAGAGGGAATGGGACATACAAGCAGAGCAAGCATTGCACACAGGAACAGCAGTGAATGCTTCTATGAAAGATTGTTTTGATTCAATTTACATGTTTAGCCACCTGCTAATAGCTCCATGACCTTACAAAGCTGGGCCAGACCCACTGCCAAGAGAGATGTGAGATCAGTATAAAAAGATCAGTATAAAAACAAAGACGGGAATATATTTAACAGCTCCCTTGTTATTTTTATCTAGAGCAATGTTTTGTGTGAAACTCAGTGTTACACAGCTAAGAATCCTCAGGGTCTGCCTGCCTCAGGAGCAAGCCCCAAGGCCAGAACAAGTCATGTCATGGTACTGGTGCATCCACATCTCGTGGCTTCAGCCTGGTGCTGGTGGCCAGGAGATCCCAGACTGCACAGCTCCACATCACAGGCACCAGAGAGACAGTTCCTCCCCAGGATCCCTGCCAGGGAAGAGCCAATGCAGCCACACTAAAACGTTTAAGAACAAATTTGATTAGAATCCCAGACCCCAACTGTACCAGTCTAGTGAGTGTCCAGCAAAACCACTTTTGTCCCCATGGGGCTGTGAGAAGGGCTGAGACAGCTCTGCACTGCCTTTGCTCCTTATTTAATTCCTTTGGGATGTTTTTCAGGTGAGTTTTGTCTACCTGAAAAGCCTGAGGGATGGAAGGGAAGGTGAACATGTGAAAAATGGATGGTGCAGACAGCAGCATGGTGACATCATGGGATGCTGCTGGCAGTGCCTGGGCAGCAGCTCTGCCCAGATTCAGCCTGGACTGGGCTGCAGCAGGGAGTTTCTGTCCTGAAGTCCCTGCTGCCATGGGTAAAAGACACTGCAGTGTATCACACACCCCCAGGGACAGAGACCATTTTTGTCTAAGCCTGGTACAGGGAGAAAAGTAATGTAAAAAAAAAATAAAAAATGTATCAGAAAACTGTGGGACCACACAAATATTTAAGTATATTAAGATACTCTTTCTACTCCTGGTGTCCTAAACATTTGAATGAGAATAATTTCTAGGACTGACACAGTTCCCAGGATAGAGAAAAAGCACCCTTCTGCATAGATAAAAAAGAACATGTTTATTCAGAAACTGAGACCTGTGTAAGATTCCAACACACTTTCTGGAACACCATGTAGCAGAAAATCAATATTCACTCTATTTACTGTTTCCCCTACCGGTAAAATGAAAAACCCACAACTTTAAATAGTTTGAAATCACTTCAAGAACTCCTCCTACCAGTCTATATCACTGTGGCTCCATGAAAAGGCCATCACCCCATTTCATAATTCTCATTGCTAGATTTTCTTCAAATACTGGAGAAAATAAAGTCACAGTCTTCACAGTTGAGTAAATTTTGCCTTTCCTGGCTGCAGTCAGCAGAGCTCCTGTTCTGGACCTGCCACTGCACAGACAGGCACTGCCTTGATGAGCTGGGTGAGAAGATCCAAATCATGTATTTAATGTGTATTTAAGCTCCAGTAACAGGTATAAATTTTTGTTTGAGGAAATTCTTTGACGTTGCTTTCTGGCATGGCAGTTTCATTTACACTTTTAAGTAATTGTCAAGATGTTGCAATCGCAACCGTGACTTACTTTTATCAAGTAACTGATGTAACAGAAAACAAGAAAATGCCTTTGACCAGCCTTCTGAAATCATATCATGGAGGGAAAGCCAGCAGACAATAAGCACTGAGAAGACAGGAGCTCAGAAAACAATATATTCCATTTTGCCAGAGGGCCTCCATCAGCGTGACTGGCTGTGCAATGTAAACAAACCAAACATTAAACCAGGACTGACATAAAAAAAAAATTCCTCCCCCACTGGACAGGCAAGATTAGATGTTTATTTCCTGGACTCAGTCTACTCTTTGTCTGGGCATTCTCTTGAATAGCAAGTGGCACAGAATTTGAAACCTTGGGAAAAGCAGTGCTCCTGGAAAACTTTCAGGATGCAGAGTTGTGCCTGGAGGAACTCAGTGGGATTCATGGCAGAGAATTCACCATCCCTCCCACCATGTCCAAAACCAGCACTGGGAAGACAAGGTGAACACCAGATGCTGAATGGGCTGCAAACCTCCTTATCCCAGCAGCCAACAGTCAGAAGCAGAGGTTCCCACTCCAATTCCCAGCAATTTTCTGGTTTGGTTTATTGTTAGTCACCGAGATCTGCAATTGCAGCAGGCAGCTGTGTCTCCACTGGCAGCCTGTCCTCCACCATGGGACAAGTACACCATGGCTGGTGTGACAAGTGGCTGAGCAGGACAGACCCTTTGCTAGAGGCTCTGCCAGCGTGGTGTGGGAGTTCTGGCCACCCTCCTCTGGGGCCTCGTGGCTGCAGCACCATCAGTGCCCCACCCAGCCTGGCTGCCCACCCAGCCCCAGTTCTGGCCCACAAACTCCCACCTGGAGCAACACCAGCACACACTTTGCTTCCATCCTCGGGACCAGCCTGAGCTCTTAATGCTCTGCCACTTCCCCAGTCATGTGCTGCTCATGAGGCATGGCCAAGGACCAGCAAGGTTTAATATTCCAGAGAATCCACCAGGTCAAGGTTCTCTGATTCCCTCGGTCCTGCACAGAGCCCTCTGTGATCAGATCAGGCACGGAGCCATCGGGGAAGGAGCACCTGGTGCTCACAGCCCCGACTTGCTTTTTCCAGAGAAAGGTAACAGAGCCCTCCCTTGCAGTTCATAACCCCCCGGGGATTTAACTGCAGGTTGTTTTGTTCTCCCTGTCCCTTTGCCCCTCTGCTATCTGATCACAGAGAGGCTGCAGGTCAAGCCCAGGTTTGTCTCCCCAGATCCCAGTGCTGGGCAAGAAGTGTCGTCACAGGCCAACAATTATTGCCTGAACAGCTGGGCATGCACCCAAAAGCCAAACTCATAACTGCTGTCCTTGAAACACCCTGGTATTTAAACATCTGTTGAGACCTTGACCCTATCACCAGCTCCTCCCTGCAGAAATACACATTTCAAGGTGTATTGAGCAGAGCCCAACACTCACATCACGGGTCAAAAATTTAATGTTCATTTTTTCTCTAGACTTCTATTCAGTTTCCAAATTGCATTAATAATGCAAGAACCTCAATGCAAGCGTCATTACACCCAAGACAATCGTTGTTTTTCAAAGATTTGATAGGTTACTTCATTATATATATATATATATATATATGTACACACACACACATATATATATAAAATCTATGTTTTAAATCAACCCAATGAAAATAAAAGCTGCTGTGCAAACCCAACGGCAAATAAAGAACCAGCAAAGCTCTGGAGTCAATCAGCAGGATTGCAGCAGGGGAGGAAGCACAGGCTGGAGCTGATCCCGGTGGAGCAGGAGGGGTTTGGAGCTGTCGGAGCCCTGTCCATTAGTGAGGTCAGGCTCAGGGGCAGCACCCACGCCCCAGATACCCCCAGGCACTGCAGCCAAGCCCGGGCTGATGCGATTTGACTCAC
>VWZU01001430.1:564642-660233 GCA_013397095.1 Sterrhoptilus dennistouni
CAGCCCCGCTCCGCCCCGTCCCGCCCCGCCCGGGGACACCCACCCACAGCCACATCCACAGCCACATCCACAGCCACAGCCTCGGCAACAGCGCCGCGACCCGCCCGGGCTCCGCGGGCACCGAACAGAACCGCCACAGCCCGGGGGAAACCGGGCTCGGGAAAGGATGGCATGGCCAGAAAAGGAGGCGAGGTTACAGGTGAATAATGCTGGTAAATCCTCCTGAATGTCGCGATGAGGAGAAGGATGGGGACTGTAGTGTGAGAGAACGCGGTGTGCTCTGTGCTATCACCATTTAGGTGTTCCTGGCATCCCCTGCATGAGCCAGAGCTGTCCCACAGCTGATGGCACAGCCCAGGGCAGCAGTGACAACAGGCTCCCAGTTCACGGTCACAGACTTTACTGGGAACGCAAAAATCACTGAGAGACCTTGGGACAAAGTGTGCTGTCTTCATCCGGCATCCAGGTTTAGCAATGCTTTCATTTGTGTGCAATTTTCCTAGCTGGTAATAACCCACAGTGTTTTAAAAGCTGGTTTTACAAGGAGAGCTTAGAAAGTGAATCCATTCTAGCTCTTTTTCACTTGTAGATACCAGACAAAGCACGGCCTCATATCATCACAAAGGTAAGAAGGAGACAGAAATACTCACTCTTTTATCCAGCCATAATCACACAAGAAACAGCACTGAACCTTTTGTGATAAAACTGCTGCACACAGATCTTAGCTGGCATTTTATTATATTATTTTTCACGAGGAAAAGCAAACAGAAAACCCATAACAGAGTGTGTTTAATCCCAGTCTCACAACATGCAGCAACCAGCTTCCTGTGCCAGCCACATGGTTGCCTTCCAGAGTACTTTACCTCTCCATCCCATTCTGTTCCACCAAGATCTCACCTCTTTCTAAGATACAGTTACAGGACTGATGGCTTCTTTTGCTTAAAATATTAATTAAAGCTACAATTAAATATTTATTCCTGGAAATCTTTTCTCCTTTGTTTTGCGTGCCAAAACTGCTTTTTCCAGGGTGGAGGAGGATGAAGGCACTACATAAGTGAGCTCTATTCAGAGCAGTCCCCCCCAACCACACAATCTGGGGTTACAGCTGTGCTTTCCTCAAAGGTTTGGCACTCCTGAGTCATCCCTCTTGTTTCCCTCTCTCCCTCTGCTTCCCAGGCAGAAATGTACAGCCCATGGGAGACCCATGGCATTCAAAAATGGATGGAGAGTTTGAGGGACCCTCCTGTGAGTGTGTGTGTGTGTGTACCCCCAGCTACCACAGTTAGGAAATGGGATTTTGCCTTCTTTTTTCCAACAGCTGCTGGAGACAGGGGAGGTTCCAGCTTCCCCCAAACTCCAAGTTGTCTCCCTCCCCTTCTCCTTCCTCTCAGTCCAATTACTGACCATCAGTTAATGATTTCCAGCCCAGGTACCTACCTTGCTCCTCCTGTCCCTGGTGTGGGGTGGCAGCAGCAGGGCAGCTCCTTCCCAGGGTGCAGCCAGGGCTGGGATATTCCCCAAAGCCAGGGCTGGGATCTTCCCCAAAGCCAGGGCTGGGACCTTCCCCAAAGCCAGGGCCGGGGACCTTCCCCAAAGCCAGGGCTGGGATCTTCCCCAAAGCCAGGGCTGGGGACCTTCCCCAAAGCCAGGGCTGGGATATTCCCCAAAGCCAGGGCTGGGATCTTCCCCAAAGCCAGGGCTGGGGATCTTCCCCAAAGCCAGGGCTGGGGATCTTCCCCAAAGCCAGGGCTGGGGATCTTCCCCAAAGCCAGGGCTGGGGATCTTCCCAAAGCCAGGGCTGCTGGGCTGGGCCAGCGAGGAGCACCTCACAGCTGGGAGGAGGGCAGGAGGAGGGCCAGAGCTGCAGGACTCACCTGCCTCTCTCCTTTCCTGCTGGATGGTCCCCCTGTTTACCCAGATACAGCTCTGGGCTGTTGCAGGGACGGAGCACTTCCCTCAACAGTCCTGACAGGGAAAAAAAACCCTAAGAAACCAGAAAGATTTCTTGATAGCATAGCATCATTATACCCCTTTTTCATTCATTTAAAGCATTCAAAGTGCAATTACTTACACAATTCGAGTCAAGGAAATGAGTGTGTGGGGGGAAAATGTATCAGGTAATGTGATTCATTAGTAATGGTGGGTGATACGTGTCCCTGTGCAGCAGCAAGGATGAGGTGGCTTGAACAACTTTTAAATAATTGGATGGGTGCTGCTTGTCAACACAGGGCAAATACTGCCCACCTCCATTAAAAAAGGCATGAAATGGTCCAGGATTACTCCACACATCACAAAGGCAATCCTGATTTCCTGTTCCAGACTGGGCTTCAGAACTATTTAATCTAAAAGCTATGGTTGGCACAAGCACAGAGAGTGTAGGCTGGACATGAATGAGCTGTGCCTGGAAATTAGGAACAGGCTCTTAAAGATTAGAGCAATGAGATCGTAATAGACAATAATGGGAGGAAAAATACCCTTAACTCGTTGAACATGTGGCATATAAAGTATGCTTCAGTCCAGAGTGCTCTCTTGCACTTCATGTCCTCCTGTCCAGTCCCAGTGCTGGCTGGAACTCACCATTGTGCCCAAAGAGTGGGATCTGCCTTTCACTCAAGGCTGTTTACTATATAGTGGGATATACTCATTCTGTTTTACCAGATCAGTTTTTTTCCTACCAGACATCTGACAAGTTATTGTGTGCTCTCACTATCTTAATCATCTGTAATTTTGAATCATGCTTCAGATGAGCCCTGTTCAGTCTGCAAAGCGTAGGAACTGAGGATGTCTTTGCTGTTCTCAGATAAATCATAGCAGCAAGACCCAGGCAAAAAAAAAAAATGCTCATAAAGAAACAAAATCTTCCTCTATGGTTAGGATTAAAATTCAATTCATGTTAACTAGAAGTACAAATAATATTGCAAATTGTTTACAGGGATTCGAAGCAGTAAAAACTAAGCCCCAAATTGCCATATAGTCATCAATAACACAGTGTGCTAAAAGTAACACAACCTTCTCAACAAGAATTCAACAAACATCTTTCCACCTTTCCCTCAGGGGAGAATTTAGCCCCCAAACTTAGTTATCAGATCCAGAGCACTCTTAATAGCAGGGTGAGAAATTAGTTCCTGAGCCCCACAGCCAGGACTGGGACACAATGTCATGGACAAGAAGTAGGTCAGCTCCAAGTTGTAATCACCTCCCATTCTGTCATGCTGGAAGGTGTAGCAAAACCCTACCAAACAGGTATTGCTTCACTCCTGGTCTGGCCAGCTGGCTATTTCGTTTGGCTAGTGAAATAGTGAGAGCTGGCACAAGCTTGCTTTTTTATATCTTATGTTCCTGTTTCCTTTTCTTACAGTAAAACAACTCCATGTCCTTTATTAGGAAAAAAGGGACTCCATACCAGTGCAGAAGTCATTAGTGAGCAGCTTGGCAGGAGGCACAATCCATCCAGTTGCTGCAGATTATTTTTTCTCTTTGCTAGCTTTTTTTTCAGGTTCCACTCCTTCTAAAGAAGAATTTTGTTTATCATGAGCAGAGGAGTCTTTTGATGCGTGAAATCAGTCAGAAGCCACACAGCTACCAAAGATTTTAAGGTCAGTCAGGTGTCTCTCTGTTGGTCCTGATACAGTCACCTAATATTCAGCTCTGAAACCTGATTTTTCAGATCGTTTGTCTTCACAGTCAAAAGGATAAATTTTTTACTTCAGAGAAAATAACATCAATAGATTGTGCTGAAGTAGAAACACAGCAGAAAAGCTGAGCTTCTCAGCAAGGTAAGCTCCAGGGAAATTGGGGTGTTGAAAGACTCTATGTCTTGTCTTTCGTGTGTTTTTACTTCACATGCAATGGGCTTCCTTAAAATAACCCAAACCTCTTCTAGCAGAAAAACATGGCCTTAAAGAATAAGTGTTTCTCCATCATTTGCTTTTTATTTTGTAAATATTGGCTGCCTGTCAGAAATATAATACTGCTGCCTGCTCCCTGCTCTTCAGCTGCCACCCTCTACCCCTTCCTCCTGTTGTTTGCATTTACTCTCAGTCCTTATCACCAGCTGCTTCACTCTGCTTGTCCTGAGACTGACATCCCTGAGCCTCTGCCCTTCCTGAGAGCTTCTCCGGTGCTTCCAGCCATCCCTGGCAGGCTCAGCATGGCACCCACCACCAGACCTGTCTGCCTTGAACTCAACACTTTCCATTCTTTACTGAGATCCACAGGTTTGCATTATGCATGCTGGAGGGCCAGGCCAGCTGCTGATAAGCAAAGGGCATTAACATTTGAAGACAAGACTCAGCATCACAGCTGAAGTTTCCTTTCCAGGTACAGAGTGTTACCAAGGGTTCATCTACAAGTGTAGTGCAAAGTAACCACAAGCACTGAGGAGTGGAGAACCTTCTGAATATGCACACTGTGCCTTGCCAGTGCACAGCACTGAATCAGGCAGCTGCTTCTTGGAATAAAAAATATAAAACAGCTGTTTAACAAACATATTGCTATGGCTTTCACACAATTTCCAACTTTGAACTGGAGCAAAGTTCAAACTGACTCATATTTTACTAGTTCTGACAGATGTCATGATCCAAAGATGGCAGCAAGTCAGGCTGCTGAGCCACTCTTGGACAAAAGTGCATGCACATCATGTTGTGTTATCTGCAGTCGTTTAAATGTGTTTGTTTTACCACACACTGGATGATAATATTCATAATTCACAGTGATGAAGAATGGTGATAATGATCACATAATTTATAATGATGATATGCTGATAGCTAATGATAGTTAAAAAAAAAAAAAGCTGCTATGCTCTGTCCAAATGAACACACAGGAAAACCTTTGTGGTGAAAAAGAGCCTACAAAACAATCCTCTCCCACACGTGGGTTGGGATGTTGTTGTGACCTGCCTTGAGAGATGGCAACTGCCTGGGGGGAAACCACCAACACTGAGCATGTAACCTGCAGCACCCCTTGAGGCTGTGACAGCTGCAGCTGCCAGGAGCTCCATACAAAGGCTGGACATTTTCATATTTCCTCTTCCCTCACTACCTGTCCATCCTCAGGTTATTCACTGCTCTCCTCTTTTCCCAGCCTGTCTATTCTGTTTAGCTCCCCAACTGCACACAGAGGTCACATCTGCACTTAAGCCCTACATCCTGCAAAGAATTCTCTGTTCATTATCAATTAATACCCTGTCATAAATGTGATTAAACTGATACAAATATCTTTTCATCCCTTTTAGTGAAAGACTGGCTCTTATTAGCAATAGGAATTGACTGGACAAATAGATTCTTCCAAAACACTTGTGACACTGCACAGCAAGAAAAAAATCATCAACAACTGGATATTTTTTCTTGAAAAAAGGCTTAGATAAAAATTCCCATGGTGCTAGAACTATTAAGTGAATTAAAACAGAGATGGAAAACACTATGATGGAGAGAGCTCAGTAGCAGGCTCCAATGTCCCAGCATCCAGAAGGTTCTGTGCTCTCTTGTTTCCAGAACTTTGGAGCAGGAACCACAGTCACAGTCTCTGTAACAAGATGCTATTTCCTCTGCTAGTGATCAGTGTGATTTATGGGTTAGAATATTTGTGTTTGTTTAATTTTGGGCAATGGTCCCATCAGCATTTTCACTCCCACAACCGGGAGGGAGAAATGCATTCTCCCAGCTACATTTCTTAATGTATGGTTACTTGTATCAACCTACAAGACACAATTAAAGGCACAACCTCTGTCCTCTTTTTCCCTTAAAAAACTCTGGATATTAAATTTCATGAACACATTACCTCAAGCCTTCTGAAAACTGACAACAGCAAGTTAGATCTGGCAAAACAAGGGTGTTTTCAGAGGCTGGCAAGCCTGCCACTCTTGAAAGCCTACCAGGTTTAAATATTTAATGATCAGACACAGCATTCATTGTCCTAATCAATTCTTTTTTTAGATACGACTCTGTAGAGTCTCAGAAAGTGCAATCAGGCTGTGCTGGAGACCTGTAGAGGCTTCTCACACCAAGCAGTCAATGGCTACACTTGGCAGGAGAAGAGCAGGGGAGGCAGAGTTCTCTGCCCTGTTCCATTAGAGGAACACTGAAGCCATAAAAGGGGCAGATTGCCTTGAGATAAATTGGCTTTTACAAAGCCTTTTCTTTACATCCTTCATGTTGGTGGCATTTTTTACTTAGAATTAAATTAAATGGAAATTCTTACTATGTTGAAGCAAGGAAAATTCTTTCTTGGAAGGCAGTGGACAGATGAAAGCCCCTCACATGCAGAGGAACTGTGCAGTGGGTGCCTGTGAGCACAGACATGAGTTGGGTTCAGACAGGCAGGGGAGCACAATGTTTGTTTTAGAACCCCATGGAGCACAGGGGCTGATGGAATATAAGAAATAAAACTGACAAATAGTCAGTAAAGAATGTCTGAAGTCATCTTTTCAGAAGAACTGAGATACTTTCAGCCGAATGCTGCTCCTTCTCTGATTGGGGTTCCCAACCCTCCCTCCCTCTAGGATACAAATATTTACCCCATTCCTTTCTGCAGAACAATAGCCAGAGGGGGGTTGGTGCTTTCCCCCTTTTTTAGTGTCCTGACCCATCCCAACGAGTGTGAGAACTTTCAGAAAAGGCAGTTTCTAGGGAAGAAAAGAATTCTCTGGAGTGTCTCAGCTGGTCTCTTTTAGCCCAAATGTACAAGTCGTCTGAGAGGGAGCTTGAGTACTGGACTCTTCTCATCCAGAAGATTCCTCTCATCAGTAGATGATGCTGTAATCCCTTCACCATTGGATTAATAAACTTTGGACTGTTCTTAGCAAAAAGAGCTGCATTGACTGAGAGCTTCAGGACTGAAGATCACACAGATCCTCAAGAGACACACATTGCAGATGTAGACTCGAATCAATTCAGACAGAAGAACAGACTAAACCCCACTCCCTCCATAACTTTGGTGAAGTGCTGATGTTTATGACTTCTTGCATTGCAGAGAATATTTCCTAGGAAATTAGTTTGCTCTAACTGAAGCAAAAGAAGCAAACTGAGTAGTGCTCCCTACCCTGGCATTTCCCTCACAGCCCCATGCACAGAAGCTGAACTGTGGGAGTTCATTAGCACAGCCTTCCTTTGGGCCCAGGGTTTCACACCCTGCATTTGATGCTTAGATGATGATGCACCATGAATATCATGTCTAAATTACAGAAATCAATATTGGTTTGAAAGAGACTTAGTGAGGATTCTGGTCTGCAGGAAGAGGGGAATGGTGTCTGCAAGGATAAAAACCTCTCCTTACAGAGCAACAGGATTGATCTGGCTTGTTAAACCCACCCCATAAACAGTGGTGCTGTTGTTTTTTTAACTGCAGCTTGTCCTTATGAAGGAAGCTTGTTTATGCTTTCCACAATGTTCACAGGTTCTTTTAATGGCACTTCGTATTTCTCTACTGCACAGCTGTGTAGAGATTAGGAAAAAATGTAGGTTTATTTCAAAGGGCTGCACAATAATGACACTTATACCGTGCTTTGGGTTAAGTCCAGGACAGCCACTACTGATGGCATCTTGCAAACAGATCAATAGGATGAGCTGATAAAGGTAAACATGTTTAAATATGATTGTTACATTCTCAGAGAGTACTTTTCTAGATCAGATGAGTGGTAAGAAAAGAGTCATTCGTGTATTGGGATGGAAAATGATGGGAATATTTTCACTCATTCTCTTGCAGAACTGCACACTTCTCCATTTAAACTGCTGCTGAATTCCACCTCAGAGGAAATCTCTCCAAGCATATAAAGGGGGTCCCAATACAAAAAAAAAATTAATCCTGTAAGTCAATATTTAGTTGAATGCACAGGAACTGCATGGAATGGGTAGAGATGTTGCTCACTCTGTGTTTTGTATTGACAGAAACATTCACATGTGGTACAGGGAAACATAAACAATCCTTGATGCAAGGAATTCAATGTACTTCCTGCAAGTCTGAATGCAAGATAAGACCAAACGTTGACAAACAACCTGACAATTAAAAAACTGAATAGAAATTGTTCATCTGATTTTGAATCTTCATCAGGAGCTCAAAACCAGAAAAAAAAAAAAAGCTCAAAAATGTCTGTGTGTGGTGGGAGTCAAGGACAGGTCAAGTCCTCTGCACAAATTCGATGGAGTAAGGGAGTAAATGTATTAACTAACAAGTAAATAAGATTTAAAATCTCCAGGCAGTGCCATGTCCATTAGATGGATGTGTATTGAGTCACTCTGGGCAAGGATTTAACGAGGGTGAGGGTGCTGCAGCTCCTGCAGAAACCCCTCAGCCCCTTGCACTGCTGCCTGCAAAGGTCACTGAACTCCCCCGTGTCACTGTGACCTTGTTTGTGCAGCAGCAATGAGCCTCCAGAACATCCTGCAGCAGAGAGGGGCTGCTCAGTTATCCTCAGCTCTGGCTGCCCATGGCTGTGGAGATGTTTCACAGCCCACAATTCCCAGCACTGACCCTGCTCCCATCACCAACAGGAAAAGCATCCCAGCCTTTTCAGACAAAGCAAACAGGAAATACTCAGCTACCTTGCTCCCAGGCTTTTGCCATCCATTTCACTGCTTCCTGCCTCTGCCTATTTTGGGAGATAAGTGTTTAAGAAAATTGCTTCTTCCACAGTTCAGGTTTCACTTGCTGAGGCAGATTCAGCATCTCGATGGTTCTTCCTCCTCCTGCCCTCAGGGTGGGGAAAGGGCAGGAGCAAAAGGAGGATGGAACCAGGAGGGCTCACAACATCTGCCTCTTTGAGTTTTAGCCTTTCCTTCCTTTCCACTGGGGGCTGTTTCTCATAGAATGGAGAAATTGTTCATGGATATTCTCTGTGTAGTGACAGGCTGGGATCCTTTGGCAGTGGGAACTGGCCATGCAGGGCCAGACATCACAGTATATATTTTTTTAGCTCCTTAAACTGACAGTTCCAGGTGTTTGATTCCATTAGTTATTTGAGCAGAGTCCACTGCTGGCTCTATATTTTTTGAAAAACAAAACAAAACAAAAACAACCAAAGAATTTTATGCAGTCCAAAATTTTTTTGCTGTTTCCAGAAAATTTTGAGGCATTAATAGAACATTAATTCATACAAGTGAATTCTTCTTTGTATGGCAAATGCAAGGATAGAATGATTTTATGTTTGTATCACACTAGTGTGTGAAACAGGGGAAGATTGGAAACGTAAGAGAGGTGTTTGCACAAAGATAATGGCTTAAAGTGGTTGTGCTTTCTGTTTATGATGAGCTTCAGTGGTGCAGAAAGGTCACATATTTGTTGGTTTTTAGGGAATATTGAAAATAGTTTTATGCCGACACCGTGGCAGCTGACAAGGACAAAGCCAAAACAAGAGTGGTCTGATCAGGGAATTTTCTATATCTACTCTCCTTCCAACAGCCATATTTCCTCAAGATGAAACAAGTCACTGGAAAATATTAAAATTCCCAGAGACATTTCTTGAATTAACTGATTTTTTAAAAGAAATCAATATAACACTTCCTACTAGTTCATCAGATCAGTTTGCACCTCATCCTTCCCTCCAGACTTGCAGCCACATAACTCTGTGTGTGTGTTTAATTCCTTCCTGCTGATCTCTAATTATCTTTTGACCCTGGAAAAGATTTCACAGTGATCCTGCAGAAAGTCATTCCTGTGCAGTGATGTTCAGGAACAACAACCCCAATACATGCCCAGTTCTGCAGGTGTCAGTGACAGCTTTGGGATGTGTCTCACACCCTTAAGCCTGGGGAAAACAGAGAGTACACATGAGGCAGAAGCACTTAACAGCTCTGATTTTTTCAGAATAACATTGAACTCAGTATTTGCTTCAATTAAAGACTAAGATGATCCCACAACTACCTCCAGTTTCTGCTGTAGTAAAGAGGAGTGAATAGGAATAAATAGAAATCGACATCCCAGATCATAAACTCTAAAGCAAGAAGAGGGCTCCTGTTCTTTAGGGTTTCTCCAGGTATGAGCTGTATCCAGGTGACAACGGTATTGCAGCATTGCTCTTTGTTTCTTTTTACAATTTTCTCCTGTAACTTTGTGCTTCTCCGTTAACCCTCCACCTGCAGCCTCAAATTCCAGACTGATGGACAGGAATTTGCTGTATAAAGGATGATTTTATTAATAATATAAATTTTTGTACATGGTGCAATATTTAACCCAGACACATCAATGTTTCAGTGGACATGAGAGGAATAAAATCTCTGGGCTGACTTGGACAGAAGTGCTCACTAAATGAATTCCATGAGCAATGAGGTGATTCCCCATTCTGATGTGAAATCTGCAGCAACTCCACCAATTCTATCACTCCACAGCCCCTGGCAATACCACCTCAGTAACAGGTTTAGCCAGTTATTATTATTATTTTATTTTTATTATTATTATTATTACTATTACTATTATTACTAATATTACTAATATTACTAATATTACTAATATTATTATTATTAGTTTGAAAATGTCTTAAATGCTGCATCATGGCAGGGATGCTTTATGCCAAATGCAATATTCCATTTAGTGCAACCTGTATTTTCCAGTTCAGTCCATGTTTTGTTTTGAGCTGATTCAGAGTGAAATTACTCTCAGTTTTTCACTTCAGCCAGGCAGTTGAAGAAGCAGCTCTGCAGCCTCACCACTGTGCTGCCACCAGGTACTGAATTGTTCAGGGATGACTCGCAGACTCACTTTTCTTTTGAAGAGATTGGTCAGTCTCAGATCTTCCTTTTGTCTGAGACATTCACAATCCATACATGTGAAAAAGAAAACAAACAAACAAACAAACAAACAAACAAACAAACAAACAAAAAGAAAACCAAACTAGATATTATTTATATTTTCAAATTCCTAATGATGTATCAGGTGCTTTCATAAGAAAGGAAATTGTGCTGACAGAACAGACTTGAAAATAAAGAGATTTATTCTTGCTGAAGTTCAAATTCCCCAGCAACCCCATGTCTTTCAAACTAGGAGTCAGCAGAAACACTCCATGCTCTGGGTTGCAGCATTCACTTTTTAATTTTCCTTAATTTGGCAAAGATAAGCAGTCTGCTTTTCTATCTTTTTCTATCCCAGCTTTTCAGAGCATCATGAGGGAGAAGTCAGGAGGAGGTTCTGAGCAGCGCCTGCTGCACACACAGGACTCCCTCCCTCCCATCCCAGGCCACAGCCTGCTGCAGCTTTTCCACCTTCTCAAGCCATACATATTTCTCAGCTCTTTAAACACTGTGCTGTCTCTCAAGCATAAAATCTGAGGGCAGCCGCTTGTTTTGACACAGAGAGTAAAAGTGTCAGAGGAAAAAGACAGTGTAGAAGCAATGGCTCTTTGACAAAGCAGCTCCACAACTTCAATGTTTCCTCTCTCTCCTTTTCCCTAATTAACTCCATGGCTGCTCTCTGCACAGAAGTAAAAAAATGCTCTTGCATTGGAGCAGTCTTGGTATTATTTTTGGGCTTCTCATCTTGCCATGTGTGTCTAGTCCATACCAGTGTTTTACAATCTAGATAATATGGACTATGTCTTAATTTGGGGTGTTGGAATAGGGACAATTTGAGATACTGTGGACTGTTATGGTAACACAGAAAAGTACACTGTTGGCAGTTATTCCAAATCCATTGTCCCAGGGCCAAAAACTCAGCTATTTCCCAGCCACAAGAAGCAGGAAGCTGCCAAGCCAGGATGTCTCCATTTCTGCCAATGCTGACACAATTGTCAGGTCTTTCTATCACCCTAACAGGCAAATATTTACTCTGCTACTATTGTCCCACCTTCCAAAAGATTAAAAACTCACTAGCAGGCAGCAGGCAGTGGATTTTATTTTAAACAATGTGCCTGTCTTGTGGCTCCATCCTTGACTGAGAAACTGCTTATATTGGTTTTCCCTCAAGGGCCTCACTTACAGTAAACACAATTAGGGCTAAAGACATTATCTATCATAAATCATCATTAGAAACTGCCTGTTGCTTTTAGCTTTGCTTTGGGTGCAGTCTGCTCTAGACACCAGCCATCCCTCAATGATTAGGATGCTGCAGCTCCACATATTAAAACCCTTCTTGACTTTAAGGGCTGGGCAGCATTAGATGCTGCAGACTCTTAAGTCACAGTATTATGATTTTACTCAAAAATGCTGCAAAAGGTTTTTAAATCTGCTAATAAATTTAAGCTGGAAAGGCTGTGCTGCTGCAGCCTGGAGCACCAAGCTGGCTAAGAAGGGGACAGGGTGATGGTACAGGGTCCCCAAAATGTGGAAACTCATCTTTGCATTATCTTTCTGCATCAGCTGCCCAGGGAACACCCAGAAGTGTTTCTGAGCAGAGCAGGACGTGTCTGATCAGCCCCTACAAAAGCATTGATGAGGCATCTCTGGGCCTTTCTCTGCTGTCACTCATTTGGGTTTTGTCCACTCTGCTGATTAATGTTGTTACAACAATCCAGAGACAGGTTGTGAAGGCAGATGGGAAAATACCACAGCTGACAGACAAAAAAAAAGGGGGAAAATAGTATTTCTGAGCTTCTTAATGCACTGGTCTGTCAGACTGCTCCAGGAAACATTGAGCTCTTTTACCATGAGCCATTGAGAGTAGCACACACGCAACAGCACAGCAAGAGAAATACTTTCATTTGCTCTGCAGAAAAAATTCTTTATTTCACAGCAATGCCACTGGGTGATCAATTAATCAGGGATTTGACCATTTTATGAGAAATAAAATTAAATGTGTGCCAGGAGAAAAGGGGTCAAAGATTAAGTTCAGCCATGAAAGGTTTTATTATCTTTTAATTTCTTTCATAATGTCGTTGTTGCTAATTGATAGAGAATCAGATGAGATATGATATATTTCTCTGACCAGTAATTTTGCAAGAGTTAATGAGAGACAGAGCAGTGCAAAGCATATCCAGAGGTACATAATCTAACTCACTCTTGTTTAATTATTATTTTTTGAGAAGAAACACTTCCCCTCCAAGCAGGGCTTGAGAGAAGCACACTGTGTTCAAATTAATCTGCTCTCTGACCTGTCATTTGCATGAGTTCCTTATGCTCTGAAAGTGAAATCATTTGGTTGGGAGCACCAGTGTGTCTCTTGATCTTTCAGTAGATAGCCACTACAAAAGATCTGAGAAGAGGGCACCTCATGTACAGCACAGGAATCCTCCTGCAAACAGTGTCCAGTAAAACACACCTGGCTCAGGTCAGGGTTTTGTGCTGAAGGAGATCTCTGTGCCTTCTTTTTCAGACTAACGTACTCAAACCCACTTAAAAATTAAAAATGGCATTACAGAGCTTCAGACACTTCAAAAAGCTAAACTCACAACTGAAACTCTCAGCTTGTGCTCAAGATCCCTTGTGCTGGCACAAAGTCATCTTCTCTCCCACAGTGCTCCTGACAACACTCACACAGATCAGCTTTAGGATGTGCTCTGCTGGTGTTACCTGCGTCTTCCTGGGTCAGGATTTTAAGGACCTTCCACAAAAACAACCCAAGGAGTTTAGAGCACAAAAACTCTTTATTTGACTTTTTTTTTTTTTTTCTTATTCTTTTTTTCTTTCTGTACAGGCTCACACACATAGCCAGGACAATTCTCAGTTCGTAGTTATTGGATTACCCAGCCTGGTCAGTTCTTCAGTGTGTTTAACTTCTGGTCCTTGGGGGTGCCTTTGAATTATTTTGCTGTCAAAATACGTTTGGTGGCTCTCTCAGCAGCTGAACAGTTGCCATCCAAGGCAAGGACACAGCAGCCCAGCCAGCTGGTACCCACAGGAGTAAACTCTGCAGGGGCAGAGAGCTTGTCTCTCCAGGCCAGAAAATATAAAGTTGGATCAGTCTGGTTTTCATTTGACCACAGTGATCACAGCTACCAACACCTGCAGTGTCTGGGCCTGCATTTTCACAGGGCTGACAGAATAAAGACTGCATTAAAAAGGGTGGAATTTCAGCAGTAATTTGGGACTGAAACCTGAAATAGCAGAAAATGGCTTTGAGCTGAGCAAAAGTGACTTGTAAATTAGAAGGGACATGCCCCAACACAAAGATGTGGTTTCACAGCCTGACAGGAGAGCATTAGGCATGTTCTGCAGTACAGTAAGTACTTTAACAACCATCCTGCTTACAGCTGATTTCAGGATAATTCCCTCCCTGATCTCCTGTACTACTTTTGCACACCTTTAACTCTCTACAAGCCCCTCTTGACACAGTTTCAGACACAGACTGATAAACATTTGGACATTGCTGGGCAAGTTTCAGAGAATTGTTCCAGCCACAAGAATGATTTCCTGCTGTGTCTTTTGTTTCCATCAAGAAAAACACTGCATATAAAGTAGAAGGGATCATTTTAATTAGTAAGGTCTTGATACCTCAGCTGCTGCTCAAGGCTCAGCAACAGGTTAATTCAGATATGAGAGGGCTCCAGGAGCAAGTCCAAAAATAACTTTAAAGGTACCTCGATTGTGAGGAATAGGATTATGGAGGGCTGCAGGTTCTGGCCCCAAATTCAGCTACAGAAGAAAATCCCATTATCCTGTCCCCACACAGATCTTTGAGTGGCCTACTTTGAGCTCAGTGGTGGAAAGGATTCATTGCTCTAAAACTGTAATCTTCAGGTAAGAGATGAGATACTGGATTACAGATTTAGTGAGTGACCATTAATAGGCAACACTATTGATTGCTGATGGAATTGTTGATGGAATAGATGATAAAAGAGCTAAATAGATGTCTCTGGGTTTTTCATTACTTCTGTTTGGTTTTGTAAGTCCCTAATTTCGTTAACTATTCTGTAAAACTACTTGGCAGCAGACATTTTGGATATCAGACACGAATACATTTTAACCTGAGGTTTCTAAAAGAGAGAAGCAGAGGGGACAGAGTCTCTTGTCTCTGTCAGTGCCCCAGTCCCGGAGCTCTGGAGCTCTGCAGGCTGCAGAGGGCAGCAGCCTCTAACCCAGCCCCAGCAGGGTGAGCTGCACCCAGGACAAAGCCCTGTGTGTTCCTGGGGCTGGAATCCACTCCCACACAGAGTGCTGTGCTATCTGTACAATTCCAGCCAGAGTTTGCCATTTTAATATAATATTTGTCCTGCTCTACTGATGTAACTCTAATGTGCATTTCGGTTTTTGATTTTATGATGTTGCTTCCTACATATCACAATCTCAACAACTGAAATGTATCTAGTTATACTTTGCATATAACTCATATAAATTATTCTTTGGCCAACACAATCTTTATCAAGATACCAGGCACACAGAAAGGCTGCTTTGTCCTTTGTGCAAGGCAGAGTACAGGGAATGCTGCTCTCCCTAAGTGGAGCCTCTTTTCTGACAGATTTTTTGTTAAGTGCTCTAGAAGTTCAATCAAGGGAAAGAGGTAAAAAAAAAAGGACATGATTATGAACTGCAAAAGTGGAATATATGTTCTCTTATGAAATGTCATTCTCTACCTACCAGGCAGGTGAAGCAATCTTCCAAGAAAATCTCAGCATAGAAATTCCAAGAACTCTTTGCATTTCCAGGAATTTACTGGTTGGGATCTGTATCTTTGATTATTGTCAGTAATTCAGCCATTAAGCTGCCACAACTAACAGCTGAGCTCTTTCCATTCTTTCTCTTACAGAAAGGGTACTCTGACTTGCTGCTTCTTTCAAGTGAGGAAATTGAAGGAAGGTCCAGCTGTTCAAGATTTAAATTTAATTCTCTTGGGGGAACAAAAAAAAACCCCATAATTTTCAGATAATTTCGTTTGCTTCCAAAAGCTGAAACAGAACATTGCAGGCTGGAAGTGACATAAGGATCATCAAATCCAACCCCCTGCTCTTCACAGGAATATCTAGAATTAAACTTAAGACTCACAGACCTAAAAACCAAAACCAAACAAACAAAAAAAAAATCCATCTAAACTTGCAAACTATGAATGCTCAAAATTAACAAAAGGGTGCATTTACCGGTGCAGGGCCCCATGCAGGGACTAAGGTTAATTACTGCCGCAGTTAATTAGAGGACTCCGGAGTCTTCGGGAGCCTCCCCCAGGCTGAACCTGCAGCAGCTCCCTTGGCTCAGACTCCTCCTGGCTGCAGGGACTTGGAGCCCCTCTGGTGAGAGCATCAGGCACTGCCAGTCTGTGTTTTGGGACTTGGAGCCCCTCTGGTGAGAGGATCAGGCACTGCCACTCTGTATTTTTATGCCTTTTGCATCCTTTAACCTTGTGGTGGGAGACAGCAGTGCCCCCAGCCCTCTGTGTGCAGCAGCTCGGCACAGTCTGTGCACAGGAACAGATATTCTTGGCCTCTTTACACTGTGTGCAATCTCCTTCCCTCTTTGTCCACTTTTACAATTAAAATAAAACAGAGTTCTAGGGACAACTGGAGTCCTGAGGTACTCATTCCTCTGGCTGCACCAGAGTGTGCAATTAGACAATAATTCAGGCATCTGACCACAGAGTGTTTCTTACATCAGAAACATCCCAGGGTTGTGAGCCAGCTCTGCTGGTCAGCTCCTTCCAGCACCTCAGTCCTCACCACTGAGGTTAATTGCCTGGATCCAGATAAAGAACCTCCCAAAGGACCCTGAGAGTTAAGGGTCCACTCCTTTCCCTCCCCAGAGCAGCATGATAATCTGCAAGGTGTTCTTGTCATGGGTGTCACGTAGGTGCCAATGCTGTTGATCCCCGTTGTTAGAAAAACCAGAAAGCCCTTAAATTCAAGCAGAAAATGTGACACCTGTTGGACATGGCCAGCTGTGTAATCACCACAGTCAGCACCACACTCACGTCAGCACGGCAGGCTTTGTTCTCTCCGCATGAAATTTCACAATTCCCTAATTTATTTTTTTTTTTTTTCAGCCTGTGAGTCTGATATCCCTCGTGGTTCTGGCTGTGGCAGTTGTTGAGGTGTGACAATAACCAGGAGATGCAATTCCATTCCTGTGGCAGGGTGTCTGTGCTGTGGGTTTCGTGGTGTTCCCCATCCCTCCAAGGCACCGAGGGCTCAGCAGTGACCTCGCAGCTCTCAGGAGTTTTAAAAAATTAATACATTTTGAAATGTTCTCACTGACTTTTCCCATGTATTGTTTCCAAAATTTCCAAATATCAAGTTAGGATTGTGGATTTTTTTTCAAAATCCAGAATAAAAATAAGAAAACAATAAGATACTTTTCATAAAGGTATTCCTTGCAAACCAAGAGGGACAGTCACTCATTTTCCTCTGATTCAATGATTAATTTTGAATTAAAGTGTTAAGTGTTTTCTGCCTGACATCATCAATGTGTAAGACTACATGGATGTTATAATCATCTTTCTGACACCAAGCTCAGAGCTTTTTAAACTGCTGTTTTAAAAGGAAAAACACCAAACCCAAACAAACAAAAACCCAAAATAAAACAAAAAAAAATATAAAACAAACAAAAAAGACACAGGGGGTGAGGGAAAAAAGGGAAAAACCCTGACTTTTGTGCTGTTAACAAAGCTACCTAATGGCTAAGGTCTCAGATCAGATCACTTGCAGAGGGTACAGTGATATTTCAGATTCCTGCATGATGTGCTGTTGGTGCTCTTTCTACATCTGATTTCAGTAACAAATTACTAGGAAAATCCAGTGTCCAATTTGTCACATTGAAGATGATTTTTCGTGTGGAAAGCATTGCCAGAAGTGGTTCCTGCTTTGAGCTCAGTGCCACGTGTCACCCAAATATTTACTTTGCACGTTAAAGCAACTCATCCCTAGATCTTATCTGAGAAAAATGGTGTTTCATATTTGGGTCACTGTTATCCTTCATGAGCAATCAGTGTTCCAAGAAAATGCTGCATTCAGATACCAAACAGGACAGGCGAGTTCCCACCAAGAGGAGCTCTGTTCGCCTGTGATAAACTGCCTTTTTAACTGGAAAAGGAATTCCTGCTCCCTGCCCTGTATTTATGGCACTCAGGGATGTTCACAGACACTGAATTTCTTGAATTACAAAACAGCTGCAGACACCAGTGAGTGCACACAAACACCTGCTGGTGCGAATGGGGAGAATTGCGCAAGGTCTCTGCTTTCTATAACCATATAAAAACGGTTCAGATATTTCTCCAAGCTTTATTAGCAAAGGACCTTTATCCATGGTTAGTTTTCCAGTATATATCA
Source organism: Sterrhoptilus dennistouni (assembly GCA_013397095.1). Taxonomy (NCBI): domain Eukaryota; kingdom Metazoa; phylum Chordata; class Aves; order Passeriformes; family Zosteropidae; genus Sterrhoptilus; species Sterrhoptilus dennistouni. Next base: position 582,752 of record VWZU01001430.1, read on the forward strand.
AAATATGAGTTATCTGTAATGAGATCTCAATTCAGTTTTATTTTTGTCATTCTTGAACAGAGGTTGCGGTCAGCTGGGCTAGACCTGAACACAAAACAGCAAGAAAGAGATGACCTCGCTTCAAAGAACACATCAGCTATTTAAATGGGATCAAAGGGAGAATTAAATCACAGTTTCACCCACCTACAAGTCAGGAGCACAGCATGAGCCACTTGTCTAAAGTGAATGGAGAGGCACAGAAATCTCCTTTGTGCCCCATTCCCCCTGCACAGGTGGGTGAACAAGGTCTGTCCTCACTGCCCTGCTGGGTGCTCTGATGGACAGGGGGTTGCTCTGCCCTGTCCTGGGCCAGGCTCCAAACCTCCCAGAGCTCCCCCAGGGGCAGCTGCCCCTGCCTGGCTCAGTAGGGTTTGATATGCAGCAATGCTCTGGCTCAGCAGAAATCCCCAGGTGAGGACTGACAGCCTTTATCTCACACAAATACCGTGTGTGAGTCTTTATCTTAATTCCAGGGTTACAACATCCACAGGCAGGAACAGGGCTACCAACTTTATGCAGGAAAAAAAAAAAAAAAAAAAAAAAAAAAAAAAAATTTTGAAACCCGTTTTTCCAACCTNNNGGGCGCCCAAACTTTAAAAAAAAAAAAAAAAAAAAAAAAAAAAAACAACATAAAAATCTTGAATCCAGTTTTCCCATCCTATGAGAAGCTGTAAGCAAAAATGGGAAAGGATCCACCAGTAATGGTGACCAGCTCCTACATGCAGCAAGTGCCTATTTTTCACAAGGATAGGAAAAGCAATCATCACTTGATGGACTAATTTATGATTATTGCAGCCTGTTTGTCTCTGATAGCAAACATGATAATCAGGGGGCTGATACAATCTCTCTCCTGCCAAGTATCACACTGTTTCTCCTGGAGCAAGTAATTAAGATTGGGAAACAAAGGCAGTGATACACATGTAAATCAAAGTTTGAACCACTGACTTCCCCCACAGGCTGTAAGACACCCATCCCCTAAGAAATGGCCCCTCTCTCCCACACTGATTTCCTGATACATAAATATATAAAAGTACTTATATATACATATACATTTATTTATTTTATAAACATATATACTTTTTATATAAATCCATTTTTTGTACAGATATTATTTTTTTGACACTTCCCCCCGGTTTTTTTTCTTCCAGAGTGTTTTCCCTAGAGCTTAATTCCAGTTTAAGGAATTCCATTGCAGTAAGAACATGCAGTGACTTTCCTAAGAAAATATTGTCAAAATAAATCCTCTCCACAAAGCATGTGAGTTTCCATAAAGCAGCATCTTAACATTTGTATTAAAATTGATTCATTATGATCAGTTCATTATGAACACTATTATTTTTCTTTACATGAAGAAAACACAGAGGAATGAATAACTTGCCCAATATCACACAAGAAACCTGTGAAGGGGCAAAGATTTGCAAGGCAGAAAGGGGATCAGCCACAGTTACTGCCAGCCATCCTTTAATATTTTTAGCTTAGCCTGGAGATGTGACTCCTGTGAGGTGAGTCTGCAGCTACTCTGGTGATGTGTGGAGTGCACAGAGGGCTGAGCCTCCACTTTGGCAAAATGTGAGTAAGAGCTCTGTATCTGGTCCTTCATGTTTGGAGGAGAGCAGGTGATGTGCTGTCACCATTAACAGCATCCAACCCCACCAAAACATCCATTAACAACAACAAAAAAATGTGTTTCCAGGGTTTCCAAGTTGAGGTGACAAAAGGGGCAATTCCCTCTCTTCTTCCTTTTCCCATGGCAGTTTCCCAGCTGTATTGAGAAAATATAAAATACTATTTTGCTAATTATTGTGCAATTCTGACTTTCCAAGCTCAGGGGCTTCCTGCACCTCTGCAGCCCTTTCTGAAATAAGATTTTGGCCAGGAGCTGAGCCAACAGCACGTTCTGTGCTGGTGATGTGGGTCTGCCAGGAAAACCCAGGGCATCATCCTTGTGGGAATCACTGGGATGGATGGGCTCCTGCTTTGTGCAAAACAGTTTCGCAGGAGCTTCAGATGAATAAAATCAATTCTTACTGAGAGGGTCGCACAGCCACTGTTATACTTGGTGCCAGTGATACTTGGTGCTTTGGAGGTGCCAAATGAGTGGCATATTTGGCCACAAATGTGATGGAGGTGGTTTTGTCTCTGTTTCTCACCTTTCAAATATATTTTAGTTGGCAATAAATTCAGTTGGCTTTCCCCAAGTCAAGTCTGATTTGCCTGGGATGGTGATTGGTATGTGATCTCCCTGATTTCACCTCATCTGAAGAACAGTTCCATCTCATTTTCACTGTTGAAGAGGAGAATAAGAGCATCTGACAATCCACCACAAAGCATCTATTTAACAAAAATCCTGTTCAGCGACAGGCCTGTTCACAAAGAAGATCCCAGCTAAAATATCAATGGTTATCAGCCTGCACAGAGATCTTTGCTGACCTAAGCACACTTAATTGGTCAGAAATTTTAAATTATCACTGATCTCAACAATACGATATCAGAGCCCCAGATACACCTGGACCTGTGGCTTTTTATCCTTCTTTTCTGGCACAATGGGTGAGGGTACACACTTTTCTCTTCACAGCCCTCAACTTCCTGTGCTGCTTCTCATTGTCTACATTAGCTTTGATTTCATCTTAGCACAGAAGAAAATTTCCGGGATATTGGGAATAACGCAAACCAACACAAACAAGCTCTGGTGCGAGCCAGTCCCACAACATTCCTGGTGTGACGGAGCAGGTGTGAGCAGCAGGCTGGGGCTGTGGCAAACTGGGGTAATTATACCCTGCGAGGGCTGACTCCCCTTCCAGGGGATGTCACAGGGCAGGAGCCAGGGCCGTGTCACTGCTCAGCCCTGGGCTCCCTCCCCATACACAGACACGACATGGATGAAGTGACCACCACCCTTTGAAGCTTTTTTCTTTCCTCCCCAGATTTGGCAGAGCTACAGAAAGGTAAGAGCTTTCCAAAGGCTTGGGGTCAGCCCTGTGTTTGTGTGTGAAAGGGAGATGAGGAGGGCTGGGGCAGGCAGGGAGCTCAGGGAGTGTGGCAGCTCTGGCTCTCTGTTGTCAATGTGAAATTTTTGTCATTAAGTCATCAGGCTCTAAAAATCTGCTAGCCTCTCTCATGTTCCTAAAATCTAGAGGCCAAGATTTTCCTCAGGATATTTTCTCTTTCTGTTAGAAGAGATCAGAGATGGAAGAGAGGAAAAGGAATTTTCTGTGAAGGTGAAATGAGAGCAGTAATAAGGACAGAAATTCAAACTAATGCACCATAGGAAAGGGCATAACTCACACATAAAAGCACAGCACACACGTGCTTGCTTCAAGTGAATTTATTCATAATAACTTTGTAAGAGTTGCTAAACCAGCTCCAGATGCTGTAGGACACATTACTTGAGCTGCTCTATCAGCTTTCATTTGAAGGACAAGTTTTGGACATTATTTTTAAAAGGGTGTAAGTGAAATCCTGGCTGTCTTTGGCTCATGCTGTTGATGAAGGAATGTTCATGAATAAAGGAATTAAATTAAAAGCCGGCAAACATCAATTTTTAAAGCAATGATGAAGTGCTGGGAACAACTGTGTAAGGCTGCCCTCAATTTTGAAAGCTAAAAGGGAACATGAAAGACACAATTGTTCATAGAGGACAAAGGCTGAATCTAAACTCACCATTTCTTCTGTTGCTAAAGTTTTAAGGCAAAACCAAATGTGACCATGTCACGGCAGAATTGATGCAGTATTTCCCCAAAACAGTATTCCTGTCCACAACAGAGCTAAGGAAAACCAAGATTAATTAATTGTTAAATGTCACTGTGGCAGAACAGGAACTGAGCCCATTTTTTTTCCCCCCCAGCCCAGGTTAATGCACAAACCACTGGACAATAAGTCCCTTTAGTGGTTATTACTCTATTTTTGGAATGGTAATTAGGGAGGGGCACATTCTAATGCAATCCCAGGGCTCAGCTGTGCTCACCCTTCAGAGCAGGTGCCCTTTAAATAAAGTGAATAAAGTTGGTCAGCTCGCGGGAACAAGGGATTATACTTCAAACAGTAAAGTGAGGGACAAGGTTTAATAGATAAACCTGGTTTGCATCAAAGGTTGGCACAGGAAGCAGTGATGGATCTTATTCAGCATTTTAATTAATAACCTTGGCAGAAATATAGGAGTGGCTAATAAAATGTATGACTTAAGAAACAAATTATGGAAGCAGAAAAATCTATTATGGGGAATAAGAAAAGTTAGAGACCTGCTGTGGCAGTATTTGTGTGCATTATAATGTGACAAAGCAGTGCACTTAGAAAACTACCAAAAATTTCAGCTGCAAGCTGGGAGTTCATTAGTACAGAATGACATTGGAGGAGAAAGACCTGCTGCTGGTTAATGACAACTTAAATGCAAACCATCAGCATGAGGTGGCTGGGAAAAGGAAATAAGTGCTGCTGGATTATTCTGCAAACAACTTTTCCATTAAATACAAGATGACATTCATAGCATTCCATTGCTGAGGACAGAGATCACTGAGCATTCATGGACAAGAAGGATGAATCCACTGTACAGAAATGAAAAGGGCTCAAAACCTTCCTCTGTCCTGTGAAGGAAAGAGTGGAAAGGGGCAGGAATGTTCTCTGGGCTGGCTCCAGGGGAGGTGGTTCTCTGTAAAAGCATGATTCTGGCACAATAGCTCACAGCAAGAAACTCCTATTAATAATTCCAGACTAGAAGGTTTGTGAAAGTTTACAGTGTTTTGAATTGCTTTAAGGTGAGAGCAACAGGAGCAGTAAATGCACTGAATTATAGGCCAGGGCTCCCTTCATGAAGGATTAACCCAACATAAACATCTGATGTGGGACAGGACTGGAAAATCCAGGCACTGCCTGCCTTTCCAGCAGCCACATCTCAGGGGCTGATGCTTTATCTCTGTCAACTGACAAGTAATGGGGACCAGGTGAAGAGTTTGCAACAAGAAATGTGGTGCATGTTCAGTCAATCCTGCTCAGCTAATCCTCTCCATCTGAAGAGGCTGGTAGCCTGATTCAGGCTGAAAAGCCAGAATAACTGTGATGTTAAAAATTAATTTCATGAGTAAAGAAAGGGGGATTGGCAGAGTGTTCTTCATCTCCTTGAAAAGGTTCTCTGCTTCAGATATAATGAATACTTTCTAAAGTCCAACTTCTCATTTGCTGCCAGCAGTCCTCTCCTTTAGCTTCTATTTAAGAATGAGAATAGGCAAATACCTGAGTGCTTCTCCCCAATTATGTTTGTCTGTATTAGAGCTGGAACTATTCCTCCTTGAACATCTGAAAACCCTCAGCACATTGTGAATGTTACCCGAAATGACCAGCTCAGGACTAAAGGGAAAAGATCTCTGCACTGAGGAATTCAGTGTTTCATTGCTAGCCAAAAACTGGAATTAAGTGGTTCAATCAAATGAAACAGGCTCTTGATATTGTCCAAGGCCCAGATGTAATTGCATGCCAGGAATGGCATTTTATGGCCACTCTTTAAAGTATCAGAAATTTAAATTGCCTCATAAACACAGCTGGAAGGGCTAAATGCCCAGGAAAACATTGAACTAGTGATGGCAGGAGAGCCAGAACTCATTGCAGCAAACTGAAAGCCTTTAGGCCAGTATCCCACAAGCCAACAAGGCCACTGGAGAAAATTCCAGCTATTCCTCCACATGTCTGTGAGATGCGGAGATCATTTACTACCGTGTTTTAATGCTCATCCTCCAAACTACCAAAGTTTTCAATGTAGTTCCCTGTATTCTTCAAACACCCAAATCTTAAAGTTTCCTCCCAAATTCCACGTTCCCTTATTCCCTTCTCTGAAAGGAATGGGAAATGAATGGCAAATCCCACAGTGACATCAGATAAAGGTGGGATGGAGATTAAACACTTCTTGTAAAGCCACTGCTGGCTGAGATGCCACCCTTGAGAGCCGGGAATGAGCCTGAAAGGAGTGTTGGTACAGCAGGGAACTTGGATTTTGGAGTGGAACCCCTTTCCCAGCAGCGATGACAATGCTGTGCCCCTGCAGGCACATTTAGCATTAATCCCACCTGTGGGGTTATTTAGCCACCAGGGACATTCAGGAGGGACGTGCAGAGTTCCAGTGGGAGCTGTGCCCTGGAATTCCACAGCTCAGCAGCTTTTCCTCCAGCACCAGGTTGTTTTTCACACCCAGACACCAGACCCTGGAGCAGATCAGAGGAAGGTGATGGAAACTGCCTGCCCCTTCCCCGGGATCTCCCCTCCCTGGGACAGAAAGGCTTTGCCATTTACAGTTTACTTTCACTGAATTGGCTCTTTGTGCATCTGCCTCAGGGTGTGATTTATTGCTTTTTTAAAATACCGATTGCCACAGGACCTAAAGTCAGCTTTATTTTCCAGTGCAAATCGGTTGATATCCATGTGTAGACGAGACTAGAACTTGAGAGAAGACAGGGAATTGTTTTGGTGGCCCTGGGACTGGGCAGTTCTGCAGTTTGAGTCATTCTGTTTCGGACAAACCCAGGAGGGCCCCAGGGGCTGCTGTGCCCTTGCACAGAGCTCTGTTTGCTCGGGGTGACTGCAGAGAGTTCACAGCACTCCTAAGCTATTCATTGTGTCCCTCCTGGGTGTTACTGCAGGCAAGTTTATAGGGAATTTTCCTGCTCTTCAGGAGCTGCTTCCTCACAGTTCTCCTTATGAGTTTTCCCTCCAGGGCTACTCACTCTGTTCTCTCCCTTATCTTCCTCTCCAACATCTGAAAAAGAGGGAAATCTCTTGCTCTAATTTATGGCAACAACACCCACAGGTTTGGGAGTCCCAGCCCTAAAGGGCTCTCAGGCACCTTGTACGAGGCTGGAACCAAGAACTGAGAGCAGGCACAAACTAAAGGGTCTGCAGAGCTGCACAAACAGCCCTGGAAAGTGCCTGTCCCGGATCTCTGGATGTGCAGCAGCCAGGCCCAGGGGGTATCCAAGGCCCTGTGTTGGCCCCACACAGGCTGAGGAGGCTCCTGAGCCCTGCTGCCCTCCCAGCCAGCACACACATGGTTTATTAAAAAAAATACGGATATTGATCTAATATATCCAACTATGATGGACAAAGACTCTTTCACACAGCTGCTGCAGCACGGACAGGACACTGGAAGTGAGAGAATCCTGGGCTTTATCAGCAGCCTCAGCCCAGAGTTCTGTGCCTGGCAGCTGCGACAGATCAAACACAAACCTGGCATCCCACACTATTCTCCCTCTGCTGCTGATTCTCTCTGGCACCTGTGTCCTACACATTTACCTGCCGGTGTTATCCTGATTCCTGCCCGGGTGGAGCCAGGATTAGTCAGTGTGTGCTCGCACTCAGCAGTTCTCAGTGCCTTAGCCATCATTATTATTCCCTCCTACCCTGCGCCTCTTGCAGGTGCCTGCCTGGGCTTACAGGCACCAGATGGAATTCAAAATCCCTTTCCTCTTTTTCCTGTTTCACAGCGGGATGGATTCTGCAGAAATGTCACCCCAATGGACACCACCCTCTATTTAGTGTACCGAGATAGGAACAAGACAAAAAACTTGGAGACTCCCGGTAATTTCCCACACTAATCCCAGTCCCAGGGGAGCAGCTCTTGGCCAACACGGGCTAATGTGACATTATTTATTACCACACTCGTGAGCCTGAAGTCACTACTGACAAACTCTCTTTCTTCTTGGTTCTGACAGCTTCATCCTATCCAAATTATCTTGACTCTCACCTTTTTTGTTCTCAGTGGGATCCTTGTGAAGCTTCAACAATGTCCTGCTAGTACCTCTGCCATTCCCAATCCCGTGTTTTATCCCCTTTATAACAATTATACTGAGATGCACCTTTCTCCAGCCATCCTCTCCAATCCGAGTATTCGCAATTTCCTTCATCATCTTTGGCCTTAACATGGCCAAATCTGTATATCTGATTTTTTTTTTCCTCCACACCATCCTACTTATTCCCTTTATGATTCATTCTGCTGCCATTTTTCATATCAGCTGCCGTTCATTCATCCAGGTTTGTGAAAATTACAGCACATCTTCCCTAAGGATATTTTCAAATTCCATTTTTTTCTTTTCTTCCTGAGGGGCTGATGCTTTATCTCAGCACTACTGATCCTCCCCCTCCAACACTCCTTGCACACAGACCTGTTGATTCCATCCTGCCTTGCCCGGCCATTATTCCCCTGCTTTTCTTTTTGGCCTCAAACTTTCGGGCAGTTTGTGCATCTGTGCTCCTTTTCCCCCAAAAAACTTCCCTTTTCACCCCAAAATACTCGCTGTATACTTTATCTGTGCAAAAAGGCTGTGCCTTTCTTCTACAAAGGCCTCTTACAGTAAATGTTAATAGGAAATCACCAAGTTCATGCTGGTTCAAGGGGCAGCCAGGAATAATTAACGCCTTTCCACTGACAGTAATACAAACACACATCTCCATCCTTGTCCTCTTCCTCCCACCCGCCTCAATTGGGAGGACCAGCTCCTGTTAACACCCACAAAAACCACATTTTGTGGCCTCATCTTGCTCAGAGCCTCAGGCAGCACAGTCATCCATAAATGAGGATGTTTCCCAACAAAAGCCTGTCACCTACCAATGAGACAATAGTTTCACAGGACAAAACCAGGCACGACAACAATGGTGATAAGAAGGTTGCACAAGAACCCGAAGAAAGGCAGATGTGAATTGCACATTAATCACACGGGAAGGTTTTTCACAGGAGCCCCAAGTGCGCTCTTCTCTTCCTTGATTCCTTTGACAATCCATAGGAAAAAAAAATAAATAAAATAGGTGAACTCTTGTGCAAAGGTGACTCTTTCAGTCACGAGTTTGCACACTTTGAATAGTGTTTTCTGAGGGAACATTTTCACCTTCCAACACAAATAAATACTTTAGAATGGCATTTTCTGCTCTCCACCTTCCTCATCATGAAGTGTGACAGGAACTGACTGTTCTTCAGCCTCCAAAAAATCCAGAGTGTGAGAACAGCCGATTTCCCTTTATGCAACACCTGAGTTTGAGAACCAGGAACTCCAGAATCAAATACAGGGCACGGAGAGAGAGAGGTACAGAAGGTTTTATTCCTACTGTTATAAATGCAATGGCAAAAATCGGATTAATAAAGAAACAATTTATTAATAAAACAATCCAAATCACTGATAAAGAGAGAAAACCACAAATATGATTTGCAGCGTAGCGCTGGGTGGACAGGGGACCGCACTCTAAGGTACAGTTTTCCCACATCCACACAGAGCAGATCACAGCTCGGGGTTTTATAGGGTTTTTCGTGTTCCGAGGCGAAACAGGTGCATGGAATAGTCCGGCAAATAGTCCAAATAATTTTCGGATGGGTTTCCTGGATTTGTCGAACTTTGCGAATAGTATTCCAGGAAGGTTCCTTCCACATGTGGATTGGGCTTACCGGTCCATGGTTATTTCAATGTGTATTCCTGGGCTGGGGAACGGCAGCAGCCTGGCTTGGATGGAATTTTCTACAGACGATACCTTTTCACATTTTTATATTAACACCAATCTAACATATATTTCTATATTCTTTTATCATGGATTTTTACCCCAATGTCACATTCATCACACTACGGAAGGTTTTATTCTTACAGAAGGTTTTATTCGGGCAGGGGAGCCGCAGAGATGTCGGGAGAGAAGCAGCGCCGGGAGGTGCCCACGGTGGTGTACGAGCCGCACTATGAGAGCTACAGACCCGAACCCTCCGCACCCCCGTTCGGCCAGGAGGGTGAGCGGGGCTGGGAAACAGCACCAGGGAGGGATATTGGGGTCACTGCGGGTTGGTTTCCAGCACATCACCAAGTACATTTTGGGCCCAGCCTGGTCAGGAAGTGATGGGTTTAGAAAGCGTCTGTACCAGCACATAAAACCCAGAGTTGGGATAGGATCTCTGAATAGAAAAGTCATTAAAATGGCAAAAAAAAAAATTTTTTTGTTGGTTTAGTTAATTGTTGGGAGTTTTTTTTCAAAAACCACATGGTTTATTGCAGCTGTGTCACTACAATAATTCCATGTTCCTCATGTGCAAATGTTCAGGCAGCAAACGCTGTAGGTGGATGGGCTTTGTGCTGCTTAAATTGTCGCCTGGTTTTACAGAGCTCTGGCCTTTTCCCCACCTGCCCTCCCCAGGCCAGCTCTGCAGCCGGGCTCTTACAGGGATGAACAATCCCTGCCCAAGGGGAGGAGCTGGTAATTCAGCTGCAAGAGGGTGCCATGGGCTGCTGCTCTCCTGGGCTGGCTTTTCCTCCTGAAACCAGGCACTGCTCTCACAGCTGCACAGGTACCTCACTGCACTCCCCATCTTTAGTGACTGCACCTTCCTTACCTTCCTGCTACTGAGGAAAATGACATTTACTGGACAGGACTGGAAAAAAACTCCAAATGGGAGATCATATAAGGCTCGATGTGTCAGTCCTGGGCCTCTAAACCCGACTCATTTTCAGAGCATTTCACTCTGATCAGCCATCCCTGGAAATATTTTTGTCTTCAAAGATCTCTCTGGCCTCTTTCTAAGCTCAGCAGAGCTTGCAAGAGAGTGGGGAGAAGGAGCCTCACTTGTGAGCCACTCAGCCAAGGCACAGGCACTGCACACATCCAGATCCTTCACCAACACACATCAAGTGGGAACTCACTTGTACTAAGCACATTCCTTTTCTAGATCAGAAGGAAATTATTTATTTTTAAATTTTTTACAATTTTTTTTCTCCTACAAATAATAGCCCCTAAAAACCAAACAAAAAAAAAATCAAACAGAAAACTCTTCCAAACCAGAACCTAAACACCACAAAACTCAAATGCCATTGCAAATCTCTACCACTTCTGGCAAGCCATTCAAGAAAATATTGCTAACATGTTTTTCACCTTTGCCACTTTATCTCACTCTGGAAAAATCCAGTTTTCTATTCCATTTGTGCCCCTGTGGGCTCATTCCCTGGTTGCACTCACATCATCTGTGAGAAGCTTGAGCACAGACTGGACTCCCAGCTCTGCTCTGCCTGGGGTGAGGGTTTCTCCAGTGCTGTCCAGACTTGACCAACCAAGATTTCTGTCCTCCTGTCCCAGACCAGACCTGTTGTTTGGTACCACATCCACACTAGCTGGCTGTAAAGCTTTTTACATGGATTTATTTTGAATGTATTCAAAAATGTATTTTTTTAATACAGTAATTTATTTCACCTCAGGTAGGTTAATTGAATTCTTAATTTGAAAGATTTGCAAAATAACTGAAAAAGCTTGAGGTGTCTTAGTCACCAGCTTCCCTTCTCCCAAAACAAAAGGAAAAAGATATTTTAACTTTTTTTTTTTCTAGAACAAAGAGTATGATGAGAGTATAACTTTGTTGAAAGCTGATAAAGTTTAAACTAGTTAAAATAGTGGTAAGGGTAGTTCCCACTGAAGGTAGAATTACTGTCCTTTATCAGTGGAGTCCTTAAATTAAGATTGTCATGTCAGTGTTATGCTGGAATGATGTTTCTGCTTTTCCTAAAAAAAAAATTGCTGTGTTTTCTCAGCTTTTGTTATATAAGTGAGACCAGGCAGTCACTGCAGGCTCTTCTGGCTCTGCAGACCCACAGATCAGTTCAGTGGCTGTTTCTCCCCGTGTGGGTTTGGCACTCCCTGCCAGACCCTTCTCCTCTCACTCCACGGGGCTTTTGGGAGGCAGGAGCTGTTTGCACTTACACATTTCCCCATTTTCCTTTGCACAGGGGGCTACGAGTACCCTTCTCCCCCACCCTACTCCTACAGAGAGACCACCATCGTCGAGGAGCCCGGTGAGCTCAGGGGTTTTGTGCTGACAACATCCTGCTGCTGCTGTTTGCCAGCAGGAGGGAAATGGGCTCACTTGTAACATCCACAGACAGGGTGGGAGTTTGCTGACCCAACCACAGTCTCATGAGGTGGAAAATTTCCATGGAAGTGTCAGAAGATAAATTAAGACAATGGACTCAGATTTGATTTTCCAGCATTAGCCAATCTACACAAGTTCCCATTAAAAAAAAATCCCCAAACCAAAGAGGCCAGAAGCCAGGGCTTTCAGAACAAATCATTATAAGGCCAGTGTTCCTGTTCTAGTCATATTTATGGAAACAGAGAAGCTCAAAGGAGATGCTGAGGAAAAGCTTTGAAGAACACCCAATAACACCTCATAGAGGAGGAGACATAGATTTTTAAATATCCCTAAAACCAGAAGGCACTTAAATTCAGACATGCTCTATCCTATGTATCTAACAGATACCTTCCTACTCTTTAAGTTTTGCCTCAGGCTACAGTGTGAAGTTGTACCCTAAACATGTTAGGATCCTTAAAATGGTAATTTTTTGCTGACGACATTTCTGAAAACAGTATCCTTCATGTAGCTACAAGGGGTGTACCCCTCAGGGAATATGATAGTCAAGTCTAGACTGCAAAAACATGAGCTAGAGACTAACTGGGGACAGCACCAGCAGCTGTTTGATGGCATTTAGGTGTAAGAGGAATTGCTTTGATAAATTTCTCCTAACTGCTGAAAAGTTGATCCCAAACATCCTTCAAATCTCTTCTTCAGGTAGAACAAGAATTTTCATATTATTTTTAAATATCAGAAGACAAATCCTCAGTGTCAGAGCACATCCACCAGAGGGTGGTGGGGACTGCCAGACTGGGGATTATCCCGTAGACAATTCCCTCTGTGTGTCCTTGCCTGAGTAAACACTGGCTGGTTTTAGTATTGGGAAATATTGGGATACACAGAACAACCAGCACAGTGGTTGTTTCAATACACCTGAAATCAACATTGATAACACAGATGCCACATTAAGAACCCACATTCTCCCAATTAAGGCTTGATAACTTGCGAAAATATTTCCCGTGCTTCTAATTTGGCTGCTTCTCCTTTCCTCCTGAAACTCAGTTTATTTGGTGCCCCAGCCTCCCATCATCGTGGCAGGGATCTTCTCCAGCAAACCAACATCCACAATCTGTCCCTCCTGCCGCCAGCACATCACCACCCAGGTCACCTACAGACTGGGCAAGCTGTCCTACCTCCTGTGCACCAGCCTGTGCATGGTCGGGTAAGTTCTCATGGGCACTGTGCAGATCCAGCACAGCAGAAGGTTAAAAATGAGTAATTAAAAATCAAAGTTCTAGTTAGTGCTCATAACAGACAGTTTGCCCTTCTCCACTTGATGAGAAGCCATCCTGTCCTTTCTAGACACAGCCATCATGGCTACAGGGGATGCAAACTTGCTAAATTTAACCCAGTATGTTTCACTTTTCATAAGACAAGCAGAAATTAGTACAATGTTGTCTACTTCCCAACTGTAATTTAGAATCAGGCTGAGAAACAAACTCATGCATAAGATGTCAGAAACAAAGATTAATTTTTTGGAAGATGCTTTAAACATTAATAGATTTGGGAAAGAAGTGGATTCACACAGTGGAAAGGCAGACAGAACAAGGCAGGGAGAATCCCAGGTGTGGGCAGCAGCAAAGGCAAGGCAGTGATCATTGTGTGCATGTCCCTCTCCCCTCTGGCTCCAGGTGCTGCTTCGGATGCTGCTTCGTCCCCCTCTTTGTGAAGATCTTCAAGGATGCAGATCATTACTGCCCGTGCTGCCAATTTCACATTTATAGATACAAAAGACTATAGAAACAAAGTTTATGCAACCAGACTATGTAAAGCCTCCATTTCCTGATGGCATAAGATTCTGCACATGAAACTACTCCTAGGAAACCCTCAGGACCACTCTTAGGTTCTGCAACTCCCTTGCTTGGTGAACCCACTTGGTAAACTCCAGTTTACCACCACATGGTTGGACTGGCTTTAAAACAAAAAACACTTCAAGACTAATTTGCAATGTCACTTGGTTTATGCTCTATTTGATTCTCTGCCCTGTGCTGTGAGGTTTGCAGCCAGTGAGTACTTCAGCTCCTCTCAAATCTCCCACCCAGCTGGGACACAGACTCCTCTGGACCTTTCAGCCCACCACTAACCAAGGTTTGGACACGGATGTTTCAGAGAAGCTCTTGCCTTCTCTGCACTGGAACTGACTGGTTGGGATTTCATTTCTCTCTGCTCTTCTTCCTCCAGGATCTGCCCCTGCAGGGCTGTGGGTAGTACAGTGTAACTGATTATTTATTTATTAACAAAACACTAAGTTATAAGACTGTCTTTACTATTATGTATGAGGTAAGAAAATAAACCTGTTATTGTTCACAATACTGGCAAAACATCTGCTGTCTGCATTGCTGCCATGCCCCGTTGCACCCAGAGCAGAGATGCAGGTCACTGGGACACTTTACATTAACGAGCTACAATCCAAAAGGCAAACACACAAAGAAAAAAAAGTCAGCAAACACAGCTTGAAAAAAAGTCACCACAACACAAGGCCTTTATTTTACCTCTCAGCCTTCTCACTGCGGAGCATCATCTCCCAAAGCAGGACTTACTAGAGTTTACCTTTACACAGAACTTTACAGTCACTTATCTTGTGAAATGAAATATCTGCAATTACAATGCCCAGGAGGTGCCCAGACCCTTCTCAACACTGACAGTAGCAGCAGCTGCTGCAGCTTATTATCTGGCTGGAAAAATCAGCAGAGGAAGAGCAGAAACTCGTGTATTTCCACGTTATAACACAAATACTTTCACATTGGCACATTGATTGCTGAGGGCAGGGCGGATGTGTGGCAGCTGCTCCCCAGCCCTGCTCTGGCCACTGAGGCTGCATTATCGGGCACTTAAAGAACTTGGAGAGCTGCCCATCCAAACCCTGTCCCTGCAGTGACCAGTGCCCCTGTCCGGCTGTTGGTCACTCACTGACCGCGGCCGCCGTCCCGGGCACCGCCCCCTGCCGGGCACGGGGCGTACTGCGCGCTCCGCCCGTGGGGGCACCGGGGCAGGGACAGGAACACCGGGCAAGGGGCAGGGACACGGACAGAGCCCAGGTCAGAGCCCCCAGCAGCTCCTCCGGCAGCTGGCACTGAGACACAGAGAGGGCAAGTCCCGGCTGTGGGACACTGTGAGGTTGAAGGTGGCCTTAGAAATGAGCTCCAGAAAGGCACTGCCCACCAGGGCTGTCACCCTAAGGCAGCTGTCAGTCTGCATCACAAACTTCTCCTACTGCCCTGATCCCACAGTTCAGGTTAGCGAGGTTGGCATATGCACCGATTTTTACTTCAACACCTACACCACTGCAGCCTTTAGACCACAGAAACCCGTCTTCAGATTGAGAAACATGAAAATACATAATCCATGTAAAAACTATTGAACAACCACTTTTTCCAGCCTGACACGAAGCCCAGAGACAACCCCCCCCAGCCTCCCCAACACCCAGCCCACTCCCAAAGCAGCTGCCCCAGCTCTCACTCCTCTCTGTACCAAGGTCAGGGACTGTCCCTTCCCTGGTGACCCATAAAGGAATACAAATCCACAAGGATTAAAGGCAGCCACGCAGATGGCAGCAGAACAGGTTTTATCAATTCACACTTTTTTTTTAGGATGTCAGGATTTTTCTCCATTTTAAAATCTGTGAAACCACAAGCGTTGCTGTTAATTAGTGGTAAATAATGCACTATGCCAGTGACATCAATCAGGAAAGGTGCAAAACCCAAATCCACACGAATACAGACATGGCAAAGAAATTATATATGACTCGAGATGTGCAAGAGGTATTTAACAGAAGTAGTTAGCATATTTTTACACCACAACTTGTAGGTACAGTAGCTTTACACAACTGTTTAATAAAAAATAAAGGCTTCCAGCCATAGCAAATTTAATCTCCTGCTGTGCTTGGTATACAGCTAACTTCAACATCACCTGGGGCAGAAATTAAATAGAATACATTTGGAGATTTGGAGCCAGATTAGGACATACCACATGTGAACATTTCCCCCTTTTTCTGACCCCAAAAACAAGGCAGGTTTAACTGCCCACAATAAATGACACTTGTTGCTCTCACACCAAACAGTGGCACTCTCCACCTCAACACCAAAACTTTTTAGGAAAACCAAGGGCTCAAACCGTGGAAGCTGATGTAAAAGCCAGAATTCGCCTTCTGGCCAGCACACCTCACATTATTAATGCCATCCCTGACACACAACTTGGCTGAACCTTGTAAACTTCATCCACTTGATCCAACCAAAACCCCGCTGAGCGACCCGAGAGCTGTAACTCCCTCTCCTCTCCAAAACAAAGAGCTGAGACACCAATGCAGTGTTCACCCCGGGCTGTTTTATTTACAATATGTACAGTTCCTACAGAAAACGATTTCTCACAGAGGATATCAAACAGCAACCCCCCAGCGTGGCTCCCGTGTGGGCACTGCCGCCCGCAGCCGGCGCAGAGCTCCGGAGCCGGGTCGGGGATGCAAGGCTGGCACAGGGGATGTGATGCTGGCACAGGGATGCTGCTGGCAATGATGGCACAGGGATGCTGCTGGCAATGCTGGCACAGGGATGCTGGAGGAGCTCCGGAGGGCAGCAGCTGAGGTAGATCCGGGATGCGGGAGGCACTGGCTCTGCTCGTCCTGGTCGGGGTCGCTGTGCCAGCCCGGCCGGGTGAAGGAGGCTGGGGCTGGCTTTGTCACTCTCTAGTCAGCAGCTATCACTGGTGTGATGTGCTCACATTTCACACAATGCTTTGGACTCCTTTAGGATAAAAGGCACTATGTAAATCTACAGGAACAACGCTCTGTTTTCGTAGGGAGAATTCGGATGGGCCGTTAACATGTTGCTCTGATGCTGTGTACTGTGATATTACATCCTTATTGCTTAACATATTACCATTACCTTAATTAAATGCATTCACTGTCTATTATCCAGGTTATTCCAAACTCTGAATAAAGAAATGGAAAGCATGGCAGTTTTGAAGACTGCATTGTAAATTTTTACTAAACAAACATACTGCACGTGAGAAACCTTCCTGTCCTCCTCTTCTCTTCAAAGGTGTTTCCACAAGTGAGTAACAACTCACTTGTGCTCCAGAACTTTTTTTTCCCCCCCCAGAAAATCCTTCAGGAATTGAAAACTGCATATAGAATGGCTCGAAGTATGGACTTCACCGAACTAGTGCAGGAATAGCACAAGTACTGAAGCACATAAAATCCAGTCATCTAAAACCCAAAAGGCACCCAAAATCTACTGTTAGCGGCTTTTTCTCCCGAAATAGGAAGGGTTGTGTTAAGGTAGTCCCTAAAAGCTGCCACCATCCCAAAAATTGATGTGAAAACTTAGTGACATTCAGATACAAACTCAATTTTTTATCAATCTAAACAATATTAAATATAATTAGGGCTTACTACTGCTGACCAGAGCCTCTGATTCACAAAAACAGTTTGGAAACAAATCCTGACATTTAGTGAAAGCCTGTAGAGACAACCCAAGTACCAGTAAAAACACCCCTGGGATGATACAATTCTCACCAGCTTGATGCAAATGCAAAGCAAAGGAAAGCTTTCTCCACTTAAGGCATGCCAGTTAAGCACTTCCCTCTATCTCTAACCTACACACTCAGACAAGAAAACAAAAGTAAACGACTAACTTGCCTTGACTGGAAATAAGAGACAGTTAAAAGCACTGCAGGATACAAAGTAAAGAGAGAATCAAACATACCTAGAACTTGCACCTTCTGTTTTGGTTATGAATACAGGGAACACATTACAGAGGGAATCTATTACTCTATGAAGAGACCTTACCTTTAGAGACTCCAGATTTCACTTTACACCATTTATAATATTAGACTTGAGAATCTGGACCACAAAATTTTGTACAGGCAGGAAGAGTCCAGTCTACCACAAAGACTCTACTACAAACTTTATAAACAAACTAGTAAAATATTTTTTTCCATTTGTCTTTTTTGTACATGGCTCCTTTCCTGGAAAACCTTTTTATTTGTTAAGCTCAAATGTGACTAGTTAGGACTTAAAAAAAACCAAACCCCAAAAAAACCTCCAAACCCCAAAACTATTAAACAGAAACCCCCACAAAGTTTCCCCAAAACAACCAATGAGGATTATACAATTGTCAACACTTAAGGAAAAAGAAAACCACACCTTTAGCAAAATCTCATGAATGAAAATGTTTCCCAAAACTCTACTTCCAAGGAGAGGAGAAATCTTCTTCAATGTCCATGTCATCACTCATCAAAAAAAATTTTATAGAAAATTTTATTCAACATACAACATTTTCCAGCAAAAAAAGGCAATATACAGGAAGAGGAGTTGTACACTGCGGCTACAGAAACAAAATAAAATACTGGAAAAAAAATGTAAAATTAAGTGTGAATTGCTGATTCTATCTTTACTGCACTCAAAACTAGACACGCGGCTGGCATTAGCTCCAAAGAAAAGGAAGCAGTCTGGGGACTGAAATAAAACTACACACAATGAATATCAACATCAGTGAAATTCACTTGCAGACTCACCCAATAAAATTAACCTCCAAGTGTTAAATTGTACATGTTAATTCATTAAATATACAATTTCTTTTTTAGTTTTTTTTTTTTCTTCTTTTTCTGTTTTTTTTTTTCCTCCTTTTTTATACAAAGTCAACAGCTTACTAAACACTAGTGAGCATGCCCTCTGTGCTAAAAGGCTAGTTCTTGTGTTTTCCCCATCTCTTCCCATGGTAACTAAATTAATGATATTTATAATCTTTTCACTTGCTTTTGCCAACTTTTGAGTGTCATTCTATTTGCCAGAAGATGGCATAATCAATCACAAAGGTATTTCTCAATGGTTGGAAATTTTAATAAAAAGACCCAAATATCTCTTTTTAGGACTCGGGGCATCCACTTGACAAAACGGGATGCAAAGTATTTGACTAAATTAAATGAAAACTAGTTTATTAAAAAAGATTCTATGAAGCTGGAGGAGACAAAAATCCCGAATAAGTGCCAACAATGTACACAATGAAGTAGAGATTGCTATTTATTGATGATGTGAGTTTTTCTTTTGCATTTACAAATGCACAAAAAATGTCATTTAAAGTATAACTGAAGGAAATAAATCTGATGTGAGTCTAAACATAAGACTTACTAGCTGCAGTGATGGTGAACACCACACGGGAAGGGCAGCCAGTCAGCTTATGCCATCTATAAACGTACTACAGACAAATAATTTTGCCAATGTCAACTGTTCTACTAAACTCTTCCCTCATTATGCTGACAATTGCCTTGCATTACGTTTACCATAAAATAACTCTCATTGGCATCCAAGCTTTTATAAAAACACCTTCATTTTGCTCAAAAAGGGCAGTCAATAGATACAGAGAAGCCAAACTGAACAGCCTCAACAAAATAAAATTAACATCAGCAGCAAATCCTCTTGCTGAAGACTTCAGATATAGTGCACGTGTACCAAAGTTCTACAGTTGTTAAAAAGGTGCACACACACACTTATTTTTGTCCCTTGCCTTGACAATCTGGTTAAGTAAGTCAGTTATGGATTTTAATAGCTTTTTCAAGGTAAGTGTAGCGACTTCTCTTTGGGGCTTTATTGAAATGGTCAAGCCCTAGCCATGGCCTTGGATGAGACATGTTGCCTAGAAAAGAAAAGAGAAAAAACAAGAATGAAGTTTTAAGACTAAATTGGAAAGATTCATTACATTACACAAACTAACTCCTGTGTGCCCTGCCCACAGTTTGCTGGGAATCACAGGAGTGCAGGGCAGGGCTTTCCTTCCAACAGCACATTCCACACCTCCTTCTGCACCAGAGACCTGCTTCTTCTCTTCTTCAGCCACCTACAGAACTTTACAGCACTGAAGGTTGTGCTAAAGCAAAAGAACCACTGTTATAACTTATGGCCAGAGGTACATCACAGTACCAGCAAAGTGCTGAGCCCGTTTCAAACAGGGAGGAATCTGCCATTGACAACATGACAACCAACAGTATTTGCCATAAACTCTGCTACTCCTATTACCTGGTTTAAGTGGGAATAGCTGTTAAATTAATGCAAAATGCAAATAATACTAATTAAGGAATCATGAAACTGACCCTCCTCTTTATTTTTAAAGAAAAATCTCTAGTCACTTAGATTGCAAGGAAAATATACAGATTTTTTCATTTGTTCAACCCAATATCACTTATTCTACTGCTAGTTTTCATGAAAAACCACAGTCCACATGCTTCTTGCAAATAGGAGAAATTCCCTTTTAAGATGTTCTCAATGCACAGCATCTGATATTCTTTGAAATGAAACGATAAAGGCAGAACCTAAAGAGGCTCCCAGCAAGGAAAGTACATTTTACATTCAAAGCCATCAACTGCAACCACTAAAGCATGAAACACATGATCTTGTTGGTTGCCTGCATCTGCATTTTGTGATATATTTTCTTCAATCGAAATTATTTTGTTTTTTTTTCCTTGTTTGACATAATGGTCAATATCAAAATAAAAGAGAACTGCCAATCTTCATGGGAGAATTTGAATGTTTTTGAAGAAAGAAATTAGAAAAGTTGGTGCCAGCACAGTCATGGCTGTAGTTAGTGTAACCTTGGCAAAAGCAGAGGGAAACTACTGACATCAGCCATGCCAATCAAACTGGACAATGCCACAGCTTTGGTTCCATCGGTCCTGTGTGTGTTAAAATTTGGCATTTGTAGAAATTAATTCTATCAAAACATATTCTATCAAAGGGGTGAATTCCATGAACTCTCAAATTAAAACCTTTTGCTCTCACATTCCCTGCAATTCCCACAAGCAGTTCAAGGTTTCTCTTCTCCACATCCTGACACGTTCTGTGCCTTTGAGCTGGTCAGTTTTTCCAGCTGCTTTGGCACCACTGGCTCTGCCTTGCCCAAGTCCAGTGGTTCATTCCAGAGTATTGCCTTTCCCTCCCTGACCCAAGAGGGGTGATCCCCAGAATGAAATCAGTTCTCTGCCTGCTCTGACCACACCACAGACTGTTTGTGTGTCTGTGGAGAAATGTCCACCTCCAAGCTGACCATCCAGAGACCCTTCACAAGCGGTGCACAGAGAGGCCCTGCAGTGACTCCTGGGTGTGTGTGTGAGACTTGTGCAGCTGCAGACACTCACAGCCCAGGCAAGCCACAAGCCATGAACCTGCCTGTGCTACATACACAACAAAAGGACTGTTTGCTGGGGTCCTGCAAGTGCCCAGTAATGATACAGGTCTAACTCTGCAGGTTTTCAAATAAATGGTCAGCTACAGGATTTCTTTGCAGCTGTTACATCAATCCAGAGCACAGCTGGGAAAAATTGGAGAAAGCTCGACCCCAAAACCCACCAATAAACCCCAGAATTCCTAATTGTCAGAAAAGCAGAACTGCAGAGTCAGTGCAACTCACAGAGAGGAACACTCAGCTAAGCTGGGAGAAGAAAGACAAATGAATTCAAGGGTTTCAATGGATTTCTGACTATGGACCCAAAGGTGCCATTCCAAACAGAACTCTCCAAAGAGGAAAATGAGAGATTTGGATTTAGAAGCACTGGTGCAGGTTGCCCAGAGGAGCTGTGGCTGACCCATCCCTGAAGTGTCCAAGGCCAGGTCTGATGGGGCCCTGAGTAACTGGTCTGGTGTGTGGCATCCATGGCACCAAGGGGCAATGGGAAGGTCTTTATGGCACCTCCCTGCCCAAACCATTCCATGACTATGAAAACACTCCTGTGGTGGAATTCCTGAAGGATTAACCCAGATTCTCTCATGTGTAAATGTCTAAGAAAATAAAGGTTTAAATGCCAGTCAAGTAAACAAGATGGCAGCAGCCCATGCAGAGACAAATTTAGAATGGAGCTGCATTTGTACCTTGTGAATCACCTCTTCAGAGGGAAAAAAAAAAACACCTAACCAGCTTCAAATTGACATATTTAATGTTCTTGTTAGAATCTTCAGATTCATTGTGGATATCAAGCATAAACAAGAATTAACCTTCCGTGAGAATCCAACATGCAAGAGGGCAGATGGACAATAAAGACAAGATGCAACTGATGCTGCAAATTGTGTTATACTGATACTGGACCCATTTGGTCATTCACATGCAATCTTTTAACTCAAAAGGAAACAGATTATTTATCTATATGCCTATAAAATACATATTCTTGGACTAATACGTTCATGTAACACTGCTCAGTGTGCACACAGGTGTATAGAAATACACATACACCTACATAAATATCACTACATCTAATGTATGTCATGTAAAAAGAACAAACTCTCTGCATCCTCAGTCAAGGATGAATACATTGCTGGCAGAGCAACTTCAGCAGGCCAAAAGAAAAGTGAGGTTGTTTAACAACTTACCAGGTTGGGACTCAAAATCTTTCAAGTTCACTTCATACTCATCTTCGTTGAGATACTGGTGTCGGCCCATCATTACAATGGCAAATTTAAACTATGCAAAGAAAAAAAAAAACACACAAAAACCAAGTGGTAGGATACAACGTTAAAATGATGTCTTCAAGTCTAAGGTCACAGTCTAACTTGCAGCTGGTTATAAGAAGTGTTCTTCAGGGGTTGAAAAATGCCAATCCTGGTTAAAGCCCTCATCAACAACTTGGATAATGGGACAAAATAAATACTTGGGAAATCATGAACCCACATCCTGGAATACTGTGTCCAGGTTCAAGCCCTCCAGAGAGAAAGACAGGACAACAAACTGCAGCAAGTGCAGCAACAGTCCAGTGAGACTGTGAGAGGACTGGGGGGAACCTGGTGTACAGGAACCTCTGGGAAATGAGTTCTGTGTGGCCCAGAGATGAAAAGACTGATAGAGTATCTATGGCTTTCCATCACCTGAAGGGTGGTGCACAGGAGCAGGCTCTTCTCAAAAAACTGCACAAAGGTGACCTCCACAAGTTGCAAAATGAAACGTTCTGATTATGTGCAAGGAAAGCAAAGCCTTCCCAATGATAGTGGAAATACTGTAAAACACAGTGTCCAGAACAGGGCAGAATTCCCACCCTAGGGAGTTAACGAATTGCAACTAAAAAACCCTGCACAACCTGACTGAGTCACGTTCTGCTCTGAGCAGGAATGTGATGTGGGGGTGGCTTCTAAAGGTCCCACACCAGCTACACTTTTCTGGGTTACTCACATTTTTTGCAGAATATCTCTCTTGATCTCTCCACTGATCCTACCCCATCCTAACTAATTAGTCCTAGAAAAACCATTATTTCAGTCAAGCAGCTGTTCTATCACACAAAACCTACACTTAACCCAAGTCTGTGGTGTTCCAACCTACTACAATAAATTAATTTAGGGTTTACAGTCAGCAATAAAAGCTCTCCCAGCTTGAAATTACCTTTTCAAATTCTTTTTCTTGTATGTCCAGCATTGTCTGAATCCGCTTCATAACCTCTCTGAAGTGTTCACCCTAATAATTACAACAAGATTTTTAATGTCAAAAAAATCTAGGAAAAAAACAGGGAGGCCGTTAGTATTTCCTGTTTTAAGCTTCATTAAAAAACATTGCCTCAATCTCCCTGTTATTTACAAAATAACATCATTCTCTACAATATGGAACAACAGCAGGCAACTTGCTTAAATTCAGGAACTTTAAGTCTTATTGATTCTTCATTATGCAAATTGCCCCATAAATTGGCCAGGCACTACCACTAATATGTGCAAGTCAGGTTAAATTTAAGTAGCAAAGCTAGAAAACCAGCAGCAAAACAGGAATATGTAAAAAAACCCAACATATTCTTGCTCAGCATATTACTACTTTTTGTAGTTTATTTCTGCTCCCTTTCCATGTACACTGCCCAAAAAAGTGACAGATACCATCAACCTAGAGATGAGTAATATAAATTAACTGTTATAACTAGGAAATGCAGAAAAATGGTTTCCACCAAAAGTCAGCACACAGGTTTTGCTCTTTGATCAAAAATACGGAAATCAGTAAAATTCTAATTTTAGAGTTTTAGAGGTAGAGATTTATGGACATATTTCTCATTCCCAAATTTTTAAAGTCAGTAATTTTCACACAAAATAACATACACGAAGCAGAAAAAGTTTAGAGGCAAATGGCTAACTGCTCCCGGAAATACATATTGATATGAAGAGAATCAGGGTGACATTCAGCTGGAGCAGCACCACAGAAAAACTTGAGAATTTAAATTAAGCTTTCAAAATTAGCTTTTGTTCTTGTACCAACTTTCAGTCCTAGAAGATAAAGCACATCAAATTCCAGAAGGGATGAAATGCAGTCATCTCAGAAAGTGATGGAGAAAGCAACCCCATTTTCCATAATCATGTCTCAGTGTGAGCAGCCATGGCAGGGCCACTTTTGACAACAACTCTGCACTGCAGTTACTCCAGTGCTGTTGGAAACAGGGTTGTGGTTTGCTGGGGGATTCTGCAGGGGGTAGGGGATGGCAGCTGCTGCCACATGCCACCTTTCCAGATATTACACAGGCTCACTGACACACTGAACAACCTGGATATGCCAAAGGAACTGAGCTGGGAAATGATTTAACCATAAAAACGCACAGATGGGGCAGAACCTTTGGGACAAGAGCCATATTTTCCTACACAGTTCTTACACTAATGCATTTCTTCAACAGTACTTTAGGAAAACAACATCAGTATAATCCCACAGGGAGAAAAAGGGAGGCATACTGTACCTGGTGTATCCTCAGCAAGAATGGAATTCCAAACGTCCCGAAAACCTCTTTGTGGAAATGTGCCACTGTGATTAGCATCTCATTTTCTTTATCTATATCTACCTGGTCCAGAGGAATTTCCTAGATCCAGACAGAGAATTGGGACTCCAATCAGCTAAACTTCCACAAAAAGAAACTAAAGTTTCAAAATTATTTTTCCAGTTTTTACGAAACTGAAAGCATTATTGATGTACTATAACTGATTTCAAATAATTCTATTCAAAAACAATTAAAAGAGCCATGTTGTTTGACAGAGTCTTTTACCAGAGTCCCTCATCCCTGGCATGACAGCACTTCAGCTTCCCCTACTCAGGAAACACTCTCCTGGCTTCCCTGAATGGCTTTTTTGACAAGAAATCTTCTATCAGTGCAGAATGAGCTGACAGGAACACAGACCTCTTGTCAGCTCCTCATTATAGTTCTACACTGGAAACTTTTTATTTGAATTCTGATCTTTAAGGCAGGTTAGCAGATCTAAATGATGAGATGTTTAGGAAAAAAAAAATCACATTAAGTATCAAATTTGCTCAAGAATCTCAAAATGTAACAGAAAAGGAAACAAAACCTTCTAGAATATTTAGAGTACAAAAGTGGGTTCTAAGTATAAACATTTCTACCATGATCTCTCAAACAAACCTTGGAATTACTACCAAGACATTAAATGTCTTATTGACAGGCTCTTGCAAAGGCTTCATGTATTGTTATAAAAACATATGTAAAAATCAAAGACTGAGGCCATTGTAGGGAAGCCGATGGAACAGAGGACGATCTTTTAAAAAGCATTATTTTTTAAAATACATGTAAATATTACCATGCAATCTGAATAGACATCATAGTATTTGGAGACCAGAAAATTACCCCTTGAAAGAGTTTACTCTCTCAAAGTCAGGTTTTAAAGCTCCTCCAAGACAAGCACGACTCACCTCTATTCGAAACGTTCGACTTGTTGCAGGTGACAAACACTCTAACAGCTCATCCTCCTGATGGACACCGATTATTTTGTAACTTACAATTTCTAGCAGCCTTAAAGATAAACAGGAAAAGCATTTTTAAAAAGTGATTTTTCAAAGCATTTACAAAAATATATCAATGCAACAATTTCTTTCTCAAACCCTGAGAGAGATTAGTGTAGAATGTAAACTGATGCTGCTATTGTATTTATAAAATTTTAAATCAAATCTTTAGTAAAAATTAAGCAGTAAAGCCATAAGAAGTTAAATTATTTCTGGCTCATGGCAAAAAGCCAGGATATGCCATTACAAAATACAGGTTTCTAGTGGAGATTATTTTAAATATCCTCTTTAAATGACCTCACTTTTAACCCCTGTACTTCCTGAGAAGTGAAGAGCATGAAATGCTTGGATTTTAAACAATTAATAAGTCATAACTAACAAATGCAATTGATGAAACTCAAGGATGTAACTGCATCAAATACAAAAAATTAAATAACTCTATAAAATTTATATTTATAGTTAAGAAAAACCCTTAACAATGGTAACTTGGAAGCTTTTGACACAGTATTACATTTCATCTGTTAATAACAAGTTTCTACAGTATTTTAAATTCTACAGATACTTTGCTGCATAAAATTTACATGATCACATAGAAGAAGCCATAGTCTTCCAGTTTTACCTTAATTTCCCTGAACCTTTTTCAGAGAGTTCTACAACTTTTTTACATTCTTCTAACAGGTCCCGCACACACCCATGCTTATCTGGATATACTGTTATTTCCTGTGGAATTTGAAACACAAAAAACATTAGAAAATCTGAAAATGTAAACCACTACATTAAAAGACAGAACACACCGCATTGTTCTTCTTAAACACTCATCTTGAAAAGATAATTTAAGTCACACCCATGTCATCTTCACAATTTTTGTTAACAGATCTCATTTTTTTTAACAATTTTTTGTGCTCTTTGGGGGGTTTTTTGGGGGTTTTTTTTTGTTGTTGTTTTGTTAAATTTTTTAAAACATCATGTACAACTTTGTGTAGATGTTTTTCTGTGTTACTCAGGGGTCGAGTGTGTGACCCATAACCACAGCCACACCAGCTCTGACACAGAAATGACAGCAAATGTGTAATGGCTTCACTCACCTCTTCCCTAAACTGGCTATTTAGCCATATGCATTTAAAACTTCTTCTGTTTTCAAAATCAGTTATCTTCATTTTGAGCTTAAGAAAGAAGAGAAAAACACTTTAGGCATACTTTGGATAGGGCAGAATTATTTTTTATAACTCACCCCAATAAAAAGAAAAGACTCTTACCTGTTGATAGTAGAGTTTTTTCGGTTGCCTAGGCTTGAAGAACTGCAGAAGATCTCTTAAAGTACCTTCATAATTATGTCTAAGAGGATTACCAGGGCCATCCCTATAACT
Source organism: Sterrhoptilus dennistouni (assembly GCA_013397095.1). Classification (NCBI taxonomy): domain Eukaryota; kingdom Metazoa; phylum Chordata; class Aves; order Passeriformes; family Zosteropidae; genus Sterrhoptilus; species Sterrhoptilus dennistouni. Next base: position 609,784 of record VWZU01001430.1, read on the forward strand.
ACAGAAGGAAGGAAAACAGGCTCTTAAAATCCATCTCTTCAAAACCCATCACTGCTCAGTACATTGAAGCACCAAGAACATTTTTATTACTGGCTTCCAGTTTCACGTAATTGCTAACACGGCCTAAGCAGCACAACACACAAAACTTTAGTGATTTTTAAACACAGCTGGGCTGTGGGAACAGAAGAATATTCAGGGTGTGTATTAACTCTCCTGGATGTTTACAAGCTCATGTCAGTGCTGTAGGCTGGCAGACCCACATTCCTCTGAAATTACTGGCATAGCAGCACATGCTTCAGATTGTGAAAGGTTAATTTGTGGAGCCATATGACACAGCAAATTCCACAGTGACCACAGCACTGGAAACTACAAACAGCTACTCAAATTCTCACTGATGACAAAGGGAGACAGCCTCAGGTAACTAAAGAGCACCTACACTTCCATGAATACACAAAGTTTTTTGTGTGCATTATTCCTGAAGCACATACACAGGGCTATAAACCACTACCTTCTGCTGTAGTTTTATACAGATTTAAATCTAGTGTTACACAAACGTGTAAAACCATAACTTTAACCAGAAATAACCCTCTGAGCACCTGTGAACTTGTTAAGACTGTCGTCATCTTCATAAAAAACCTCATTTGCAGACTTTGAGGGAGGAGGGGGTAATTTAGTGAAGTAACTCCTGCATTTAAACTTGTAAAATCAGCAAAAATACTGCTTTTATGTGCACTTGTTTCTGCTCTCCTCCATTCTAGAAATTCTGCATTCACTGAAACAGCACTTGCATCAGCTTAGCAATTTATCCCACAGCATCAGGCATTGAAGTAATTAATGATTTTTAAAATGACATTTACTAGAACTCTTCTAAAATGTGCAATTCTTTGAGGGTCTAGAGACAGACATTGCAATGCTTCAGCTGTCAAAGCAACCTCCTGTGCTTGCCAGAAAGGTAACATCTTACCGGTAGAGAATTAGTTAACAACCTGGAAAAGACTAATTTTTGAGGAACAGCTTAGACACAGAATACTAAGGAATTCATCTTACCCCTGGGACTTGAAAAACTGTAATAGCATTGGATCCGTGTTAAGCCTCTGAGCGACTGTCTTTGCAACCTGAAAATAAATTTTTGGTAAGTTCTGAATTGTTTCACACAGTTATGACATTGCTTTACAATCATACAGTCATTCATTCCATGACAGGAACATTATGCTACTGGAATTCTGAGAGAACCCAGTATGCCTACCTCCCCAAGGCTAAATAAACTAGAATTGTTAGTTTCTGAACTCTTGACACATAATAAGATATTCTAAGGAAAAAAAAAAAAAAAGAGGAAACTGTTTTAATACAGTATGTTACTGTTGCCAAAAGGCCACTAAATCCACAACAATTGCTCCATTCTTATCTTGCCTGTTTTTGCTGTTTATATTGCTTTTTGCTGGTGCTTTGGTTTTTTAATTATACTATTAGGGAAATAACTGAGACTTGCTCTGAAGATTCCCACTCCTTTAATTCACTCCACATTATTCCCATAAGTACATTTCACATCACTGCCTCACAAAAGGCAGGGGCATTCTGGTTTTGCCTTACCAAAAAAAAACTCAAACCATAGAGACCTTACACTTCAAGTGAAAAAAAAGAGAGAGCAATTGGCCGAAAAACAGATGGTGAGAACAGTATAGCAAAACACATCCCTGACTTTCCCTGTGTATGCAGATGCTCAAAGTTTCCGTCCTTGGAGACAGAAAATAAAATTATATGGTTTTAAGTGATTTTTTCTTTGACATTGACAAAAACAGCTCCAAGAGAACTGCAGGGAGTCAAATCTACTCAGGCTCTTAATAAATCAGATCAACTTTATTTCAGTTTTTTTCTTAGGTTTCCATGTCTAGTTTTCCTCATCTAAACACCTCAACTCATCTATTCTTAACACATCTTGATCTGTTAGTGTCACTGAGCATTAAACTTCACTGTGTGAAGAAAGCAGTACAGCTTGGTCTACAAAATAAATATTATTGTTGATATTACAGGCACAAAATAGGTAATCACTAGATTCCCAAGGCATTTTTCTTTTAATGGCCAAATAAACTGAGCAAGTTTTGCATGTTGCTTTGAAAGCAAATGCATGATTTCATGAGAATATCATTTCCCTGACAGAGCAGAATGGTCTACCAAGAAAGAATCCAATTATCAAGTAACTCATTATTAATAAAACTGGGGAGTTTACAGTATTTTCTTGTCACAAGCCTTAGTGGTTTCCTTGAATTTTTCATTTAAAATGAAATGTACACAATGCAAAAAATGTACACAAACAGCTTTAGAACTTTTAGAAAAGTATGTATAGTGCAAAAGTGACTTTCCAAACAAGGAAACAAAAGAGAAACAGGACACATGCCTGAAAGTAATTCATCCTATTGGATAAAGTAACAACAAAGCCTGGGTCATTGGGGATGGTTTTATCACAGAAAATGACATCCACACGGTGATAGAGGTCTCTGAAGTATTCCTTAGCTGTTGGGAGCTCGCTGTTATCATTTTCTGGGTCATCCCTACAAGAGCAAATAAATGATGATATCATTACACATCACATTGTTACACACACACACAAGGCAGTTGGGGCTTTTAAAAACATGTTCTACAGTGAGTCAGCAACAGTGGAGAGATAGAGAGATGAAGTTCAGAAACCTTTTGGAAGAGCCACCAGTGGTCCACAGTAGGACTGGTGCAGTCAGCAGTGACCCAGAGCCCGGCGTGTCTGTGTGCTGCAGGGCCCGGCACCCACGCCTGCTGTGCTGCTCCTTGGCAGCCTGGCCCTGCTCTTGCTTCCTGTGGGTTCACAGCACCACTGCAGCAGGNACATCCCTGTGTGTCTGTACTAATACTGCACAGCTTTCCATGAACCCCTGTATCAGTCACTTTGCACAGTGGCCCGATGGACAACATGCCTTGGCACAGAGAGGCAGAACAGTGGGCACAGGGGCTGGTTTGGGTCACTCCTGACTGGTACCCCAACTTCTCTGCAGAGAAATAGCACCAGGGTACAAGCTGTGCACTTACCCAGGAGTCAGCAGCCAGCCAAGGGTGCATAACACCAACTGGGTCAACTGGGAATGCGAGTTCCAAGGCATGACATGAGAAATACATTCATCTCACATTATCTGGGGTAAGAGTGCTGAAGATAGACTAGCTGGCTTCCACCCACTGTCAGCCCATGGAGAGAAACAGAGCAACACAGTTGGGTGTGACCATCAGGAGTGAGAGCATAGAAATGCTGATTTATAGCCCTGCCAAGCTTATGAAAGATCCCTCTATTGGATACAAGATGAGGAGCTCCCCTTTGCCTTGGAGAAATCTCCAGCTGAAGCACCAGTTCACCTACAAGTGGCACGTGCTCAGGCAAAGCAGGAGCACCTCATCACTGCAGAGCAGTAAGGACCTGACTGTGAGCACAAGGAGAGGCAAAAAGGGAAAGCAGTTCAGTGTAGTTCTGGGCTGAAAGAGCTCCAAGAGCCTTGTCCAGCGGCCATGGTACTGAGCCCAAGATGTGAAATGCTGGAAGGCTCTTCAGTGTCTGTGTTACAGTGGCTCCAGTACAAAGCAGCACGAATCAGGTGCATTGCTGGACACACTCTGGTAATACTATGAGCTATTTTAGGTTACTGGTTTTCTAAACTAGGAGGACACCTTTTCCTTAAGTAATATGGCAGGTGATACTCAAATACCCCTGACATTTGCTCATTTCCCCTTTGAATAAACAAATGAGAACTGCAGAGAACACATCTACTATTGGAATTTGCTCTTGATAAAAAAGCTTAAAGGAAGTTTAGTTTTCAAAGTGAACCAGGTGATGAAATTGCAATAATGTGCCCCCTTAAAATACCTACTTCTGAAACACTATGATGTCACCATCCATGAGTTCATCGAGAGCTTTATCAAGAGATACATCATAGTCTTGAATCCTTTCTGTTAAATTGGGTTTAACTTCCTGGAATAAAGAACAAACATTATTGATTACAGAGTAAAAGACAAAAATAAAGGTCACAACAGTGAAGAAATCATCAGATAAGGTAACCTGTACATTCTTTCAAATGAAACAAATGGACAGATATGCATCTATATAAATTCAATGCATGTATTATTAAATATCTATATGCAAATTCCACTAGCAGCTGACCCAGGGATAAAAGCATCTATATAAACAAACTGGAATGACACTGTAACCCTGACCTGCCCAGAGCAAGGAATACAGCTTTTCTTTTTAGGAAGGCAGTGTGTGTGCTGCCCTGGAACCACCAGAGAGAGCAGCAGGACTGCTACCAGAAATTGCAGCAAAAACCCCAGTCCTTGTTCTTACTCTAGCAAGGACTTTGCCTTGGCAAGATCTGCATCATCAGCACTCAATAAATGTAGCAGTTATGAAGAGTCACTGCTTGTGTGTTTGGGCAGAAACAGCACAGCAAACTAAGAGTTTTGTTTGCTGACTTTGGGTTGGGGAAGGAATAAGACGCAACATTTTCTCAACTTCACTAAGGTGGGCACTGAAAACAGGATGGCAAATAATGTCAGCAGCAATAGCTCCTCTAACTCAGCAACACAGGTTCAGCACAACAAAGCTGCTCATACAGGACCTCACAGAAATATTTTTTGGTCTTAAAGCTTTACACTTGTATCTATTTTATATAAAATCTGTTTTGAAGCTAACTCTCTGCTGCTAATCTTTTGCAGCACTTTAGACTTCAAAGTTACAGATTACAGCACAGATAATTCTTCTTTTTTCTTTACAGCATAAAAAAGACAAAGTTACAAAATGTCTATCAATCCAAACCTCATAGAGGATAAGGTTAGTTTCTTGTGGAAATCCTGCTCTCTCACACATAACTGGAAGCAAGTCACCTGTTGGAGAAAAAAAAAAAAAGAATGTGAAATGTGTTGCACTAATTGCAAGTGAGACCAGCTACAGAAAGGAAAGAATCCCTTTCTTTACCCTGGGTAGATGATTCTGCAATGCCTAAGAAAGAGAACCTTCCACATTAAAGTTTCCCTTGTTGACATTCAACCAGACACACATTTATGGTTTCTTTCCACTTCATTTGAACAACAAAAATATGTGCAAGTTCATTGAAAACCCAAGAGATGAAATAACACTGCTCCTTCTCCAGAGAAAAGGTTTAGTGTCTTTGAAAAAAAATAATGACAGCTAAAATATAAAATTAAAAAATATGTATAAGTTAACAAAATGAGACATTCAAAATGAAAAACTGAAATATTTTCAGTCAGTGGGTATTTGCTGAATTCCTCAAATTGACCCATATGAAAATCAAGGCTCACACACAATTCAGGCTGAGCAGCTGCTCAGGCTGCCATAGTGAAGGTTGAAGAATAGTTATTTGAAAAGCTATTGGGAGGGATGTATCAAACCCCAAAGCTTTACAACAGGTCTGAAACAGCTGTAACACCTGGTGAGTACAGCAACAATGAACTGAGCGCCTGTGGGCTTTTGAGGCTCAGACCTGCAGGAAACGCCACTGACACCGCATGGGGAAGAAAACTTACAGGTGCTGGATGAAATAAGAATTTGTTTTCTGTGGTGTAGCTTTGGTTTCAGTGATGGAATTATTATTAAAGGTAAAGTATGTGCAATCCCCTTAGAATTTCAATGATTACAATGAAATCGAAATCCAGAACTCACGTATTTTACAGGATATAGGGGTGTAGATATGTCCACAATAATTCAAACTCCGAGTCTTCGGATCATACATCTTCAGAAACAACATTACATCATCTACAAATTAAAAAACAAGATTTAATTTTAAGTAAGTCGTGGGGATGGAGATCACCTGTTTTTATATACACAGTAACAAATATGTGTCTTCAATTTATTAATTTGGTGCCCTTAAAACATAGAGAGAAATTTATTCAGTGAGTCTGAAAATATCCAAAGCATGTCTTCCACTTCAAGAGAAATAAAGGAAAAACTGCATGAGAAAAACTTATTTCAGCACTGTAGAAGTTTGATGGATACATCAATGACATAGTTGAAAAAAGGAGTGTGCACTGTTTTTGGAGATACAAAATACTTTAGTTTTGGGTGTATTTTAGAAATGTTTAGCCCATATGCTTACGATCTTTATCAAATTTGGGTAATGTTGCTCCAGTAGCAGCCATCTCTGGATCTACTGTTTCCAAAAATATTGTCCATGGATTCTCATTGTCACTGAGCTCAATCATCTATGTAGAAAGATGTGAGAGAAGAAAAAAAAGTCACTGAAGAACATAATACAACCTGGTATCTGCATTTTAATCCTATACAAGAACTTTATGATATTCTACAAGAGGGAGAGGGTTTTTTTAATTTAAAGGAAATTAAAGGAAGTGTTAAAGGAAGTTCATGAAAATTTTTAAGACAAACAAATACAGATAGAAAACTACCAATAACTTTGATGAAGCAGTAACAGTAGGTTTCACTTAAAATGAACCCACTTCTTTATCTTTTAAAATTTTACCTACAGCTACCTTTATAATGGCAAGGACATTACTTCATTTTAGAATCAGAAGACAGTGGTATTTAGACATGTTTTACATTTTAAGCAACGTAATTCCTTAAATCCAGAGGGTTTGCCCCTTTTGTCAAAGGGACATTTCTGTTTTAATCTAACATAACAAATCATGATCACACTTTTTCTTCCACAGCATAAAAATCATGCACCAACCACTAAACCAAGTCTTCCCAAATACCAAACTTCACCAGAGACAATGAAATTAATTTTAAATTAAAAGGCAGAAGTCTCAAAGTTAGATATTTTTAAAGAGAATTAAAAATCACAGGAGATGCACAGAAGTAGTATCATCTCTCAGTGACTACTTACCGTTTTATTGCCATCTGCCTCATTATCTAACATTGCAGGTCTTTTTGTTCCATTACTTCTAGCTTGCATTGGCCATAATCTGATTTGATCCTGGGGAAATCCCTAAAATAAACAAAAATTGTGACAGGAAACTAAATCAAAACAAGGGGAAAATAGGCTAAGATCCTTTAATTAAACTTAAACGGGTCTTCTGTGTTAAAAGGTCTAAATTATGATTACTGTCAATATGTAGAGAAGGTAAGGGCTAGGAAACAACCATAATGTAACAAAATAAATACATGCAGGTATTCACTACAGAAAACTCACCATAGTTTGAGAGAGGTTTTGAACAAATTCTGTAAGTGTGGAGTTTTTTAATACTTTGAAAACAGTGTATTTCACTTTTTCTTCATCATACATATCATTGCCTTGGTGACCACAGAACTGATCCTCTGCCACTATCTGAAAAATGACATTTAAAGGTTACTATTCAGATTATACCAGCTGCACCACATAATACCTTTTCAGGATGCTTTACTATAAAACCTCTCCGGCCCTCTGGCACAGTGCTAACACTATTCATGTTCTCAGGGAGCAAATTTGCAAGAATACAGATTATAATGAAATTTAAAAATCGTGATTGATAATCTCATCAGTGCAAGTAATTAAATACATTAATTCTTACAAATCCCAAGCAATTAAAAACCAGTCGTGCTTAGATCCCAAGTCTTGGAATGTGCTCTAACAATCTTGGCACTTGGAGAAAATAAAAAGGCTACATAATTCTGTGACTGGTACAATGCAAGGAGGGCACTGAACTCTTTCCCTGGATTTCCCACAGCTCCCCTGCCCTCTTTGTTCACAGAAGCACAAAGAGTGCAATGCTGCCAGTGTCCCACTGCAAACTCAGTGCAGAACAAGCTGGACTTCACCAGTATCTCTGCTTATCATCACCAGAGAGAACAGGCAAGGAAACATGGAGGCACAGGGAAAATGGGTTCTATTTCCCTGCGCCAGATGGGCTCTGGAAAGAGCCATAAACAGGGCTCCTTAAGGCAATTCATAACAATCTAGTCCATCTGGCTTTTCCAAAAAGATAATTGCAAATATAAGCACTCTCTCCTTCTGCTTCTACTTGATGAGCTCAGTTTGGCAATAGTCCAGACCTGCAGCCTATGGCTAGATACATTTTAATTTTAGAAAATAATTCCTGAAGGAAATAAAAGTGCAGTGGCAGGGCAGCCACTTGAAATAACCTGGTCCTTTCACCTGAACTTACTATTTTTACTCACAAGCACAACGAATTCTAAAGAAACCAGAAATGTTTGTAACATACAGTACTGTGTGGTTTATTACAGTTTGGTGCATATGGAAATATATTTAAAAGCACTAAAATCATAATTTCTCTTCAGATCAAAAGTTAAAAAAAAAAATAAAATCAAGGTTTGCCTCCAGGGTGGTTCAATATTCTGAATTTTCATGGTAAAGTAGGCGTAACTTAATCTGTCTCAAAAGCTGACCTGCACTTGCATATAGAGGTGAGCTTCCTGCCTCTCCTTCCTCTTCTGAGCTTCTATCCTCTTCTCTTCTTGTAGCCTTTCTACAAGTTGTTGAGGAATATCATGGTCGGTGACAGGCTGCAAAACTTCACCTAGAAAGCAGATTTTATGATGATATTTCAAGATTTACATCTAATAGGTTCTTTTTCATACATGCTTGACTGCCCTCTGATCTGAAGTCAAAATCAGCTTTCGTTATCCTTCACTTTAAAACACAGTTTGATATCATCATGCTTTAGCAAAAAAAGCACTTCTATGACAAGCCAAAATGCACTACTTCTGTGAAATATGTATCATTGACTTTTGAATGAAATATTCAGTTAAGAATTCAAAAAATATTTGCCAGCATTCCATTTTTTAAGCATATATGTCTCTACACATTTACAATCAATTTGATTGAATTCCATCACTGAAGTCAGTTTCATCACTAAGTTTCCCATCCTATAAACCAGCCCAGGTTGAAGCACTTTGCAGTGCCTTATTGAGCTAAAACATGACCCAGAGCAGAAGACGCTTCCCAAAAGTGAGAGAACGGCTGGCTGATCATCTCTGAGTTCTGACTGTAAACGAGGCAATCCTGTTGTGTAGGACACTGCCAACAACTCCGAGGTAAAGCAGCCCTGACCCCTGCCTGTGAGGCCCCTTTGAGCACAGAGAGGACACGTACTGAGCTTGGACTCCCTGATGTAGACCAGCATGTAGGCGTTGGTGCAGTGCCGCACGGACAGGTCATCATCGTGCCCGCCGTAGTTGTGCTCGATCGCCTCCTCCTTGGTGCACCTCGACACAACGTCATCGTCGAATTTACACCACTGGGGAGGAAGTTTTATGGAAAGGTGATTTTAACACATAAAAACACGTTCCTGAATGAGAAATTAATCCTATTTCTGGCATGTCTTTCAGCTCTTTGAAGTCGCTAAAATTACCTTCAAGCGGCATGGCTTTTAAAAGGAAAGCTAGTTCAGTATGGTTTGTGCTACCTGCTACTTGTGCTCAGCATAAGGAAGTCCATAAATACCAAACCTTTACTGAACATTTTACAGTGAGTACCAAAAGCACAATAATTAGTCCAAAAAGCTTTTCTAAAGACTGTTATTCCAATATCTAATATTTCTACAGGAAACAGAAAATTGACTTTATCTGTTGTAAAATGAAATATAAAGCAGTGATGCAAAAGACATATATAGTAATTCTTTGTACATTTATAGCAACATACACCAAATTTTAAATTAAAACCATTTTGAATAAATTACAAATAGCAACAAATTCCCAGTAAAACATGACTTCTACTCTTACTGTGAACAATCATGTACACACAAAACCAGTCAACTCAAGGGAAGAGGCACCTGACCTATAAATGTCCAATCCAATCAAGTCACCTAAACCTGGAACAGTGGGACATACACAAACATGCTGAACTTCTGAGTCACAGAAACACTGGAAATGCTCATATTTGCTTCAGCAAAGTCAGCCTCAAAAACCTGCTGGATAAAATCTGATTGCAAAAGAACTTCAACACATACACACACAAGCAAAGGGATTTCTTCAGTTAAAAAGTCTTTTGTTAAAAGCCAAGCGTGTGTGCACTCTTCTTTTAGGGGTCAAAAATCCTGAATATTTGCCCATTATATAAACTGCAAGTATCCATTTACAACACACAAATACTTTTAGGTGCTTTTCAATACTCACTTTGCCATCGCCCTTTGGATTTAAGTAAACAACATAATGTCCACCATGGTTATCTCCACTGTGCACTAGAACTGCATGGAGAATGTAATTCGCAGGATCTTTAGGATCTGTTTTTTGCAAAAATTCATCTAGTGGCAATTGTTCAGGAAATTCAAACCTAGTTTTGAAAAGAATGAAGACAATTGTTTTTGTAGTTAAGATAGACACAGATTATTATATACTATTATAGAACATTATGTGTACTCCTAAAGCAAAGTATAAAAATGGAACATGTTACTGTTACAATGTCGTTTCTATCCAGGACATCTTGCATACAGTGGCAGAATTTATACTGTTTAAATATGGAATAAAAATAAACTTTCCAAGCAGCTCAGGAAAGTGTGCCCTCAGTAACAAGGGCAAGAGCACTTCAACTGAATTACAGTTGGTTTGGATTCACTGCATCAAGGCAAAAGCTTCAAAATCTGTTATTTTCTAGCAGACAAATGCAGCTTTCCTAGCACAGGTACCACTGGACTGGAGCATTACTCTGAAATATCTCACCTCGGTGAGAATGAGATAATTGCAATACACGTTCAGTTTACAGCCAACCATGTACCTCCTCGAGAAATTACCAGCCTCTGCTTACAGTAAGTGGGCAAATGGCTCTCCCTCCATCCATGGAAACAGATGGAGGGCAAGCAGGTAACTCCTTATTCATGCTGCTAACTCTGGTGGCAGCCTAGCCACACACTGCACAAAGACTGCTACACAAGCCATTAAAGATGCAGTCCATGGTCAAAACAATCACCACGAATTATCAAGCATTCAATTTGTCATTCTGAACTTCAACATTCAACCAGTGCACCTTTAGGGGACCTCCACTGTGTGTGACTGCACATGCCTGCCTCTCAGAGTTTAGTTAAAACCAGGATTTTGGGAAGCTGTTTTTTGATAAACTACATCCACAGGTCTAAATTCTACAGCAAAATCCAACACACACACTAAACCAAGCAACCCACTTACCTATCATTTATCTTGATGTTTTGGTCAGTCTGAGGATCATACATAAACCTCATGAGCTGTAGGTGTAATACTGGTGGCAATGTTAGGAACTTCACACCTTTCTCTGCCTCCTAGACATTTTAAAGGAAATAGAGGGCAGAAATTACAGCATTTTTAGCAAGTCAAAACACTTGCTTGTTGTAGACACCCTTCAAATGGGTTTTTATAGACTTGATGACAATGTGCACCAGAATAGTTCAAAACTTGGGTGCCATTTGAGTATCCTAATGCTGCACCAATCTCCCATGAGCTACTCCAGCAACACAAGAACTCAGTTAAATTAAATTTAGGCCACTCATACAAGCACATGTGGACACCTCACTAGACTAAGAGCAAGTTACCTGCCTAAATAAAATTGAGCGAATATGGAGGCAAAAGCTCATTTTTGATTAGGTAAGAATTTCATATTCATTGCATCCTGCCAACAAGGATTTGGCTACTGTGCTATACCTTCCTAAAAACAGCTAAAGAATATGTAGAACATTACTGACAAAACTTGGTATGTCAAAGCTGCAGAAGTAAGCTTTAGTAAAACATTATTTATAAAGGACTTCAGATTATAACAGTGGGTGCAGCAAAGTGCAACTGAAAAGCTCAGAAACACATGCACGCACATGAATGTTTAATTTCCATGGGTTCATTCGGTGTTCTAGCTGAGAGTACAAACATGAGCTCTCCAAAGTTACTTTTAGAGCTGTGCTGTTTTTTTACTTGACACATGGAAGAACAGACTACTCATAGAGGAAGAACTTCTCAGTCTTTAGATTGGTGGAAAAGAAAAGCTTTCTAGCAACTGAAGACTTGGACCTAATAGAACTCACTACAAACTAAATTGCTATAAAATCTGAGCTCCATTTTAAGAAACCTAACACCAAATAAGAGGAGCTATATAAAAAGCTTGTCTAAGAAGAAACATCATCAAAATCAGTTCATAAAATCTAGAATGGGTTTTGCAACATTGTTATTTTATCAAGGATAAAGACACAAGACTTAAACCAGGTTAAAAAAAGAATAATACCTGCAAGCCATGTTCTCCTGCATCATACTTGTTATCACCATCCAACTGCTCCACTGCAACGTAGTCAATGAAGGACTCAAAAACTGAATGAAAAAAGATTGTGGAATTGTACAGAAAGAAGAAAAAGTGTAAGTTTACTCTAGGCCTGCAAGATATTAATCAAATGAGACATTAGGACAGGGGAGTCTGTATTTGAATATTTCTGTCCTTACTTTACTTAAAGTTTTATACTGTTTAAAAATGTCAAGAAATGCACCATATTGCAGAGGCATATCTAAGAATACCAGCAGATTTTAAAATCCCACAGTTACAGCTGCCTGCCACAATTCCTCACTTCCCAACTGTAAAGCATCAAGCCAGAGGCCTCTGTTTGCTGGACTCTTACACATCCCTTCCTGTGCCTTGTACCCCAAGTGCTCAGCACAGACATGATAAGGAACCACTGTTATGCTGTTCTGAGTAGTTAATTCTTTTTTTTTCCTTATTACTATGGCCAAGTCTAAATAAGAATCTATTTCATCCAAATTCATCTTTATATGAAAATTATAATTACTGTGACAATACCACTATAATCACCATGGCAGCTTTATAACAACAGAAAACTCCTAAAGTTCTGAAGAGTTTTATGAAAAGATACCAGTGAGAGAATTAGGGAAGAAGGAGCAGGGAAAGGAAATGGAGTAAGGAAAAAAAAATAAATGCAATGCAGGCAAAAACATTCTCTGCATTGAAAATGTTTTCAATAAAAGTGTCCTAAAGCACATATTTCCAATGACTGTTCACCAACAAACTCATTTGAAAACAACAGGCACTAAAAGCTGTCCAACATGTTGAAGTACTGGATTGCTGTATATCACAATGTATCACTTACTATTTTTCTTTCCCTTTATACTTAGCTGGATGTCATAATAATCTTCTATCCGTTCAGATCGATAGTCCACGTGCTTGCATTGAATATAAGACTGGAAACAAAAGCAAAACAACACAGAAGTTCAATTTGATAAAAGTAACAAGAGCTAATTTAAATTATTTTTGAGGAAGGTATAAAATACATACCACCATCTTCCCTCTGAACAATTTAGGGATAGTGCCTTCTACACACGTGCCTTTCATTTTATTTTCCACATTATCAAGGAGCTGAAAGAAAAATCAGTTTTTACACAAGATAAACTTGCAGTTTTTAAATTTATTCATCACACACATGACTACTGAACTGATTAGATGCTAAGTCACTTGGACAAAAATGAAATGTTAGTCTATTTGTACTGACATCTCCTTTCTAGTCTTTCAAATCCTCTTCTTCCCCCTAAGCTGAGGGCTACTCCAGCTACTCCATTCCTTTGAGTCTGGAAACCCCCACTGATGTAATAATGCATTTCATCTTCAAAACTGCATTTCTCTCCATGGCTATAAAAGTTACCACTAGCACACGTTCTAGCAACTTTCGAGCTTCCCTACTCTTTACAAATTCCTCACCCACAAATGCCACAAGCAATCCCATTCCTAAAGAGAAATCAAGGCAAAACTCTGCCCTTGAGATCTAGTTTAAATTAATCAGGGCCACTATAACTGATTGTCCCTAAGCTCTATTACATATATACACACACAGAATATCAAGAGAAATTTATACATCAGAGATCAGAAAGAAATAGTATAAACATACCACTCGACATAATTCCTGGACATCATGTTGCATGAAGCTGTCTAAAGTTTCCCACCTTTGTAAAGGAAAATAAATAATTACTAATTCTGAAAAGAACACCTCAAAAGGCTTTTTTTTTTATTTTATTTCTTTGCAGATCAAGAATGTAATATACAGCAAGATGTACAGACTGAGATTTGGAACAGGCTGATGCACAGGTTCTTTAGTTGTGCAGGAAGGGGTAGTGAACTTGTGGACATTTTGGCAGCTGTTCTGTGCCCTCCCTCTTCTCCTGTGTGGGACTGGTGCAGGGACTGCAAAGGAGGCAGAGCCAGCTGGGGAGGCCACAGCCAGGCTGTTGCTCTTCCAATCTACAACCCAGTCTCAGTTCATGCCAAAGAAACTCTTAAATAAAGGCTTGGGAGCAATTCAATGCCATCGGTTTCCACAGCAGGTTTCCAGCTGCCTCTGTTCCAAGGGCCCTTCAGGTGCAGTCAAGTGGTGTTCAGGGATTATTTCAGCACATGAAAGGAAGCAAATGGATTTACAGGAAAGACTGGCTCCTTTGTGCCCATCTAAACACTTAATCCTGGGCATGCAGTAACTCCAAGGAGGCATTCAGCCTTCTGAACTGTCCATGTGCAAACACACGGTGTGAAAGCAGGGACGAGGGCAGCAGGATCTAAGTGCCTCATGGCCAGCATGGCACACTGCAACAAGGGTGTTCAGCACTCCTGCCTTCAATAAAACAAGAAGCATAAAGAGTCTCTAGTTCCAGCATTAAATACACCTGTAACTTCAGCTCAAGAAAGCTTTTTAAGTTCTAAGTCTCTGACAACTTTTTTTCACAGCAGTCACCACTCCCAACTACATGAAACAAACTTTGTTGACTGTAGGCTCCAGTTTCAGTGTGATGTTCCACCCTGGCCCTGGAAGCAGCAGCAGGGTGATCAGGAGCAGTGCTGTCTTTGTCCTCCCTCCCACTCTCTTCTCAGTGACTCAACCCCCACTGTCACACAGCAGCAAACTAATCTCCAAAGTGTGCCAACAACTGTGCGGGGTCCACACTTAAGCTGAATCAAACAACCTGTCAGATAATTAAGAATAGAAAATAATGGCCTGACTCTCTAGGCTTTAAACACTAGCCAGCTCATAGGACAAACCAAAGAAAAAGGTCATCCACTAAAATTAGGATAAAGAAGGGCTCCTTCAGACATGGCATCATTTTCTACTTAAAGAAGTCATAGAAATTCACAACACTCAGGAAAAAGTAATACCCTAACCAGCACCTAGGGCTTAAAAGGCCAAAAACCCCTCTCTGATTCAAGGATGAGGGAAGGAGGAAACCTGAATCTTCAAACACATTCTAAAATTCTTTTCCAATAACAAAAGCAGGCATGGACACATTTTTAAAACCCTGCTGTTAGATAAAAAATTAAACATCTGCAACACCCTTGGGAAAGGCCTCTTCAAGCTACTGAATATGACACAAATTGGGATCTTAACTCAAGACGAAATATTTATTCTACCACCCAGTCCTGTCCTGTAACAGGACAGCAGGAGCACTGATAAAGCAAATATACAGTGTGCTAGTAGGAAGAGGGTACGGCCAAATCAACAGACAACACTGAGGCTACTGATTTCCTTTTAAGATTCCCCTGAAGGGGAAGAGTCAAAGTTGCAAAGACACAAGGTTACAAGGAGTGTTCTTAGGACAGAGCACAACTACAGGCTATAACAGCAGATGCAGGATGAACACAAGGATAGCTGTATGAAAAAGATGATATAAAATGTGTTTTGAAATAAAATGTGTTCCTAATTGTGTCTTGAAATAAAACAGTGCTTGTCAATATTACTAAAAGACTAGCCTATAAATACAGTGAGACAAAGTAATACAAAATAAATAGATAATAAATAATAAAATCCTACTCCACATTTATAAGACACGCAAAGAGAAGACTTGTAAAGGTTATACTAATGTTCATCTTTCTGTCCCAACTTGTGTCTTTGATATGTTGTAGGAAAATGTTACAGCAGCCATCAATGTTTAACAACATGGACATGCAAATTACTGCTACTGCACTAGATCTAAAACAGATTCCACTTTTTGAAGATAATTAACAATACATGAACTGCAATGTTTCAATGACTATTTGGTTCTGAATTTTACTTAAGTCAAATGCATCACACAATGTTCAGGTAAATTATAATCCTGCTTTTAACAGCCCTGTTTCTGTACCATTCCACTTCCCAAAAAATCTGACTTTTGGATCAGATGTCTTTAGTACTGGCTACAAATAAAAACCTGTGCAAGTAGACTACAGAAAGTTAACAATTAACACCATGTTATATTAACACTTCTCTGCACCTCTCTAAAAGTAACCTTATTAAAACACAATCTTTTTAAAGAAAAGCTTTAGGAAGCCCAAGTCAAATAAATAGTCCAAGTTTCTGAAACTTACCCAAATGATTTTGTTAACTTTTTAGTTCCAACTGGTTTGTCACTATGTTGCAGCTCATAAAACACTCTTTGCAATGCTAAAGGAACACTTTTGGATGAATCATCTCCTTCTGTGGGCATCATGTACACAGCCTGAAAAAGCATTTAGTTCAATTAGTATCAGAAAAGTTTACTGCTCATCCTGTTTAATGCATTCTTTCCTCTTCAGTGACTTCCTTCATAGAACTCAATTTAATCAACACTTCAAAATAGTCTGAAAAAAAATCTTGTACTGTAGTGTAAAAACGTTAATTGACTGGAACAAGTCTTCTTAGAGCACAGTGGTTAGAAAGATGTGAACAACAGATTCCATTCATGGTTATTTTATCTCAATAGTTCCCTTACTGCAGCCTAGAACAGTAAATGCACTAAAGCACCGAACACCTTCAAATACCTTCTCATGCCCTGTGTGTCTGTGCAATCATTACAGCAGGACCAGATGTACCAGTCAATACTACAGACTTTTGAAAATAAGTGATTTTGTGAAACAGCAACCACATGAAACCATAGACGGCATCAAGTGAAGGAAAACAGAAATGGTCCACATGGAGAAAGATGTCAGAGGAAGCTCTGAGAGCCCCCGATTCATTCATTCCTACTTAACGTCATCACTGTCCAGCAAATAAACAGCTTAACAATTCAATTCACTGATTATACTCATCTGGGAAGGATTGGGAACAAAGAAATTACACAAATAGACCAAACAGGGATTAGGAGAGTTCAATAGTCACTGAAATGAGATTTACTTTTTAAAAAGTGTACATCAATACATCTAGGGGAAAGGAAGAACAAACAAACGGGGGATGTTCATTCATGAAGCGTAAATATAAAAAGAAACAGACAACTCTGGATGGAGATTAGGCAACAAATTAAACTAAAAAAGATTCCAATACTAAGCAGCACATGAGAAAATTAACCTGCTAAAAATAGAAAAATTGCCATCTGAATTTTTGCCAGTGAAACAACAGGGAATGATCCATTTCTGTGAGTGAAGTGCTGAAGTGGACCTCAGTGACTGTCCCTCAGTCTGGCATTAGCCAGAATTCCCGAGGTGTGCAGCACATCCCACTCACCCTGGACACAGAGCAAGGGCAGCACCTCAGCTGGGAGCTGCTGGGCAAGCCCAGCCACTGCTCCAGGAGAGCCCAGGACAGCCATGGGACCCACAGGGGACAGGCACCAGATAAACACTACACTGACACAAAAACAATATGAGGGTGTGGCAAAAGACAAAACAAGAAAAGAAAAACAACAAAAGAACTGCCTAAAATGTTGACAGGCCCGTTTTCTATTCCAGTTCTGAGGATCCACTACGTTTTCCAAAAGTACAGCAACAGAAATACTTCAAAGAATAAAGAATATCATCGGAATCACTACAGTAAGATGAAATGAGAGAAACAATTTCATTAAGAAAGCAAATGCCCGATATTTTGACAGAAAAACAATAATTAATTATGCAATTGTAAACTGATCTAACTCATGACTGTGTCTTTAAAATTTTTCATTTAATTTTCAGAAGTTACCAGTTAATAGAGATGACCTAAAACAGAATCACGAACGCAAGTAACTTCCAAATTTTACTTCTCCTCAGTTGAAGCTACACCATTAGTAGTACTTGCCCATATAAAAAAGAAACATTAATTAAAATTAGCTGATATTAATCAACTTTTTTTTCTGAAGGTAAGTCAACAGAGGTCTTTGTTAGGGTAATTTTAAGAAAAATAGCCCAACCTCATCCTAATGACAACAAAAAAAAGTCTTCTTTTGCTCCACTCTGAGATTTGCTTAAACTGCTTTTATAGCTTATATAAATTGAAGAGAATTACATCTTCAATTTTATCACTGGCAACAGGTTTTAACTGTTGAAACTCAATAAACCTTCAACTTTTTTAACGTGTTAAGCACTGTTTCAAGAGTTTATAGTGATGCAGTCTGGAAGAGAACTTTGTAGGTTCTGTTCTCTGTTTCTGCTCTGTTTCCACTTGCCCAGGATCAGATCCAGTTAAGTTCTGAGGCATCTCCAGGAATGGAGATCCCACCACCTTCTCCATACATCCTAATGTAAAGGTGGACCACCCTGATTATGAAAATTTCTTTTCTAAGCTCAGAACATTCAATTTCAGAACAATTCAAATAAGCTAATAAGGTAAATAATTTCCAACTGTTTTATTTTTATCATCCAAATCCCAGTTAACCAGGTCAATCTGGGTGAACTCCAGATACCACTAGCTAGACCTATACCTTCGATTTCACAAGCAAAAGTTATTCCTTGCTTTAAAATATCAACATCAGAACAAGTCGGCACCTTGAAGGGTCAACTTTAAACCTCTTCCTGTACCAGGTTTATGAACCTTTTTAAGAGTGGGTGTCATTAGCTAAAGGTAGAAACAGAAGCAGTTGAATGACCAAGTCTCAAATCTTCCAAAACTCCATCATTGGCCACTATTAACTTTTTTGAACATCTTAAAAATGCTTTTTAAAAACCTAAATATATAGATACTTGCTATGTTTAAGCAAATAGAAACAAGGTGTGAAAATCAAGTCATGAAAAAATGTAAATATAGTCAGTGCTGATACATTCAAAAAATAAATACTAAAAGGCTAAACTTACAGCAGGCTAAAAATCAACCTTGTGATTGACTCTTCCATTAAAAATGCATAAACTGGAGTTCAGAATACCTTGATAATTAATCAAAATCAAATCCTTTGCCTTTAGTTCCTATTTTTTTAAAATGCTTTTCTCATATACCATCTGGACAATTAATTCCCTTCCTATATCTCCCAAGTAATATTCAAATAATAATGTACAATTTACTTATAATTACTACATTCCAGCTGTCATTGAATAAAAACACCAGTTATATTTCTTTGGAAATTCTCCACGTGTTATGACAAAGCAGGTATTTAACACAGCTTTTCTTGGCTCTTCATTCTGTTTGTGTATTTAGATAATATTGCAGCTCATTTCTCTAAGTTTTTTCTCCACACTACAACTTTTTAATTATTATCCTCTTCAAACTTTTATTTTTTTTGCCTTACCCTCCCAAATTCTGAAAGCTTGATCTCAAGATAAAGGAGTGAGGCCTTCTGATCCACAGAAAAAAAAAGCAGGATTTCTTATTTAGCACCTGAGAAGTTCCCTCACAAAATGAACACAAAGAGGGCTACGGACATGTATAGGGATACTGACAGATATGAGAAAAATTATAGATATTTATATAATAATAGAATGGTACAGGTAACTTTGAACACGTTGCTTAAAGCCAGGATTTACTTAAAGAAGGGAAATAGATACTGTGCATGAAATTCCAAGGTTAGGTAAAATATATTAGAAAACTTGAAGAGAGTCAGATCAGGGAGAAATGGACCACTATTTACTATTTTAATGCATTTCTATAAACATTCTGTAATGTTCTCCTGAGTTGTAGGGACTTTTGCATGGTAACCAGTAAAAAAATCCAAAATGGACTGAATGAAGCCACAAGCACTGACAGGCTGCAGGCACTGGGACAGTTCTGGGACAGCTCAGGTAACAGAGCCCAGGGTCAAACCTCGACCCTCTGGGAAGTCACCACTGCCCCTTGCCTACTGGACTGTAGTTAAACACACATTTATCAGTCACAAGCAACAAATAACAATATGCTTTAATGTGACAGTTCCTTTATTCCCTACTACTGAAGCCACCTCTTGTTGCTTAAAAGGCAGGTCTCATTTGAAACAGCCCAGAACCTCCCATCTGTTATGTGGAAGCAGAGCAGAGAAGAAAGGACCTCTCCATCAATCCTCACCCACGCTTCCCCAGGGCCTGACTTTCCAGAGGTATGTGCCTGCCTTTGCTATTGTTCATTGCTTCCCCAGCTCTGCTCCTGACAGGAGCTTCTCTCTGAACAAAGCTCTAAGTAACAGCAACAGAAATCATGATTTTCTTCCAAGGAAGAAATTATGGAAATGGTGAAAAGCAAACCAAGGATACTGCACCGTTTATTTTACTTTGGTTTAAGAGGAACAAGTTCGGTCAAAGTGAAAACAAAAATGTAAAAAATACTTTTTTCAGACAAGGCAACGACGGATTCTTCCTGATCTGTACCAATGGCCAATGAGTGCTAAAGCTGTCCAAAACTGCCATTGTCACCTGTTCTGTTTTGGGGGGCCTCTGAAAGCCTGAGGAACGAGCAAGGAATTGAACATTCCAGCTGATGTCCAGGAACACTTCCATAAAGGAAGCTGCAGCTACCACCTCTAGTAAATTAAGTTCCCATGTGGTCACTAGCCAGATATTAAGAGATGCTAAAAGCTGCTTTTATTTTGGAGGTGGTAAAGAAGTGCAGGGAATGGCTGGCAAGATAAACTCAGTTGAAACAATCTGTATTACAAAAAGAATTTCTTCTTCACAACTTCATGATACCTATTGATTTAGTGACTACAAGACAGTCTTGAACAAACTACTTGACTGCATTAGATGGAGCTATCACAAAAACACTTTTTTCTCTCAAGAGCCAAGTGAAGTTGTCCAAAAAAAGTAAAATGCACAAACATTGAGTGCTGAGCAAAAAGAACAGGCATTATAACAACTGATAAACTGAATGAGTAAATTACACATCCTGCAAAAAAGGAACAGGTGCATCATGTAAAACAAGTCAAGTATTAATCTGCTGCCCATGGCATTGGAAAGATCTCAGTTACATTCTATTGGAGTTTGAGATGTTATTTTTTTTGCAGCAATTCAGAGTAAACGGCACATTGCAAAGAGAAAACAGAAATGCCAGCTGGGACACTTATAGGCCACAGGGCTATAAATAGTAAGATGGTAGGGAATTAAAGCCAGTGGAAAGCAGGTACATTAAAAAGGGAAAAGAAAGCTTAACTGAACTGCAACAAGTAGTCTACATAAGAGAAAGCCCGAGTTAGAACAGTTCATTTTCACCAAGAGACAGACAGTAAGTGCAGAAATGCACAGAAGGATGAATTAAGATCAATAGGAAACTCCAAAACACTGAATAGTGCCAAGCTGTTTTTTCTCCACGTATGTCCCCTCTTCTAAATAGCCACCTCCAATATCACATCATCACTTCTGGTTTTAATCCCAGTAAGGGTACTGCAACATTTTAAAAATTATACATTATCTAGCATATTTTATCCTGGCTTTAGATGATATATTTATTAAAAAGGTATTTAAAGAAGTTCTTTCCAGCAAAGAAATAACATCTACAGTAAACAAAAAAATACTACTAAAGCAAATATAAAATGACAGTGTTTAAACTACTGAAAATACAATGCTTTCCATCACTACAAGGATGGCAACCATAATAACAAAAATTTCTGCTGCATAATAGGAATTTCAAGATGGAGCAAATGTGTATCTTTGTGCATTGTTTATGGCTGAGAAGCCATAACTCCCTATTTTAACTGTTTCAGAAAAGGGAAGTTGCTTCCATCTTTTATCTGCAAGATTAAACTGCTTTGCCCACCCCCGGCAATTCCTAGCAATATTAACATATGATACAGTCAGAGAAACACCCCCTAAACTCAGGTCTTCTCCAGGTGCTGTGCCTGCTACAAAAAAGACAAAAGCTTGTGTTCCACAAACTACAAAAAGCAGTTTCCTGTTCTCTGCCTGCAGTAAGACATGCATCACCATATAAGTCACAACTCCCGTGAAAGGATAAAGGAGGCAAAAGGATCACACAGGTCTGTTTTGAAGCATTTATAAATACTAATTTAAACAGCCAATGTTATAATCTCATGTTCTTTCATGTATTACTTACCTTTCGTAGCTGATTTGTGAAAAATAAAGTCTGTAACAAACTGTTCATGTAACAAGTTGCTCCCTGGTTCTTTAAGCCAACATATCCTGTGTGCTTCTTTGAATCCCACCTAGAAAATAGTTTGTGATTAAAAACAAGTTCTGTATTCCAATAATAAAGAGTGTTTGTTCTAAGGCAATGCTGCTGGTAGGTATCAGCTACTCTTCACTCAAACTGAAGGTTCAAATAAACTACACTTCACTGCTGCCTGCCAGTAACAATACTTTGCAATTAAATGCTTAGTGATTTTATTACTTTTTTTTTAAAGTGTGTTCTATATGGCAGGAAAAGGATGTCCTGTGAGAGTGTCTTGGAGTTCAGAGCTGTACTTTTAAGGGCAAGTCTGCACCTCTGTACAACCCTGTTGTTTACAGGTGCCATGAAGGAGGAGAACTGAGATGGAGCAGTTTTACAACTGTAAACCAAGGGAAGTGAGACAGTAGAGCCACTTGGCTACACCTGAAACCCCACCAGCTCCCACACCACAAATGCTCAGGCCAGAACTGCAGAGGTGTTAAATCACAAACCAACTCACACAGAAGCTGAGGCTCCACAACATCTTGCTGACTGATGCAAACAGAATTTTAAGCTATACAAAATCTCTATGTGACTATGAAAATATTGCCATGTGAGAATTCATTAACTAGTAATGACAAAGTGAGAATGTCTGATGGAAGTTACAAATGGCAACAACACAGAATACTTGAATGATCCCAACCAAAAATTAATGATCCCAATTAGAATGAAGAATTTTTAATATTGCTTTGTTTCTAATCAAAGATACTTACGCCACTCCGTGTGGAGCATCTGCTTGAACATAGACTTCAAAAGTAACTTTGTCCTCTTCTATAAAGCCTTTCTCAGGATCAGTAACTTCCTGTAAAACATGAATGACACAGGAACATGAAAAGTGGAACATGCAACGTGACTGCAGTGAAACATCCAGTCAGGCATCACTTTCTGAAGTCCAAGCCTGAGCTATCAATAGTAACAAACTGAAAAAGGAAAACTGAAGAACACCAAAACAGTTGTTTTTCAGCTTACTACATCAGAATTCTTTTTCAGTGTCTCAGTGCAGGAAACTTATTCCTGCCTTTTAAGTTTTTGCAGTAGGTTTTTGGTTTTCAATGATGTAAGAGTTGGTAAGCAAATGTTCTGCTTCTTCTGGACAATATTCTAAAACCTTTGTAAATGCTTCAAAAGTTGTCACAATTCAAGAGAAACCTTAGTAGTATAATGAGAACATTAAATGCGCATGTACATATACTCAAAGAACATATGGAAATGCAAATAAATTTATGTTGATTCCAAATGTCATTGACTATCACACAGTGATAACAAAACACAAGCACTCAGGCAGAAAATAATGAAGGAATATTTAAATTACAAAATAAGTAAAAGCACTCTACAGAAATCAAATTAAATTGAGAAAAAATCTACAGCAATGATAGAAAAAAATAACAGCCTGGGGATAAAATCCCTTTGCTATCAGCATCTTAGTATGCAGGAGTACAGGCACAGAATCCTATCCAGCAATAGATTAATACATGTCCAATTACTTACACTCCAGGCCATGAAGTTAGAAAAGCCCCAGTCATTCTCCTTATGAAAGAACAAGTGACTAATACGACGACTGAATGATTTTTCATCATCCTTGTAGTTTATTATCTTGAGAACTGCTTGTGCATGACAGGACCATGACCTATAAATACAGAAGAAACACTTGAAACTCTTTCAAAACCAAGCTTTTTATAGTCGTTACATAATTTTTTTTTGTTAGGGATTTTTGGTACATTACTTTCACACACTGGATTTTTTTTCCTTATTAGATGTTAATTGTTATTGAGGGCATGAACCTCTGGGGCTTTCTGAAGCCACATTATGAACCTGGAATGAAGATTTTCTTACGGCAACAGTGTTGACAGGAAAGTGTGTCAGTGACTTGCAGGTTGGTTTAAGAAGCTGACAGCACTCCCAGGTGACTTATCTCTGATCTGCCCCACTGCACAAGGATGTGCCAACTCTGACTGCTATTGGTGCCTATGGAGCGGGAGGTCTCAGCCTTTGGTAAGGAAAAGCTGAGGAGCTTCTACTCTCCTTCCCACAAGATAAACTCCCCAACACTAATTGTCTCAGCAGCACTTCATCATGACCACTGGTGTTCACACCCACCCTACTTGTGCAGGGCAATCAGTCTGGACACAGCTCAGACAAGGTCCTCTCACTGCCTCACACAGTGGCACTGCTTGCTCAGCTCCACCAGCTGCACCTTGGTTGGTACTTCTGAAGATCACATCATCCTTTTTCTGTAAACACTTACATGTGAATCACATGTGCTGTGACTTGTTAATACACTTACAACTTTTTCTTTACATTCTGCCCTGAACACTCACCTCTACATTATAAAAACGATGAGGAAGTGCAATGTATTATTCAGAGTATATAACAACAAGCTTTGTGAGATTCAGGGCCAGAATGGAGCTACCCTATTGGAAAGGCCACCTGGGAGGTCTGCACTCTTCCTGGATAAGCTACAGGAATGACCCAGAAATTTGCAGTTATCTTTTAAAATTTTTCTATTATTTACAAAAGTGGTCAAAGCTAGTCAATGTTGATCTGCATGCAGGACTCCAAGAACACTCACGTGCTCAGATCTTGCTGGATGAGCAATGAACTCCACTTGAGGAGAGGACTCATGCCCTGCTCTGCCTGCACTGGTAGCAGTTACCTGTTCACATGCTTCACAGGGCAGCATTTATAGCTTGGCATGGTTAGAGAAGCTCCACTTTCATTTGAAATAAACCCAGAACTCTTTCTATGCCAAGAAAACTGTCAGTCAAGGACTTCTCCTTCAGCAAGAATGTATCTAAATTCTACCAAAAACTTCTAGTCACACAAGCTGATTTTAGCTCATCCTAAAGAGGGGATTATTCCTATGCCTTGAGATTTAGAAAGGTAGGGGGTAAAGGGCACTCAAACCTTTGCAAGAATTCTCTCCTCCTGCAGAAAGCAAGGAGAAAGGGTTTTTTTAGATGTTTGTATTTCTCGCAATAGATTAACCAGTATCAAGTGAGGACTTGTACAATAATTAAAAGGCTCTTACGTGGAATCAGATTCAGCATTGCACTGAAGGAAGAATCCTACGCTTTTTTGGTGTGGTCTGTCCGGGTAGAGTCGTGGCATTACCATGATCTTCCATGGCAAATTCCGTACGAAGCAGGGAGGGCTGAGCACTGACTCACTCAACCTGTTGAAGCGTTCCACTGTAAACTGAAATGTTGCTTCTGATCGCCAACTTGTATCTGTAACACACACACACAAACCATTGTTTGAAACACCTCACGTTCTTCACTCCAAAATGACCCACATCATGTAACCTGAGCATGTTTCATGTAGTGGGATGTGGGAAGCAACAAAAGCATCCCCGTCCCAGAGGGACAGTGAACTACTTAATTACTGATGTTTCAATTTTTTTCGTTTTGAAAAACACTTTAACTACATTCAGGCAAACAGGGCACTGCAAGACTCATTCCTTTTGTACACTATTTCCTTAAATGGTTCTTTAACAGCAGGATTTGTTACCACTCCAGTTTCTTCTAAAGCAGCAGGTGCAGTAAGACAGAGACATCAAACGCTCTACAACTAAATCACAGCCCACTCTAACTCTTGTTGTGTAGCATCTCCACAGTCCAGCTTAAGTCACTTCCCTGCATGAACCCACACTCACAAAGGAATTTCACAATCTGTTCAAATGCCCCATTGATATCATGCCACCATTTAGTTGGTTTTGGCTTGCAATAGTATATTTTAAAACAGATGAATGCCATTGGTTGGTCATTGGATTTTTGTAAAACTGTATCAGTTTGCTGAAAATTAGCTGGAGAGAAGGGTCTTGTTTTCTTTGTGCTATGCAAAGACTTTAGAGATTTTTAGTGGTCTAGCACAAAATTAAATGAGACTTTTTTTTTTTCCCAAAGAGCTTATTTTGACACATACAATTAAAGTAATTTTGCCTTCTTCCCACATACCCAGCTCTTCACCTACCACAATCTGTTCTGCTTCTGTAGTACACAGCTATAACAGGGTGCTGGAGAGACTGTGACAGCTTCAGCAAGGCGCAAGGCCAGGCTCTCTTTACTGTGACACGCCTCATATTGCACTCGGGGAGGGAAAACCTGCAACTTATCCCAACAACTCCACAGGCCAGGGATGCACAAGAGGCTCCCCTCCTTCTCCATGGCTCCAGTCTGACACTTGTGTAACACAGAATCCTCCTGGCTGTAAGGAGGTTGGAGTAGCACACAGGGCAGCAGGCAGCACCCATGGCCACCCTGCTGCTCTCACTGCACCCACGGGGGATGCACAGCTGGAGGTGTGTCACACATGCAGTGACACCAATTCAATTGCAGTTGAAGGTGTGTCACAAATGCTGTGACACCCCATTGAAATCAAAGAGCACTGAGGGACAGCACCACAGAGCCAGAAAGCAGACTGTGAAATTGTGACAAGGCACACAGTACAACAAACATGTTCCTGTCCATGCACACGGACAGCAGTGGTTTACTCAGCCTGGCACAGCACCACAGACAGCGCTGAATCACTTTTCCAAAACACAGGTGAGTCCTGATTGCTACCTTCCTTTAAAAAATGGAACACTCTTGATTACAACATGCAACAGGGTAAAGATTATACATTTCATACAGAAAATTACCAAGTTCTATCCACAACTGCCAGGGAGCTGTGACAGATTTCATTCCTCTCCCTTGTAAAGCAGTTTTCAAGCAGTTGTCCTACTCCTGAACTGCAACACAGGATTTTTTTTGTGTATTGCCTGACACCCCTGAGCATTCCAATTGTCTCTTGAAGGTACTACAGCCCAAACCTGCTTGCTGTCCCCTCTACTCCTGCAAAGACCTTCGTGTTGCCCTGTGCTGTCAGCTTCCTTAATAACACACGAGTTCAAAGGATTTCCTTCTCCTTTTTCCCTGCCTGGAAGTGCAGCTAACTAGCAGTCTGTCACCTACGTAAAAAATGCTCTCTTCCCAGTCTCACTACTCACACTGCCCGCTGACAGAGCGAAGAGCTGATCTCTAATAACCAAGAACCTGACAGGCTGCAGACAGAGGAGCCCTAACTTGATCTGCAGCCAGGATAAAACAGATCTGTAACTGAACAATTTAAAATCAGTCTGGCATCGCGTGTACCTCAAACCAACTTGAGGCCACCTCCCTACTCACAATCATGATATCAGAGCTTCTGGGCTCAGTCTGAGCTGCTGAGGAACGAGCCAAGTTTGCTTTCCGCCTCCTTTGATGCAGCTTTCAGGGCACTTCAGCACAAGGATGCAGCAGTGCTGCTACAGTGTCAGCTAAAAAATGCAGCCCACGCAGCATCTGCAGATGCTTCAGAGAAAGTTTGCCTGTATTTCTTGATTTCTTTTCAGGAAAGCCTGTGCATGAGAGCTCACCAGGGAATGGGAACTCTTCTCTGTAAAATATTTGAGCAAGCGCTAGTAACTGCTCCATAAAAATGCAGCCTTGTAACACAGGTCAACCCTGAAATAGAAGTTTCTTTAAAAATAACAACCTTCCTTTCTTTCCAGTAAGTCCATTTTTTTTCTTAGCAAGTATAATGGATTAAAGAATGAATTTTATTAGAAAAAGAAGTTTACACAGCAAACGTGAAAATTATTTTGAGTACATCAATAAATAAAGTCTTTTCTTGCCATCATGAACATGTCCTCCAGATGCCAGTTAAAGACTGCAACTGGCAGCAGGGTAATTTAGTAGTGACTGGAAAGTGAGACTTTTATAAATCCCAGAACTACAAATTGAACACAAGGTAAGAAGGACTGAGCCAGCTGACAATACTTGAAGAAATTGCATGCAATGGACTGTCTTTGCTATGTGGAAAACGTTTTTTCATTGATGTGATGAATGTCACATTCAGCATCTTAACAGAAGAAAGGTTCTTCAAATCAGAGATCCGAATACTGAATATGATCCATTTTAAGGCTGAAACACTTATTTAAATGTTGATACTTTGGGGAAAAGCAGGTTTCTTTATTCTCTTAGTAAATGTTGCTACCTTGAAAGTGCACTGGAGTTATTAAAATATTCTGAATTATTAATGGAAAAACTGGCTGAATATTCTATGAATATTTTAATAATGATCCAAATACAGCATGCAATACCAGCATACAGCTAAGACTGATGTTTCTGAAAGCCTTCTTGCCTCTGCAATTCTTCACAGAAATGAGACTTCAGGAGGTAATGGCAAAGCTGTGAGTTTATGTTCAGCTAGGGACCTTCTGTTTGAACTTTAACTTCTAAGAGAATTTATTCTATGTGTTGCTTTGAATACTGATGCACTTGCAAACAAGTTTTGATCAGAGCCTTGTTTGTATTATTTTTTCCTTTATTTGCAGAGGCTGCTATTCCAGCTTTTAAAGTCTGGTTCATTTAAGTCATTCTCCATACAAAGCACAGCACAGTCCTTCAGCTGGTTCTTTTTAATTGCTAAGACTTCACACAGAGCAGCAACAGGTACTGGTCACAGTGCTTGAGAGAACACAGCCTTATCTGAAAGTCCTGCTGGTGGTCCACTGCTGCTCCCGTTCCCTGTGCCTCACAATGCCTGCAGCCTGTTGCCTAGCAAAGGGGATGAGAGCTGCACTTTTTTTTTTCCCCAATCTTATCAGTCATTTCTTTATGTGCTAAGCTGGAAGAACAAAATCACCTCAAAAGTTTCTTGAACTCAGAAAATCACCAGAAAGCCAATTTCTGTGATCCAGCTGGAAGCATCAAGCTTTCATCTTACTGTTCACCTCTCTCACAGGAACCATTAAACTCATTAATTTCACTGAAGAGGTATCTAAATTCTCCTCATGCATTCTGTATCAACTCAGATTGATGCCCCTTGCTATGAGTAACAGCAAAGGAAAACTGCATTTTTATCAGAGAAGCCCATATCTCCCATTTTTCCTGTCTTTGGAGTCTCTGAGCTGTCCATTACCCATGCACATCATGCTGCAAACCAGGTTAGCAAGAGCACAAACAGCAAGAGAGCAATTGCATTGATGTGTAAATAATGCAACAGCAAGCAACTAATCTGATTTACAAGACTTGGAAAAGAGGCATCATCCACTTACGTGATGCAAGTCTTCAGGAATGTTTTTGCAACTCTAACGTTTTGCAATAACACTCTTTTCTATCTGTGTCAATGCACAGCTGTAGCAGCACCAACATGTAGCCAGACACTCCTTATTCAAATGTGATAATGAGGAACTCTTAACAGTATTGCTTAATAATCACACCCTGAAGGATGTCCCACTGCAGAGTGGCCCAAGCTCCAGACCAGGCTGGAAGCCCATAAAGGCATGAGAAGCTTTCACAAGCCTCCTGTCAGATACCTCTCCCTGGTTCAGCACCTTCAACACTCAGTTCTGAGAGGAGTCAAACAGGTGGGAATTGACACAAACAGGTTCACAGTAGTTTTGTGGTTAAAGGGTCAGTGTTGTTCTGAATGAAGAGGTGAATATCCGATTACTTGCCAGCCCTGATATAGCCTGGCTTTCATCAGCTATTTCTGCAGTTCGAGTCCCTATTTTGGCCAATTTGTACAAGTATTTACAGAACAACTAGTGGACAAATAAGTTTTCTAATCCACCAATGTGTTATGTGTGGTTGTACCAACAGCAAACACAATCAGCCTTTCTACATAAAAACATCCCTACCAAGAACAGAACTTAAAGAGATCTGTTCTAGCCAGTTGGTGCCAACCCATGTGGTCTTCTCTTGCCACCCTCTAAATATCACAGCCTGACAGACATTTAACATCTTTTATAAAAGCTTTTGGTAAGAACAGAATTCCCTGTTTCAGTCTCACCTATTTACACTGAGCAATAAATCGAAATCCTCTGAATGAGATGAGGTGATCACACAAATAAAACTCATATGCTAAGAAGACTACATTTTTCTTTCATTGCAAGACTCTGGTCATAGAAAATTTTATCTTTGCCAATGATACAGAGGAGATTCAACCATGAGATGCTTTTGTTCTGAATTTAAACCCTATTCTCTTCATGGAACATTACTGTTTTCTATCAGTATTCTATGTTCCTTGAACACATGAAAGTAAGCACTTTTTTGACCTTTAACCTCAAACTCTGATTTTTCTGAAAAAGTCACTCAACATTTTTGCCCAAATCTAACTAAATGTTTAAGCCTAGTCCTAACTGTACTCTCACAAGACAGCATGGAAAATGGAACAAATCCCACTCATATGATGTTTCCCTTCTCCCAACTCAATTTTACTTCATTCTTCAAAATGAGCAGTCCCTGCCCATATCCTTTCCTAAAAAAAGAAATATCAATGCACATTTTCCTCACTAAACATAACAGATTTAGAAACTTGTTACCTTTCTTTAAATATACTCAAAGTTATGATTATTTGATCTTCTGCAACAAAATGTACACTCTCATTTTTCATTTAATGGACCAAGAAAATGACTTCAAAAATACATGTCCTCCTTTTATTAACAGGACATTAATACATAATTTTACATTCGCTTGCAAGTAAAATTAGGCATCAGAGCTGAGAGCAAAAGATGTTATTCAACAGAATAGTTACCACTGACTTACCACACAAAGACAAAACCAGAGCACAGCTGCCACCTGATGAGAGCAGGACAGATAAGGATTCTAAATACCCTGAAGGAATTGCATAACTGATAAAATTACTATTCAGCAAAGCCCAGCTGCAGCACCTTTAAAGGGCTGTATCACAAAACATAACAATAGACAGAAGCACTTTCAGCAATTTTTAAATGAGTGCCTAGAAAGAGTACCAGAAAAAAATCCCAAGCCTTCAGAAGTCTAATCCTGTTGTACAGCTTTGCCAAAGGGATACCTACACAGAAAACCAGCAGCCATAACTACAGAGGGATTCATTTTTTTAATGAGCTGCAGATCACAGGACATAAGATAAGAGATGGACCATTTTTTCCTCAAAATCATAAAACTAAAGAAGCCAAAAAAACCATAAACTATATTTATCAAATATCTACTTACCATCTTCCATGTCTTCTTCAGTGTTGTTATGTCCATCAGCCATCGCTACATTCCCATTAATGACAGGATTTTGAGTAATTCTTGGAGGATCATCCGTATCTCCAGCTAAAACAAAACAAAGTATGTAAAAATTAATCATGTAATTAATGATCAGAAATTAACTGTTTTGTCTCAGGTAGTGTTTATGAGACACATGACAGAACAGTATCTAATAAAGTTACTGTTTAACAGCTGTACTGATATGTGTCTAATGAAAATTCCCCTATAGGTGAATATTTATGGATGAAGAAAACAGTTGCATTTTGTGGAATACACATACACAGAACATGAACTGACTTTTAAGTTTCCAAATGGCCTTACAATCAGCATCTCATAATCAAGTCTCATAAAATAAGAACTTTTTCTTTACCTTTTCTTGCATTCTTACAATGCAAGAAAATTTTACACAAGTTCAAGTTTCTAATAGCAGACTGAATAAATGAAAAAGTTACTTAAAGACATCTTCAACATTACTTTTTTTTTTAAGAAAAAAACTGAATCTCTAATCAAATGTAATGGTAAGATTTAAATCTTACTTGGGGAAAATTGAAAAGGAAATCTTTTGGGATTAAGGAACATTTTAGACAGAACATTTTCCAGTTTCTAGCCATCACTGCCATTTAGTTTTGCTCCAGTGACCACTACACATGTAAACGCCACTAAACCAAGAGATATGAGACAACCTGATGAACTGAAACCCCACTATTTCTAAGATGCATTGCTTTGACTGAACAAGCACCTTCCTGATTCCTCCAACAACTGAACAACACCTACTTTCATTGCCTCCACACCAAAAGCCAGTGGATAGTTTCAGCATGATTTCAGAAAAGTGGATATATTCTTGGATAAACTAAACTGGGTTTTATCATCAAACTGTAAAACCTCTAAGCCCTTGCAACCATCTCAAGGACAAGCACTACTTAAAAGACACTCTAATTTAAAGGATCTGATGAGTTTCTCATCTCTATACAACTCATGCTATTAACTTACATATTCTACTACCCCTCAAAAGCCCCAAGGTCACTGATTTGTGTAACCAGGAACAGCTTTATACCCAAAAGCTACACACAAGTCACTGACTGTGTGCACTGCCGGGTAACCTGTGCCACAGCCTGGAAACCCTTCCCGAGGGACACAGCACGATCTAGGCTCCAGCCCAGCAGCCGGGCCGTGCCCTCGCCCGTCAGCACCCTGGACAGAGCTGCCCTCGCCACCGGCCCTGCCGAGCTCCCCCCAGCTCCGGGCTCCTCCACACGGGCACGGAGGGGACCCACGGACCGGGAGGGGCCCACGGACCGGGGGGCACAGGGACCGGGCTGCCCAAGGACCGGGGGACCCACGGACCGGGCTGCCCAAGGACAGGGGGACGCACGGACCAGGGGGGCCGGCTGTTAACAAGAACTGCCAGCTACTCTGCACACCCGCCTTCTACCAGATTGCAGCTGGGTTTCTCCTGGGCAAAACAGACAAACACAGGATCGCTGTGTGATCATCTCCCGAGTCTTTCAAAAGCCAGGGAGCTCGTCCCAAAGGTAGGATAAGCCACGGGACAAGTGCAGTAGCATCAGTCACCAGGTGCTTCAGAGTCCTGCCTCTCCTCAGAGCACACCACGCTTTTGCAGCCTCATTCCAATTCACAGCACACAAGAAGATACTTTCACACCCAGCACTTCTATTCTGATTGTTTACTCTCCTAGTAAATCCGCACAAGTAGTAACCTCTGCCCCCAGCACGACAGAAAGAGCTCAGGTTAGAGACTTACTGGTGGATTAGAGCTACCCTGGATCACAAACGTAATGCTCTCACACGGCTTTTGGACACTTATTGGAGTGCAGCAGATCTCGCTGAGGTACCAGTGAAAGGAGTGTTGTGAAACACACTGTGCAGCACCCACAGCAAAATGTGCACTTTTCTAAATTCTCAGCTTTAGAACAAAAGCAAAATCAAGTATGACTTGAAGTTTTGACATAGTAAGAAAAAGGTTTGCAGAAGATTGGCCCGGGTGTGGAGGAGCCTCAGGGGCTCCCCCAGCAGCAATTGGCACTGGCAATGCTGCAGTAGAACAGCAAGTTAAACATTTACCACAACAAAATTATGGGGGGACAGGTTTGAACTCCTGCAACTAAAGAGCAGGAAAAAGGACAACAATCAAGAATGAGAAGGAAAGATCTCCAATTTCATTTCAACATCCTCCCTTCTCCCCCGCTTTTTTAACCTTTTAACAGCACATGCTGGTCTAAACAGAAAGCTGTTCTCTGGGTCACTGCATTCTAGAAGCATACAGCATGTTCTCAAAATGCAACAGTTGTTTACAATAAATTGATACTAATATTTAAAAAAAATTATTTTTCCTCCTAAAGTTATCATCAGTGCAACTTAGTATCTGGAAACAAACAGCAGCAAACACCTGAGGAATAGCTCTATTCTTCACCAAAAGCACATCCAATGTTATCTTTTAACAGGGAGTTTAAATATTGACACCGTGTTTCACGGGAAAGAACAGTCCTTAAGAAAGAAAATAAAGAGCTTTCTGTGAGCTACTGCTCTACATCCTCTGAAAGTATGAGGAGTTAGAGATCACAGCAATCAACTCAAACAGAGACAGCTTCTGAGAGATACTGTTCAGTGATAAGACAAATGAACCATGATGAATGCCCCTGCTGCTTCTTCTGACATAGATGGACACAAAGTTTGTGATGCAGCTTTCAATATGGAAACCAGATAACACCAGTCAATGCTTTTGGCTACTGTAAACAAAGGAAGCATTTTAAATGCTAATAAAATTCAACTAATCCTTTACACAAACAAAACACAATCCCTCTTCAACAGATGTACCAGCAAGCAGTACAACAAAATGCATTTTCTACTAGGGCACTGAAAACCAGTAACTTGTGTTTTTCTCTCTCGTCCTTAAGAGCTCATAGGAAAGAACTGTAAAATCATACCAAGGTTTAATTAAGAAACATATTTTCCTTTGCCTCAAGCAGAGGCAATGCCAAAGACTTATTCAAATTATACATTACAGGATTAAGAAAGAGAAAAAATACCTGTCCACACTGGCCAGGAAAACCTTCCTACCAAACATACTACTTAATCCACTGCTGTCTTTAATTAAACCATAGTGTGTCAACATCACTCCAGTCGTGTCATCTGTCTATTCCCACATCACAATACCCAGTTTTAACGAAATCCATGGAATAAATTTGAGATGCAGTCTATGAATCAACTGAAAGTTAACATAATCCACATCAATTAAGGAAGTATCACAACAAAGCGACTTTAGGAATAGGAAGTGTTTTTAACTCTTTAAATATACATTACTGCAATATTAAATGAATACAGCTTTCAATAACAAAATTGTAGACACTGTAAGACTGTTTTGTAAGCACTTACTTTCCATCTCTCCAAAATGCAACACAAACTTTTGTGAATATTCTTTCATTACAAAAAGAAATGCAGTGCAATACAGAAAATAGAGATGACAATTTCTTCTGAAATATTTAACATCCCATGCCATTTTCTCTCTGTCCATGGCACTGTATTACAAATGAAAAATATATCTTGAAGAGTTTACAGAGGGTCTCTGAGTTTGGAGAAACTTCCAAGAAAGAGACATTTCAGGTATTAGTGAGTTTGTGGACAAAAAAGAGTTTTCACTTAGTTACTGAAAGATCATGAATGCTAAAATAAGTCTAAACACTGAGATATGCAACTGGAACAAAACGAGTGTGATGCCACAGTTTGGGAAGGTGGTGAGAAGTGTCAGTCACCTTACACAAACAAATAACTGGATTATACATAAATGACTCTGCAGGTGCACACTTCTCATCACTCATTAACTAAGTCTGTCACTGAAGTGTTGAGATGAAAGCCTGAAAGCAAAACGGTTGTGGCAATTGCTGCAGGGGAAAGTGGGAGGGAGAAGGGAAAAAAACCAACTAAGTTCTCTGAAACTATAAACGTGCCATATAATGACAGACCCTATATAAAGCATATATATGAAAAAAATCCCCCTGTTATGGACTATGAGCTCAATATTATCATATTCAAATACTCACAACTATTAAGCAATCAGAACTAAAATAGCATCAGTGATTAAAAAAAGAAACCCCTGTATTTAAAAAAAAAAAAAAACAACCTGTTCTGATGGATTCAGTCTGTTTAATAACATGAACTCAAGTGTCACTGTAAGACACATTGCTCTGTTGCTCTACCGTTCACAACATTCAAATCTACAAGGAAGGAATCTATTTGCCTTTTTTTTTTCCTTCTGATGAATGAGAAAGTAGAAAAAATTTTGTCAAGTTCACGTGACTTCTGGGATAACTTAAATCCAGTTCCAAGACAGGAGCACTGCAGAGTGCTCTGTCCCTGAGCTGCAGGACACGTTGCTCAGCACTAACGTGTGTTGGGAGTCACGCGTGGCCAAAAGCTACAGAATGACTCCACGAGATTCCACCACAGCACAAACTGCCTCTATATGATGAAACCAAGCTGTAACTTCACTGAGCTTTCAGTCATGACTCACATCATAGTCAAAGTCTGAAAGACTATCTATAATGTTTGCCATTAGGTTTTGGAGCTGGCAGCCACAGAGGAGAAACTGAAGCAGTCTCCCCAGCAGGTTAAGAAACATTTGTTTCCTTTTGAGGTTAAGGCGACCACAGCGGAGGAGTAATAGCGATACTAAAACTTGGTTACAGTTATCACACACATCCGCCTCACGCTGGAAATCACTGGGACTGAGGGCTGTTACAGTCCCTGCAGACAGCCTGCACAGCCCTCCATGCAGTGCCGCAGCAATCCTGAGATGAGCAGGGAGTTGCACCAAGGGCAGTATCAGCAGCCTGAAGGGAATCAGTCATTCAGTGCTGGCAGCAGCTTGGAGAATACCATGAACTTCCACATCCAGGGTCTTGTTTTTAGCAGAGGAAAGCAGAAAACACCATGACTTTCTCCTCTTCTGCTGGACTAAATGGACATTCCAGAATTAAAGCCTTCATGAAAGTTTTAAAAGGGCATTTTTCTTTTTAAATGCAAATACAACACTATATACAGATACAAAGGCATGTGTGTGTGAATTCCAGAGGATGAGGGAACCTGCAGTAAACACGAGGAAGAGAACTTACTGAGCTAAAATATCAGGTGGCAGGAGATAAGAATAAAGTCAGAGAATGCAAATGAGCAAAGTCCATGCTGTAGCAGTCAACCTGCATCAGCATCAAGGATATTCACTGCATGCTAACACACAGTCCAGGTCTAGCTTTGCATCTCAGTGTCAGGACTTGAAGTTGTCATACTCCCCAGGGCAGCCCAGCAAAGTCATGGTCCTCTGCACTCACTACAGAATATTTCTTCTATTGTGGTACAAACCATTATCTCTTAAAAAGTTTCTTAAAAATTATTATTTTAAAATGTATCAGTATTTTAAATAAATCAACAACTAAAAGTTTACTTCAGGGCATAGTTAAAAATACCAGCCTGACACAGATAATAGCATGCAAGTTTAAAAAAAATTAAGAAATCATCACTGCTAGAAATCATAACAAATAAACACTCTGTGATTCCAAGTGCTATAATAAATATCACCTGTTTAACCATCAAATTGATCCTTGCTATTGTAGCCATTGGGCAGCATATCAAAATACATAATTGAGAAATTCCTAAAGCAAGCAGTAAACGCCACACTTTCCGAAGCAGTTACCAAACTGTGGTGGTGAAAAGAGGACGCTAAAGAGACTCACACAGAAAGCAAGAATATTACTTCTTGAAAGCAAACTAGAAAGTTAGAAAAACATGAAGAAGATGATGAACAAATACCTGCCCTGAGCTGGAAGAAACAATGCCAACAGGTCACTTCACAACTTTGGAGCAAATCTGCCCAGACCATGCCTGTAAGGGGGCTGCAGACACTCCTGGGGAACTGGTTTTTATGTGGCTATAACAGCTCACAAGAAAACTTGTGGGCTCCAGCAGCTTGCTTCTCCAGAAGTCTGGAAACCATTGCTCTGAAAGCCAGATGAATAGGGTGGCTCCTAGGAGGGCAGGGTTTAAAAACAACAATCAAAACCCAAACCAATAAAAAAACCAAATACTCAGGCCAAAAAATGAAACCAAAACAACCACATGTACCAAAATTAGCCAAACATGCACCCAACTCCATGATCTGAATGGAACTCATTTACAGCAGTCAATCTTCGAACTACTAGAAGTGTTCAGAGGAAAAATTTCCCCTCACTTGCTCTGAAAGAACTCAGCTTTTCCAAAGTAAGAGAAACCATTTGGCCTCTGATTCCTACCTGCAGTTAGAACACAAACACCACTTATTGCACAAAGGGACTCAAGAGAAAAGGAATTAAATGAAAAGCATTCTACACAGTTTCATTTCTCCAAGACAGTCCTAGGTTGCTATAATGAAAAATCTGAAGAGGAATCAAGCAATTTCTGTACTCTGGCTGCCTTTCAAAAGGCATCCAAAAATAAAGCAATTCACCTACAACGTTTCAAAGGTATCAAACAGTAACAGAGACTGAGATTATTTTGGCCAGAAGAATGGGAAGAGGGAAAAGGGAAGTACATAAACCCCCATGATCCTAAGGATAAAGATGTAGATAACTGTTTGTAAATATTATGTTATTTGTCTTAGCAGTTAAAAGTTAATTCTCCCATTAGCAAAACCGGGGAAATTTTACTTTGGTTTCATTTACTGTTTTTCTTTCTCCATGTTTAATTACTTGATCCAGCGCCAAAAGGTGTATCTAGAAATGTATGTACCTTAATGAGAAAGTTATGAAGGACAATGACTAAGTCTTAAGGGGAAAAAGGTTCTACAGAAGTATCAGGAGGCAGAGCAAAGCTTACAAACTAAGGGAGAAAGGTATCAGGGGCATAGGAAGTGAGATTTCCAGCTAGGGGAAAAGGGCTAGAGATCTTCAATCCTTTCAAAATTTGCTCTATTACATCTAGAAACAAAAGAGAAAAGACATTTATTTACTAAAGAGCAAGTAGTCGATGCTAAATCTTTTTAAAAAACCCAAACCAAAAATGAAACAGTATTATACGGAAGTCTCTTGCTCTCTAATTGTCATCTGAAACAAGTAATTATTGCATTATTGACTGGGAACTGCAAATCTCCCACAGAAGGAGATGATGTTACACAAGACAGCAAATGAAGAACTGGGATGGGACAACTTCCTGGAAGCCGACTCATCTCTGCCGTGCCTACAGAATATGTAGCAATGACTAGACAGACAGTAACAACACTGCAGCCACCACTTATTGCACTGATCAATCATTATGCTGCTGCTGCCCTTCATTCCCAGCACTGGGTCTGCCTGGCCAAAGAGGACACTTTGACAAAGCACAGCATGGCCAGACTGGTTCCTAACTGCGCCAATGTAACCAACGAATGGGAACAAAATTGTATTACTCGATTACATGATTATTCTATTCTTAGATAAAACAAAGCAGTTACACTCTAAGAAGCCCCTGAACGCCTGACAACACGCATGAACAATACCAGTCCGTAAGGTAAATAGTATCAGAAGCTTCAGCCCACTGACACAGTTATCTTCATGGGAAAATAAACAGGAGGTACAATGTAACTTTGTGGAAAGAAAAATAGCTGAGGACAAATGCCTACCCAGAACCTGCTCTATAACTAAGCATTTTGCTGCAGCAACTCATTTATCTGCTGATCCTCAAAGACAGGAGCAGTCTGATGGCACTTTACAAAATAAAACCCTTAAAATGTCTTTAAAATGTGATTAATTTCCTACTGACACATAGAAAGCATTTTGGGTGTTATCAATCAACTACTCAGGGGACTTGAAGCTGCCATTGAAGAGGTCACCCCAAAAACTTACTGAAACCAAGAGTGACTAAATTACCTGCTTTCAGCAGTTTAACCCTTTGCTTTATGAATAATTCAATGTCAGATGAAAGACTGCATGAAGCAGAGTTCAGTTTGGGCACTAACAACACACCCATAATTATCCAACAAATTTACAACTTTATGCTCGTGGTGAAGAGTGTGTATAGGCAGCCTTCACATTTCAGGAGATCTTTCAAATGCTTTTTAAGCCCCAGGTGTTTAATAACTGGGGTAGACAGCAGCCCTGGTGTGAGTTTTTCTTCAGTAGAGTGGAATTATTTAGCAGAAGATACCAACCTGCCTGTCTCATTATCCTGGCTTTATGCATTATACAGTGTCACAACCTTTTGGCAGTCATCAGGGCAAGAGAAGGTCTGCCAAAAAATCTTTCACAGTCCTTTTTCTTAGTCTGAAGAGCTTTTTAGCTCAGGCTATGCAGCTAGAAAACTATCAGTTCATGAAGAAAGGCAGGAAGACTGCTTCTGGCTACCCTGTAATACTCAAAAATCAGCAACTAGAACAGTTGACAAGATAAATTATTTTCTTCCATGATCAGGAAAGGCCGAAACATCAGAAGTGTCACGACCCATTATGGCAGCAGCTCCTGGACTTGCAGTACCTTCTCCTCGCTGTATCTAGAGCAGCAGGACTACAGGAGTAACTATCCCAACTCGTCACGTCTTGTCTCTGCACATTCCAGAGATGGCAGTGTGATTACATCTCTGCTGCTGGTCGGGCACTTGGTCCCAACCTACTGAACACACCCTAAACAATGTGTTTTTCCAGTATCACACCCCTCTTTATGTTCTACTCCTCTACTGAGTAATGGCCTTCTCTGCTGCAACAACAAAGGCTCCCATCTGTGCCATCCCTAGAGAGGCTGCAAAACTGCTCACAGAAAAAATGAAGTCCTGAACAAGGGAAGAAAAGGATGCACCCTCAGCTGGAGCCAGGGCAGTGCAAGGGCCACGGAGTATTTATGTTTGCGTGATACTATAAGCAGCATGCTGCAGTGCTGTGGACATGTTCTTGGTGTGTTTAAGACAGACAATTAAAAAGCAATTCAAACGATTTTATATGGACAATAATATAAGCACATTATGGAATTAGTGATTCTGTTCCCCTTAGCACCTCCCTCTTTCCTTGCAGAAGTCTAGAAAAGTACACACCTCCACCACCTGGACCAGCACAATTCTTATTACTCCAATATATAAATTTTTCAGAGCTCGCTTCTGTATCATTTTGGATGAGTACAATCCACAGTCTCAGAGAGTCTTGGGTACATCTATTTAATTAAATACAAGAACTGAACACTCACAATATGCTTAAGCAGCAAAGAGGTTTTGCACACTTACCAGTAGCACAAAACATTGCCTTACATGGGTATGATCACACACACCACTTGCCCAAACTAGCTCTGAAGGTGCACTGCTTCTGCGCAGCTACTCTGCTACAGAGTCAAAATATTATTCGTCACTATTTCAGATTCTCTAACTCTGTTTTGAGACCAGATTCATCCTTACAGCAAATACTAATTTGTGAGTTCACTCCTGAACTCAGCCTTGAAGCACTGAGTTTTGCTCACACTAACGGAAGCACAGGAAGGTAGCTTGAGTGTATTTTCCTAATGGTGATGTGATTTTTAAACTGTTGAAACACTGCTGATCTGTCCACATTGGAGTTTAAAAGCAAAATTAATTTCCTAGTAGAGAACAACACTGGATAACAATATGGATTTGCACTAGAATTAATTTTATAGGCACTAGGAGCAAAAAATACAACCCACCTATTTTAGTCCCATCTTTTGATTAACATTTTAACAAAAAAGATGACTCCAAGCCACAGAAATTGTGCAATATGCCCAAACCCCTCACATTTAGGGATCTAACACTTCCAGTATTTCTTCCTGTTCTTTTTAGTGATGCTTTTAAAGGTCTTTCTTTATAACTGGAGATTTGCTAACACTGATCAAAATTCCCTCTTCTTCCTTATGCTCCCAGCTGTGCAGAGAAATGGATAGGTATGTAAGGTATCCCACGTTCACAAAATCTGACTCAGTGCTTGCAGGTAGCTGGTAGCTCTAGACTAGGCTTTGGTGAGAAGAGGGAAAGGCAAATAAATCAGATTCAGGAAAATAACATTAAAAACTATATAAAACTGTGAAAAAGCGGGGAAGCACACAGTTAATTGTATTTCCTTCTCATCTGACAACACAAACAAGCTTAAACCCAGGCTTCTTAGCTGCATAGTAAAGGAGTCAAAATCAAATATGCTCACAAGAAAGTACTCCTTTGAGGATAACTATGGAACGTGTTGCAGAGGTGGCTGTTACAGCAAAGCAGCCTGAAATCCCAGGCCAAAGCATCTCCAAACTTGATCTGGCAGTCCCATGGTGAATCTAGAAAAACGTAAAAGCTGTGTCCCTGAGGACACATGGAGCGGTGACCTCTGCCACGCCACTGGATGCACACACTGCCCAGCTGGGATGCACAACTGGATGATCTCAGTAGCACAGTATCTCACTACTGTTTTAGTTTTTCTTGAGGTGGTGGTTTCTGCAACCAAGAACCAGTACAGGCTCTAATTAGCACAGTGCCCTGAGTACTAGAGCAATCTGGAATGTAATATGGAAGCAGAAAGATACTGTTTATACAGAAGAACCGTAAATCAAGCCTGTTGTATGTGCTGGTTTGGCTTCTTTGTGACGAGAGTAGGATACAGGATTTTCTATTACTTATAATACATGAGGGACTGCATATTAAATGACCAGAATGCAACCTAAAGAAACAAAATCTGCTCTCCAGACTTTTAGCACATCTTTCCCCAGCTATCCATGATCCTTCCTAATCTACCGAGCCAATGCCGCTAAACAGCCATTTGATACCTTGTACCATCTTTTTTTTCCCTGTTGTAACTTCTTTACTTCTCCTATACCTTTTCAAGATGGAGGAGGAGAGCAAGGCTGTTAACCAGGCTGCATTCAGTGCTCCAAATGCAGCAGCACAGTGAACTTGCACAAAGCCTTCATTATTCCCAGTTCACTTCCAAAGGCAATGCAGTGAATGGAAGAAGATTCTATGAGGAGCAGTGAAAAGGTACGTAGGAATGGCCAGGCTCAGACACCCTCGGGGTGTGCACAGCAGGGAAGGGAACTTGCCATCCCTCCCCTGCACTCGTGTTTAACATCAGCATCTGCCACTGACAGACCTCAACACGCCAGGTTAAACAATTTTTGCTCAATCCAGTGTGGCTAATCTTATGCAAATATTCAGGGCTTCCATAAGGAACTTTTGAACATTCAAACAAAAAACCCTGCTACTAGCCTAAAGTATTAGAAAAAAAACCCAAAAAAACCTGAAATTCTTGACTGAGAACACAGTTTCAGAAAATCTATAAAACTTTACCGTAGAAAAGAAATGCCTATTGCCAAAGTGTTTGGCACTTTTCCTTCAAAATTAAGGGAAAGGCATGCCTCTCTTCCACTTCAGGAAAAACATTCCGAGCTGTGGAGAAGCACCCAGGCAGTGTGGGGCTGGGAGCAGGACAAGCCCTACATGCCCAGGTGAATTTCCTCCTGCTCTGAAGAAGCACCAGGCAGTGAAGCGCAGAGCTGAACCAATTAGCGTGGGGTGCCCGGTGCTGATAAATCCTAACCTCACATCAGGGTCGCTTTTACAAGTGTAGATTAACCGTGGGGAAAACGACAACAACAATTAAACCATTCAAGGCCTGAGGTTTGAGGTTGTTTTGTTAAGTCCTTTGTGTGAAGCGATACACATGCACACGTGCACAGCCTGGTAACGCAGGAACATTTACTGCTTCCTGCCAGCCATACAGGGAGCACTGCTGACAAAATCATTATTTTCTACCGAAATTCACTTTTCGCTGTAACAGATACATTTCAAGCATAATAGTAAACCACGATTTTAAGAGATTCCTACTACCAAAAAAATTGACATTTTGGGTTAATTTTAACATTTGTTTTCGATGTAACTAACAAGTAATTACGCTCTCATCTAAAATTAACAACTGCAAAATAAGCAAAACAAAAAACGTTCCTTTTCCCAAACAGGATGATCTGGAAAAGAAGTGTTCTTGTTCTCTATGACATAGACTTCTGAGTTTTATTCTCCACAAGCCTCCCAAATTCCTAAAAGACATGGCTCCCAAGAGCTTTGGAGGTTGTTCCTTAGTAAGCTCAATTTTCCAGCCTTACCTGTTAGAACTGTGCCTCGGTCTACAAAAGCTCCACTGAACGAAGAGGATGAACACGAAGTGACTGTGCATGGAAGAGGGACGGGAGATTAGGTGATGCCCCTGCCTTGAAGATGAAAAAGGCTCAGGGCTGGTGCCCCAGGGAGCAGAGACTGTGGGGTGGTTCACCCCATTTGGAAATGGGGTGAATTCCCATTTGGAAATCCCCTTCCCTCCATCAGTGTCCCCATTCTGACTGAGAATCTCCACGAAGATTTTGGGGTCTAGACACTCCCAAGAAACCCCAGCCATTAAATTTCTGGCCAGCCTTAATCTACTGATTCATCTGCCAGGTGGCTGCTTTCTTCTACTTTGTAGCACAAACGCCAGCAATCATTAAAATAATTTTAGAAGCCTTAACAGAGCACTGATCCAAGAGTTTTCCTCAGTCTCTGCAACAGAACCATTAAATCCCAAAGCAGTTTACACTTTCTTCAGCATTCGTTTTAACTAAGATTTAACCTTTATTTTCCCTTTCCATTCTGACAGCAACCTTTCTACCCCCAAGTGTTAATGCAAGAAAATTATTACTTAGGCTCTAAGAAAGAGCTGATTATTGTTGTAAAATGCTCTGAAGATCAGCTTCACTTTACTGCTTTGAAGATGAAAGTTACTGTACTGAAAACATCCAAATGTTAGCAGACACCAAAATTAGCACTAAACAGTGTTAATTATTTAATACTGTCTACATGGAGAACAACTTTCTTCAAACAAATAACACAGCTGAAAAACTGTTTTGGATGGAATTTCGGGTGTCAGTCTCCACGATTTACCATGGAATTCTTAAAAAAATGCAGCAGGAGAACTTCATAATCCTCAGTTAAGCACTCCACTGACAATTCTATCACTTTTCTTTGTCAGCAATTTCAAGTCGCATTCTTTTCTTACTGAGAACAAAAGAAAACTTTTAAGTGACTGAAAAAGCTTTTCCTGTTTAACTATTCAGTGTTAAATAGCCAACCAGCTGTTCTGGTGCCAAACAAGCTGCCATGGGACCAGGCACCAAGTCCCTGCTTCCCAAGGCCTATTAGTTAAGCAATCACAATCAGGAATGAAGTTATACTTTGTATTCTAGAGAAAACAGTATACACACCCAGCCATATACAGATTTTGAGTCTAACTTCCTTTTCTAAATCCTAACACAAACACGCTGAAATCCATGAGGCAAAGGAACTGCTGTGTACTCCTCCACAGGCACAGCCAAATTCAGATCCCCAAACCTGAGCAATCTGTAATACAAACAAGAATAAAGAAGAACCTACTAATACACTGGGACACCT
The DNA here is from genome assembly GCA_013397095.1 of Sterrhoptilus dennistouni. Classification (NCBI taxonomy): domain Eukaryota; kingdom Metazoa; phylum Chordata; class Aves; order Passeriformes; family Zosteropidae; genus Sterrhoptilus; species Sterrhoptilus dennistouni. The sequence goes on from VWZU01001430.1 coordinate 654,402, forward strand.
CTAAACCAGCAATCTTTCAGAACTGAATCACAGACAGAGCTTCTTGGAACCCTGTACCTCATACAGTAACACCTGCAAACTTCAAAACTACATGGTTTATGAAAACAACTGTTTCAGAAACAGAAATCTGAGAGATGCACGCGAGAAGGAAGACCTCACACCTATGTAATTTAATTTTCATTTCAATTTAAAGAACAATCAAATGGCAGGGGTGGAGGGATAATGATGCTTCTGATGGAGTTTATTGTATATGGTAGGGCTCTTGGATATTTCAGTGCTCTTGGTAATGTCCTGATGTGTCACCATCCCAAATAATCACCCAAATTAGTTCTCTCTTATAAAGGGAGACAAACCAATTTGGTCAAAATTCTTCTCCTTTTTGGAAAACTGAGTTACTTCACATGTGGCAGCAGTTATAATTAGCACATTTTTCACTAGAAATACATTCTGAAGAGGAAATTGCATTTCACTGCTCACTTGTTTGTTGTGTATTTACTTCCTTACTACATATTACATTTAGTTTTTGTTTCATAAGCCAAATCCTCAGACAGGATTTCAATAGCTTTCTAGTCAACTATTCTTAGAACATAAAGTCAACAAAACAGACTTGAGAACACATTTTAGGACAGTTGGCTACTGCACGTCACTCAGTGAGCGACATCTTTCTTATGCTTTGCAGAACACCCTGATTCCAGAAATACCCTCCCAATTCCAATACTCAATTCTTTCTGGAAAATCTTCCCAACTACTTCTATTTTCACTCCACTGCTAGTGCCACTCACCAGAAGCAAATTTTGAGAACTTCCAAAGTTAATTACTGCCTTCCTGCTTTGCCACGGGCTAGAAGCTGGTATAAACACCACTCCTGAACCGAGCTGCATCTCACATTCCTTATTCCACTGATGATGAACGATTCTTCCTTTGTCTCAGGACAACCCAAAGTCCCTTAAGTTTACTCCACACCCTGTGTTTTTCTCTCTAATAATGCAGCATTTTGTGGTCTGTGTCATCATCAGTCACTACAACCTCACACACAGCTGGGACAGAAACCCTCACTACTCACATCTCTTTTGCTCCAGTCACTCCATTCACATTTCCTGCTACAACTTTTACCCCACAAATGCTCTCACTGGAGCACACAAAAGCAGATTTTTCTTTGGCAGTTCTCCCCACTACTGGATCCCCATGGCCTCTCTTTTTCCTGGACTCCTTTCCCATGACTTTAAAACTGCTGAGAGTTTTCCTTGAAGGGTGTGAGCATGGGGTAGTGCATGGCAGTGGATCACAGGGGAGAAGAGAAAAATAAACCCAAACACAGAGGTACACCACAAACTGTCTAGTGTGTAATTCCTGGCACTTCCTTAGCTCCAGACTTTTTTCCCAAAAAAAATTAAATTAAGAAGCCATAAGGATGTTCCTTCTTTCAGAAGCAGAGAAGACATATTTAAGAGATCTTGCTGAAGAAACAGAAGTACATACAAAAAAAAAAAGGAAGTATTTGCAATTAATGCATTATTTGCATGTTTTTCACTCAAAACTGACTAAATTTTTTTATTCATTAAACTAACTGAACCAGAGAGTTCCAATTTAAATGCCATTACAGTCAGGTCTGACCCAAACCTGAAACAAGCTCCAGATGTTACTGGTCAAAGTCAGAATTAGAGCAGGATTTAAGAATTACTAGAGACAGTAATTTAACTGCAACTGTTATCCCTTCTGGAGGGGGAAACTTTTTCTCTGAAATAAAGTGACACACTGTGCCTTTGCAATAAAGAATAAGAAGAGATATAAAAGACAATTTTTAAAAAGGAGAAGATAAAATAGACAGGGACTGAAAAGAGAATGGTTACTTTAGTGGTTATTTTGCTGGAGGTTATCAGGGAGGAGAAGCTGCTCTCAAACCAGCAAAAGAACCAAACAGACCCTTTGAAGGAATATTCAGTTATTTTACCTACAGAAACCAGGTGGCCACAAGTGGCAGTGCTGTGTTTATCTGGGTGGTAACACAACACTGGCACACTTTAAACAGCTAAACTACACAACAGGAAATTTATCTGTGCACATGTAACAGGAGAGTTTTTACCTGTTTAAGCTTGTTCACAAACCTCATCAGACACAACACGTTGTCTAGATTTTTACATAGCAGATGTATCTTTTCCCCCCCATTACATCCTTTGACCATAAAAACGTTAAAATAAACATAAACTGTTAATTCATACCGCCAAGCTCAGGTATTTTAATGTCCCTGTGGATGTTTTATTATTGATGTATTTTCAGCAAACTTTAGGATCAAAGAAATCCCACAAGACCAAAAAGAGAAAAGCAGACAAAGGGACAGGGTGAGTACATCTCTTTCTCACTTGGACATGGACAATCCAGGTGAAAAATATTATTTCCTTAAACATCTAGATCATAATCTGTGGGATGCTAGAGATCTCTGAGATTTTATCAGCAAACTTCTATCCAGCTGTAGGATCTCCCCATGCTGCCCTTCTCAAGGCAGGGCCATGGGATTTAAGCCACCTGCAGCTGAATTGCAGGAGAAAGGCAATGCACCCCAAGGCCCAGGCTGCACACTCAGGGAAAATACCACATCCACGACTGCTGGGTTGCAAAATGCAGGATAAAAAGGTGCTCCTTCTGTGTTCAAAACACTGCAAATGCCACCCTCTCTTCTTTGAAAATTAAAAAATTTACTTCAAAGTGCTGACACAGAATAAATGACCCCAGAACAAAGAGAAACACCTTTCAATTAACTTACAGGCACCTGGTTTTAGCTTTTGCTATTGCCCTCATACCTAACACATGCAGTGTTCACAGCCAAATTTGGGGTTATAATTGGGGGATGGGTATTTTCATTATTTTCTGCAAATCCTACTAGCAATCAACTCCACAAATTTCTCAAGCAAACAGAAAGGCTACAAATGTAAGGATTTCAATGCCAACAGTCCTCATTCCCTGTCTGAATATAATCCAGCAGCCCTGAAGTCTGAGCACACTCCCAATCCCTGCAAGCTTCATTCTCAGGCACAATTCTGAACTCACCCTGCTGAGCTGTACAGAGAACTCTCACTTGAATGCTGAGCTCCAGCTCCTGGGGAAGAGGAAGATGATTCCACACCTACCAATAAATGCAGCCCCCGTGCATTTGCACACACACAGACAAACTCCAGACACTGCTCCCCAGCATTCCAGCAGAATCCTGGCATCCCTCTGCAGCTGAGGTTAAGAACCAGCATGGAGTGAGAAACTCCTGCTCCACAACAGCACTGCCTGCACTGCATTAACTGCTTGTTACAACTGCTGCTCTAGGGACAACTATGACATGTTTTTTTAGAGAAAAAAGTCTGCTGGATGTGCAGAGTTTCCATGAGATTTTTGGTTTTAGTTTTAACAACTATGCAAATTGGCCCAACAAAGATACAGCTTTCACACTTTCTGTTCTGTAAGTGAGGACTAAATCAGAAACAGTACTGGTATTATTTATAGAATTTAGGGTTATTTTAGTATTATTGACACTATTACTGTAATATCTGATTTACATAAATACTTTATCTGAGATTAAAGAAATTACCCTACTATTTATTTCATACACTAGTGCACTTGGTCTGGCCAGATCTTGAACAGGATCAGCAATCCAAGTGCCAGCAGTACAGTTTCTCAACATCCAACAACCAGAGTCTGTGCTTACACATGGCAGGTACATGATGCGCACACAGGAGCTGTTCCTGCCACTGCTGGCTCCTGCTGTCTCACTGGTGCTCTAGAAACTTTTTAAAATGGTAACATGCACTTCAGTGGAGCTCAAACAACTCAACTCCAATCCTTGTCTTTTATTATCGTTGCTTGAAAATACACATCTCTAAGAGCAGGTAGAACTCTGTGGAAAAGAGAAGGTATTTCTCACCACTACAAGTGGCATATCTACAGTAACTTGTATTTTCTCCCAAATCTTACAACACAGAAAGTGACTAAGCAATCTGGGTAGGCCACAAATCAAATTATTCAGGTATATTCAGGTGCTGAACTACCATTAAAATAGCATCTAAAAATAGCTTTTGCTGCTGCTGAACATTACAGAGACAGTCCAAATTTCTCCGCAGATCAAGAAGGCAGCTGCACACATTCAACCACTACAGTTACACAGACTTACTACAGTTATTCTGGACTTCCAGTTACAGATCTTGGTGAGTAAATTAACATGGGAAAGAAAAACAGGAGGGTGAGGAAAGCATTCCAACTCCCAGAAAATTCAAGCCCACTCAACACAGCCAAGTATAAAGCCATCTTTTGAATATAAGCTGAACTTCTGAAGTGAACATATACCACTAAAATTTCCATGTTAGCAAGTGCTGGCAGCACTCCCTGCCTGGCAGGCAGTGAACACACCATCTTCTTTCTCAGTGGCAGCAGGAAAAAGGAGAAGGGATCCCTCCAGCCTCTCCTCTGCTCAGCTCCAAGGAGCACCTAGACAAGGCTGCAGCCAGGAACAAGGCATTCTTCCCAGCTGCCCACCTCTCCAGGTGACCTTCTGAGGTGGATCTGGAGGTAGGGCACATTTCTCTTCTGGAAGCAGTTAGATATTTTCAAAGCTTCTCATCCCAAGGCAGCCCTTCCTCACTACCTTTGGTGCAGCCTCACCTGGGGAACACAGAGCAGTGTCCTGCCACCCCAACAGGTCACCCAGCTGGGAGATGGATCCCCGGGAAGGAAGTGCTGTCAGGTACAGGACTGCTATGGAGTGCAGTATATCCCATATATATACATAGTATGTCTATATATACATTTACAGCATAAAGCAAGTTACCAAATTAATAACCCCTCCCTAAATTTCTAAGCACAATGTAGAAATCAAAACTGCACATCACCAGCAGCGGTTTTACAACACAGAGTTTAACAAGCTTCTCACAGAAGGCAACGGTCCATATTTAGGGTAGAAATCAACTGTAATTGCCCAACAACTCCACTTACTTTAAAAAATTTCTTATTCCAGAAAACACAAACATCTATTTACAAAGCTGTATGCTGCCAAAATTTTAAATACTTCAATTGTACACCCATCCTTTGATTTAATAAAGCATGCATCTGAGGTGGTTAACGTGCATTTCAAGGTATATTAAAAATGAGAGATCAAAAATTAGCATTAGCCCAGGTAATCTCTGCCAACATTTTGCTCCAGCTATGCTAACTAGACCCTGTCTAGAATTAAGCTCATCAGTTCTAAGCCAATTTTACCTTCTTAGGTCTAACCTGTGAATGTGATGCTAATAGCAATAGGCACACTTCAAGCTGAATTCAAAATGACAGAAATTTCATGCATCTTCTTCTGCAAACTTTCCAGATCAGGAAGCAGGTTAACTCAGAAATTCTCTGCTTCTAACACAGTTGCTAAAAACCTTTATTCTCCAACCATATTCCATAAATCTGTGTCTCCTGTTTAAATAAGTACCAATACACTGGCCAGAAACCTTGGCTGATCAAACAGCTGCAGTAAACACCAACTCCAGGTCTGAATGCAAGCTGGAAATTTTTATCCCACACAAAAAGACAGCTTGGACAGGAGATTAAAACCCCCACAAATACACGTAGATAATAATTTAATTTAAATTATTATTTAAATTTATAATTTACATTAATATTTAAATTTATAATTTAGATTAGGTAACAGTTTGACTTTTTAGTATGTACTTGAATCAGAAAATAATAACCCACTTTGTACAGGTGAAAAAACTGAAGACCCCCTCAGATGTGTCTCCAGGATGGAAAATGCAAGAAACTATATTAAGCTACAAGGAATACCCTTGTGGGAAGGAAAAAAAAAAAAAAAAAAAA
>VWZU01001430.1:671966-699472 GCA_013397095.1 Sterrhoptilus dennistouni
CGGGGCCCGGCCCGGTCCTGGCGGGCACCCGCTGCCGCTCACCCGTGCGGGTAAAGGACGGGTCTGTGTGATGTGTGGAAAGGGAAGAATCTGCTGTAAACAAGTCTGTCCCTCGCCTGCGTGACACTGTTTTGTCACCAGCCTTGTCTACAGGATGTAGTCGCTCCCAGGATCTGTTTTCCCAGGATGGATGGAGAGGGCAGGGGTGCAGATGGATAGATAATACCTGACTGGTCCAGGCTGCAGTTAGAGCAATGAAGGAAGCTGCTTCTTTTAAGGATGAAAGTGTAGTTGGAAGGCCGTGGAGAGTTCTGTTAAACAGTCCAGTGTTTACTTCAGGATCCTGGGAAACAGGCAGCAGGGTAGTCTCCAAAGGGAAGGATTCAGAACATGCAAAATTGGGCCTCCTGAAGGGACTGAAAATGTACCTACGCAGACAGTGCTGGTCTGCCTGCGAGTAGATAAATTAATTTTTAAAATTATTTGTTTTTCTGGTTTATAAAATGAACAAAGCAAAAATAGTCTGAGGGGAGAATTCAACGTGTCTGGCTTCTCAGCAGTACAGGAGTCTACAGGGGTAGACCGGGGAGGAAAATAATTTCCAGGTGTGGTGTGTGAAACCCTGCCTTAAGAAGTAAATTCCAGGTCTAGAAAATGGAAAAATAAGCAAAGATGAGGATTATAGTGGGAGGATCAGGTTTTACAAGCACTTAATTTGATAGCTTGCCTCTCAAAATGTATATTCTGACTTTCCCTGTTGTTCGTCTGAATTTTCAAAAGCTTTTTTAAAGAAAAATTAATTACAAATCTGGAAATTATTTGTTACTATTGACCCAGGCAAAAACATGCTAAATCTGCCAAATCTGAGTTTGCAGTGTCTCAGGAAAAGGGAGAGATTAGGCAGAGGTTCAGACAGAGATTGATGCACATATCCTTAGTCTCCTCATGTCCTAAACTTTTGAGTTCCCCACTGCCAGGCTTTCCCTATAATTACCTCCCAGAACAATTACTCTTTCCTAACGACTTCCATTCCAACCTCCTAAATCATACACAGGTTTAAACTCATCCCTCCATCCTCCCTTCCAAGAGATCCCCAATACAGGATGAACCAGTATGTCACAACAAGGTGGCTACGGGTTATTATTACCTGATTCTTCAGCCACGGACACTGGGCTTGTGGGCAAACAACAGCTGAGGAAAACAATTTCACTACTGCAAAGAACGAGTCCCTAAAATTAACTGTGGGCTCATGTTATCATAAGCCTTAAAAACATTATTTTGTGTGCAAAAACTTCTCTGGGCTTCAGTTCATTTTAAGGTAGATAATTTTCCAAAATTGTTGAGATAATGTTCCAAAATTCCTACTGTTTTAGGGGACTAAGAATTGTGCAAAATTCGTCTGTACAAATCCTTTATTGTGGAAAAGTGTAAAAGGTAGTATTGAAGAGAAAGGCAGGAATTTTCCTGTCATTAGCTGCATGTGGGAACAATGCATCATCAGTTTGTGAAGGCAGCATATCAAAATCCAGCACTTGATCGTATATTCCTAATTTAAGTCAACTTTATCTTTTGAGAGTCCAGCTACAATAAGGTCTAAAGTACCTTAAAATGTTTTGAAAAAAACATATTAAAATGTGTTGTTTATATTGTGCAAAAAATAGCAAAAATCTATTGAGAATTGTTTCAAATATTTATATTTAAGAAGGAATAAATTTAAAGTATGGGTATATAGCAATGTCAAATGCATTTATGAAATAATTAAATAGGAGGCATTTTATACCATCAGCCAATGATTGTAGCAGTGTGATTAGATTGTTCCTAAGCAGGAAATAGAAATCTTATTAACTGTTGAGCCTAAGGTGAAGTCTAGATCTCAACATGTGCTAACACTTTATCCTAACTACATGAATAATACGTCTGTTGAATATTCCTGACCCTTTGCCACTCCCTCCTGAGATTTTCTGCTCTCCAGCACAAGACACGAAGGCTCTGTCCTTTGAAGGATAGGATGGTCACCTTTGTATAACCACCTGGCCATGGTCACTGCTGCCAGCACTTCCCATTGCCTCCATTCCACCGCTGATTCCAAATCGCTTACTCATCCAGCTGATCCATAAATGCCTCCTATTTTCTTACAAATCTGTTTCTGCACTGCACGCCACGTCCTCCTGTGACTCCCATCCAACTGTAGTTCTGATGGCAAATTCTTTGTGCAGGAAAGTTGGGCAAATCTCTGGCATGGGTTACTGATATTTACAAAAAACTAAAGTAAATACCATTAGCAGGAACATCATGAACGGAGTCTAAGTATCCATTCCTTTCATTCTTGTCCTTGCTTTTTCACTCCTTCCTTTCATTTCTCACACCCACTAACAGAATCTTCTGTAAAGTCAGGCCTCCATCCTGTCTCCCAACCCTCCCTCTTGGTCTCTTGCCCACTGGGAATCTGGTGAAGCTGCACCTGAGCGCGGGATTTCATCTCCCAGGTCCAGACCATGGATCAGGAGGCAAAGGGGATCCCCCCCCGTGTGGTCAATAGGGCTGGGACTGGCCGCAGCCTCGCCGCATTCCCTCCACATTAGTCATCCTAATGAGATGGAGTTAAAGAGGTGCTATCGTCTTTAAAATGCCATTGAAGGAATGGGCTTTGTTTTGAGAGGCTGACCTGCTCCTCAGCCTCCCTGAAATGTAAAAATAAATCCAAGTCATGCTGTTTATTTTTAAAACACTTCCAAGCCCGTGATTGTGCTCCAGGCTGAGCCTTGGGGAACCAGAGAGAGCCCGGGTCTCCCTGTGCCTCTGCCCTCCAGGAGAGAGATCCTGATGTGGCAGGGCCGGGAGGTTCATCCTGCCTTTCTCTGTGTATCTTCAGCAGGGCCTGGTGGCCACTGCTTGGAAAACTCTGGGAGGGAACTGCGGAAAACCGAAGGAAAGGAGGAGGGTGCTCAGCCCATCCTGTGCCCCGTGGCAGAATCGGCCAGACCAGGCGTGTTTCTGCCAGCCTGCTTATTTCCTCCCTGCTGCAGGAAACCTGGCTTCCCACTTGGCTCCATTTGCTACCCTGCTTCAGCCTGGGGACGGCCAGTGAGGACTCATTTCCAGCACCACGGATGGTGCTCCACAGTGTGTGCAGGTGGCCGTGTCTATAATTAAGAAGATGTATAACCATTAAATGACCAGCACACGCCCTTAATACAGATGCATTAAACCAGCAGAACTGGGGTTGCTGCTTGTGCAGCCTCTTCTGCCTGTGTTTGTGGGTGAATATCCATTAATGCAGACGTGCCTCTGTGCCAGCAGGCTCTGACACACACTCGAGACACTGAGTGTGCCCCACTCAGGCAGCCTCTTCTGGTCTCTCATTGTTTTTCTCTCCCATTTCACATATGCACAATCAGACACTTGCTGTTACAATGATAAAAGTAGTTTTAAATCATCTCACAGTGGCCACAAGCCCTCTAGTCTGTTGTCCATGGTCCTTCTAATGCCTTGCCCCATTGCCTGTGCTGCCTGGGTTGCTTTGTACCTGGAAAGAGTGAAAGGAGCCTTTATTTAAGGACCCAAAGAATCATATCCATTGTCCCAGGTGCTCCAGATCAACATAATTGCAAACCAGAGACCTTCCAGCTGAAGCAGATGATTGGTGGCTCTTGCCAAACACCTTCAAGCTGAGTGTGGGGAAAGAAACAATCACAAGCCTCCCGCAGCACGCGAGACAAGAAGCCAACAGGCAAAAGCCATAAAATGTTGTTAAAGTTCAAAATGAGCTGGGAAAACGAGGTTATTTGTTTGACTGCAATGTATGTATTTAGCTATAGCAACTTGTTCCACAAGTAGTGGGATGGATGAAGTTTCATGCCCTGTAAATGTATTTTCTACGTTTCGTAACACTCGATATCCTGCAATAACCTCAGACTTTTATGGCTTTTCTTTCCAGTGGCAAATGGCTCCAAATAACCCCAGTCTTTCTCTGAGCAAGGGCTGGACTCAATGACCTCTGGAAGTCCCTCCAAGCTGCAATAGTTCCATGGTTCTTTAATGTGCCAGCAATTTCCACAAAATATGCAGGTATTTCCCACTTCAGTTTTTTACCCCTTTACTGATAGGAATTTTTTTTGAGACTGATGAACAGGCAGATAGTCCAATAACCTAAGTTTTGTTTCCTCAGAAAACTAGAGTAAAATACATAATTACAACTTTTTTCAAGGATGTTCTCAATACAGAGATCTTTGGTTTGATGGTTTCTCTTTAATCACACAAACATTATATTTTAAGGAGAGATATAAATCCTTATTCCTTAGTAATAAAAGGTGGTGAACCCTTTACAACTGAATACACCATAATGCAAAGATTTACATGATTTAAAGTAAATTCTGTAGCAGTTTTTCAAAGTCAAAATCTTCATATGCCTTTTACAGGTAGTCGAGACATCTAATGTCATAACTATTAAAAAAAGAAAGAACTGAAAAACTTTAATTTTCACAATAAAACTGGAACGGTTTTGCTGAAAATGTTTACATCTAAGCTGGTAGGTGGTGATCAGTCTGTGTTTGAAAAGCTCAATGATTCTTTTTTCTCATCATATTTTATTGGACACTATAAAGTATAAAGTTAAGTATTACAGTAATAGACATCCAAAGTAAAAAGAGGATGGAAGATACTTTACCAGTCCAGAATGTGAGCTCTGTGTGTATTAAAGTGAGTTAGTGGCCTTTTTAGAAAAAACAATGGTTTGTATGTTCTGTCCATCCCTATATCACACACCCCAACAGAGGTGGCATAGAGCAGTGGGATGAAAATGAGGTGAATTCTTTATTTGGCATAGCAATTGATCACCCTGCTGCTAAAAATTGTTTAATTTTTAATTTTCCTGATTTTTGCCATTGAAAACAAGGATCACCTGTAATTCTATTCAACTGACAATACCAAAGAATTTCTGTGCATTTTTCCCAGACAGTTCTTGAACACAAGAACAGAAACTTTCCAGTTAAGGTGCCACGCTGAGACTTAGGAGATGGTATTTCAGTTCTTGTCTTTGTCACACCTGTGTCACACCTGTCCACCTGCTCTGCAAAGCACCAGTGGCTGACCCAAAGACCACAGCACACGTTTAAGGTGGTCTTGCTAACTAGAGGCATAAGTTGTGTGTCCACAAATGTGTTGCTCTGCTTGGATTGCAGGAAAGGGACACAGAGATAGGCAGGTACTGTCTCTGCTAAACAAAACACTTTTTTTTTTTTTCTGGCAGGTGTTAGTGCTGCTAGGCAAACAAACTATTAAGGAAACTACTATGTTAAAATGAAAATGGATAAAAAATAAAACGTGAAAAATCTGAGTTTTTAAAATTGGAGCCATTTCTCCTCTCTGAAATCACCTCCCTTTGCCTGACTGCACGTCACATCCCAACCTGGATGCTGAGTTTAGCTTTTGTGTACTGTGGAGATGATGGCAGCCCAGGCAGCAGCCTGAGACTCACCCTGCCATCTACCTCCAGCAATTTCCTTATCTCCTTCCTATGCCTTCTCCCTCAAAGGAAAACCTGCCCTCACAAATCCCTTTCTACTTTCGAGATTCCACATTGATGATGACCTTCTCTCTGACACTGGTTCTTCTTCACCCTGGCCTTCACTTCATCCCAACTGTTTAACAAACTGAAAGCAGGGCAAGGACAGCGTAACCAGGAGATGCCATGGCTACATCCAATCTGTATCTGTCATATTAGAATAATCTGTTGTATACTAAGGGATGGATTTGATTTCTTTTCCAATGTGTTATTTACAACCTGGCAGAGTTCAGTACAAATGTAGGAACTGATCCTGCAATTTGATCAGCCCCAGCAGACCCAATGAAGTCAGTGGACTCTGCACGGATGGATCAGATTCCAGTATTGAAGATTATTCTTGTGAACTGTTTCACTAGCAAACCTCACAAAATCTATTCACAGAATGACTAAATAAACGAGGCAAGCGACATCTGTAGTTGGCATTTTTACTTCATGTGAGTGTCACAGCATTGGCTGAATTAATCCATTTTTGTTAAGTGGCAGAGAAAAGGTCCTAGAGAGAGAATAAAATAGAAGTGAAACCAGTAACAGAGAGAAACTTCTAAAAGATAAGCTTGGGAAGACACACCTTTTGCTTTGAAGTGAATAAAACTAGGTCCTAGAAGACAGAACTCTTTCTATCACTTTCAAATGAGAGCCCTGATCCTGCAAGGAGCTCTGGGCAGGAAGATCCAAAAATCAATGCAGTGTCCTTCAGTGTCTCAAGTTTTTATTTCAGGTCAAAAATTCCCAGTAAAATGAACAAAAGTTTTTTTCTCTTTTTTAAAAAAAAAATCAGAATTATGAAGTTTCATCATTCCTACAAGAAACTCATGAAATAAAAGCCCTTTGGCTTTTGACAAAGATGTGACTGCTGAATTTAGCCCAGGGTAAGTATTATTGTGAATTAGAGTTCAGTAGGAGGAAGAAGTAATTTGATTAGAACCCCCTGCCCTCTGATTGTTCAAATATCAGCCTTATTGCCATTGTCACCCTCCTGTTTTTCCTGTGCTATCTGCCAGCCAGCAAAGCTGGAGAGGTGAAAGTGCAAGCCAGCCAAAAACCCAGGACAGAATTGAAAAAAGGTATCTTTAGTCTTTTGTCATAAAGGTCTTGAGAAACAAATGAGATTTTTTTTTGCTGCCTTTTCCTTAAAGGAATTTTCAGAGGTAAATGCTACAGACACTTGAACAGAAACTCTCAGGAGAAAGAGTGTTAATTGCTGAAAACTCCTCTTGATGTGTTTTTGAGGAGGAGGAAGAGTTTCTTATCCCAGCAATGCCTGGATTTTGCAGCTTGTTGCAGAGAGGAGGAAGATATCAATTAGAGTAATAGAGAGAGCAGGGCTTGGAGCACAGAGATAAGCATCTGGAAGGCTCCTTCAGGCAATTTGAAGACTTGAAAATAGGAAGGATTAATTTAACTGGGATTCTTGAAATGGAACTGAAAATGGAGTTGTTTGCTGGTGGAATCACATAATTGCACTTCTTCCTATTATCAGTGGCAGTTTACATTCAGAAGAGTTTGAGGAGCTGGACTTTCAAGAACAAAGAAGGAGAACTGACAATAGTGTGGGAAGCAAGATGAGAGCATGAATTAACATTTCCACAGTGATGAAGTCAAAGCCAAGTGTGTGATCTGACTACTTTTATTTCTCCTCAATATTTAGCCATGAATATTAATTATATTTAATCAAGCTGGTTTGTTTTCTGAATAGGAGACACTCAGCTGGTGCTGGCATCTCAGCTTACTACATTTTGGTTGAGCTTGGGTTTTAACAATAAAAACCCACTTGATTCTATTGAGAAAACTTGTGGGAAGGGTCAGAGGAAGATATTTGGTCAGAGGAAGATATTTGGAGCAGTTTTAGTTATATACTGGATGTTTCTCCCAAGGGTTAACTCACAGAGTCATCTGAATGTTCTGGTCACAGCAAGGGACAGGGGTTCTTATTTATTAATAGGATTTTATGCTTCTGAGTAGCTTCAAGGCAATCGGTCTCAGGGATCCTCCACAGCAGAAGCTGAAGGAGCAAAAGCCATCTTTCAGCACAGCCCAAGCCCCAGGAGGCTGGAATATTTAAAGTCCTTGTCAGGAGCTTTCTATCAAAGACAAATCTTTTGCCTCTGCCCTTTGATCAGAAGGAGGAGAAGATTTTTGAGTGATGATCAGATGGATTTCAATCTTGGAAAGACTTACGGCTGCAAGTGAAGAGGAACTGGTGCTTTCATTTGATGATTCCATTTGATGGTTCCTAGGTGATTTAGCCCATCATAACACCAAGTTAGGGCACTGACCTTCCCCTATACATGTGGGAAGCAGTGCATCCAAGCAGTCTGGCTCCTTGATGTAAAAATGCCAACCACTTTTACCTGAACTGTGTTACTCCAAGGTAGAATCTGAAGACTTTGTTGTGAGTTCATATGGCAATGGGTATTTTTGAAACCTCCTACAAAAAGCTCTGTTCTATCTAGGGTCTTTATCAGGGTCTGTTATTGCTGACTTCCTTGGATCCAATCATTGTCTGGTTTCTTAAAGACTTCTTTGCTGACCTCAAGTGAGTTTCGTGCATCAGTCACTTCTTTTTCATCTTTCAGATTTTAAATGGTAGAGTGCTGCAGAGAACTCATCTGAGAGTCCCTGCAAAGAGGAGACTTGAGGCACTTGGCCATTTTTACCCTGTATCTTATAATGAAGCCCTATTCTAAATTTTTGTCAGCAACCAGAGGTAAAGTTGACAAGGCCACTGAAGGTGAGCTATGTGGACTTTCTCCATGCCTCTACAAAACCATAATGCTTTAGATTTGGTCTACAGCACGAAATCCTATTTTAGTCATCCAGTGCTGTGGAAATTGTTTCTGATATTATAGAAATCAAGCTTCTCAAGCCAGTAGAAACTTCATCTGTTTCAGGACAATATTCCTTAGCTCTGAGCTGCTTTTGCTGTAACCTTGCATGCATCTTTCAGAGAATGCAATGCTATGATGGAAATCTCTGAGTTACCTCGCCTTTTGTTTCAAATGTGACTTGGCTTCTGCATCCACCCCTTTCTCCCAGTAATTCCACCCTGACATGTTTTTTCTCATAGTTGTAGCTTCTCTTTTGTCACCTCCTGATACTCCAGGGGTAAGAGTCCAGTTCTCTAGAGAGGGCAGCCACTCACTAGAGCTGAGTCCTCTGAAGAGACTCTTCACTCCTGTCCTTTAACAGGAGAGTCTGATAAGATATTGATTTTGTAACTTCTGTATTGTTCTGTGAGACTTCCTTCCCACTCTCATCCTCTTTTTTTTGCCCACTGATTTATTTCTCTGGTAAAACATTGACTCCTGCTCAAACTGGGAGCTGCATGGAGCAGCTTACCCTATTGTGGAGACCCCCAGTTTGTGCTTGGCACTTGTAGCCAGCCGCCACCTCTCTGGGTCATAAAGCCTTGTGTTTATCTCATTCTGAGAAGCCAAGGTATAGAACTGAGAATCTTCACTGAAATAAGGATCTGAATCTTCTCCTCCAACAGTAACCTTTTTTTTAAGGAGTTGATATTCTACTCAAATGCTGTTTGGGTGTTGTTAGTACACTCTAAGATCTCACTGGACATTCACAGCACTAATGCTTAACCAGAATTAGAGAACAAACCAACAACTAGGAAAAGCCATGCATATATCAATTCAGAAATGGGTTATTCTATGCAATATTTCAGATTTACACAGGTACAAAATTAAAAAGAGCTATTATTTGTTCTGAGAATTTGAGTAAAGGTAAAAGAGGAGAAAGAATATTTTCAAAAGTTATAGACTGAGTATATGAAAAAGTGTTTTCTTAGTGCTAGGTACTGAATCATGGACACACCTTTCCAGGAAAAAGGTGGAAGCTTGTACCTTAAGGGGTTTTAAATAGTAGGAAGGAGTCCTGCACAGGTTACACAGACACTCAGGACCTGAGGAAGGCAGACAATGCCTCAGCCAGCACAGGTACAGCTGCAAGAGGATGAGCCCTGATGCCCTCAGGCTCACAGGGCTTTGCAAAGGGGATATTCCTGTGCATAACTTCACACATGGCTATTTGCAGACCTGCACATGTAGTGCAATTGATTTCTTCCTCTCTACAGCCTACAATTTGAGAGCTGAAAATTACTTGTAGTAGAGGGAGCGATGTCTAAATGTGAGAGCAACTTGATGTTTAAATAGGTTGTTTTACAAAGATTCTTCCAAGTTGCTACTGATCATCTCTCAGTCCAACAGCTGGGCACTGCTTTCAAGGGAGTAGGATCGTTTTTCCAGTCCAATGTCCTCATTTCCTGTGTGTGTGAATAATAATTTATAGCAGTGTCACACAGTCACAGAAATATTATGTTGCCAGAGTCAGTATGTGTAAAGATGTCACCACTGTGCTCACTTTTCCAATCCTCTTGCCATTTGTCACTGCCCTCAAAACAAGGACAACTTTTTGTGAATCAGCACTGGGGCTGCTGCAATTCTGTATTAAGGCCAATCCAGGCTGGAGTTATGTTGCTTCAGTATATTGGGCTGACAGTGGCAATCTAAGACCTGGTTCCCCTGAGGATCAAATATCTCTGCCTTGGGGAGGAGCAAGGCTGAAGGTGCTGTGACCTCAGACTGCTGATTTAATCTGCTGGCCCAAGCATGCTGGAGCCTGGTTCAGCATCAGACAGTGGCAGTGATGGAGAGGTTCTGGGCAGCATGGCAGGGACTGGAGGCCAGGTAGACTGTTGGTCTGATTTGGCTGGTTGTGGAGACCTTGTACATAGATAAGCCATTTTCGAATCCTGCCAGGCAAAATCTTGAGGACTGGCTGGCTGGAAATCCATGGAACAGCCTCGATCTTCTGCCCCAATGGAGGAGACAGAAGAGTAAAGTAGATATACATAGCAGCAGGGCAGCAAGGAAACCTGGAGGAGGACTCCAGCTGACTCTTGAGGACTTGTAGGGCAGCTGTGATTTTGGGAATTGGTGGCTGAGCAGGGGGAGCTGCATCTTGGTGTGGAGGTGGAAGGAGGCAGGAATGGAAGTCCAGGCCTGAAGGGAAGAGAATCTCCAAGGCAAGGGTGAAGTCCTGGTGTGGATGGGCAGCACAAGCAGGTTGTGCCAGGGTGCAGCTCCAGGAGGGATCTGTACATTTGGGCAGTGTGTGCCCAGCCTTGGTTCTCTGCCTCTGGTGGGTCTGGGCACTGCCAGGGAACTGTGCAGGGAGACCTGTGCCAACACATGTGCTTTGTGCAATGCCTGTGCTCCCACAGTCACCATCTCCTCTTTCTCTGTTATGTAAAACTCAGGCCCATTACTTTTCTTTCCCTGTTATTTTAGTTAAAAATCACTTTTTTGATTAAAAAAAAATTTAAAAATACAACATTTTGTAACTGTCAGGGAAGCTGAAACTTTTCAAAGCTTAAATCTTCAGAGCACTTTGGAAATTCTCACCAGAAAGCATCATTTGAGGCAACTGGAAGGAACCAAGGCTGGTTTGAGAGTCGTTTCTTGGGATATCAAACTTCAAGGGAAACAAAATAGTGTGAGAAGGACAAAGGCCTATTGTTCTTCCTGTTCTTCTGGCTCATCAGCACTCTGACTGTTCCTGCCCAAAGGAGCTTCCTCGTTCTTCCTCGGTTATTTTTCAATCCACTTCTTTCCATCTCCAAAAGACAGAATGTGAAGTGGATCAACTAACAAAATAACAAATCTCAGGTTTCCAAAACCAAGCAAATAACTGCTGGAGCCCATCTGACAATGGCCAGGATTGGAGGATCCCTTTGGGAACACCAGCTGGCACCAGAGGGGAACAGGAGACGACCAGACCCAGCAGCAGCAAGGCTGACAGAGCACTCTGTCTCCTCTTGAGACTGAGGGAATTAGGTCTTTTTACAAAACTTTATGTAGAAAATCTTGTTTTCATTTGTTTTCCTAGACTGATGGGGTGTGATTCTTCCTGCTTTATTTATGGAGAGATGATTTAGCCACACGATTAACTAGCAGAAGAACCAATTACACACATATTGTAGTAATTGTGAGTTTGCATACAGAAAACTCACCACGGAAATTACATGAAACAGGCTCATATGAGTGAAAAGGAGGAAAACTGGCTGTTAGAGCAGGAAGAGTGTTGACCACATCCTCCCTTCCAGACCAGTCACCTTGCTTTACTTTAGCACTCATGGAGATTCTTTTCCCAAAACCACTTTTGGTGACAGTTTAAAACCTCTGCAGTTTACTAGAGGCTCACGCTTGTCATTTGTTGTGTTGGACAGTGACTCACATAAACTCCTTGTGGCCTGTGTTCGTTGCTAAATGTTTTTACTGTGCAAAAGACACTTGAGTGGGGGTGTTACGAATGGGAGGTGTTTGTGTGGTGGCTTGCAGCCAGCAGCCAGTGTGGCTTGGGACACTTCCTTAACCCTTACACTGGAAATAAATAAATACATAGAGGTATTGCAGAGGCCCTGTAGAACAGCTGCTCCCAAGAAATACAAGTCTTTGAATATCAATGACTTACCTGTTAGGAAGTTTGAATCGTTCCTTGAAGGACTGGATAGCTTAATGGTTGAATCCAGGAAGCAGAAAAATAGGTTAAGTAAGTGAAAGAAGCACAAATTGATAGCAGTAACCTGTAGGCAATCTCAGTTTGTCCCAGAGGAATGTTGTCACAGAAAGATAAGATTGTTCTGAGATATATCTGGAATTAAAAATTCACAAATTCAGACTACCTACTCCCACTCCCAAAATAGTTTGCTGTGAGATTTATCATCATCTCATCACACTGATGGTGGATTAGGAGAAATGCCAGCTAATTCACGAACGGGGGTACTGGACAGCAGCATAAAGAAAATTAAGAGTTCTGTGATTTGTATCTCACTCTAATAAAAAAGGCCAACACCAAAATAGCAGTTTTAAGTCTAATTTTTCTTTATGGATTTAAACTCATTGTTGTACACTAAGGAGGCAAATACATCTATTTATTTACACTATTACTGTCAGTGATGCTGAGAGGAGGAAAGGCAGCTGTTGCAGTCACCAGAAATATAAATATATAATTCAGGTTAAAGATGGATGCTGAAAACTGATGAAGGGAACCAATGAAATTACTAGAGCCTGTCCTCTGAATATCCTGGTCTTTCACAGCAGGCACAGCCTGGAGCAGCAGAGCAGAGGATCACACAGCAGCTCACCCTCCAGCAGCAGCTCACCCTGCAGGAAGGGCCCAGGACAGCCATGGGTGGGCACAGTTCCCCTCCCAGGAGCTACAGGAGAGTCTGATAACAAAATAAATGCAGAGCTCACATACCAAACATGCTACAGGCTTTGCAAGAGGCATTCCCAAGATCTGGAACATGAGCAATTCAGCACAGACAATCCATGAACTCAGTGCACTGGAGGCTTTGGGGCTGTTACACACCCCAGGGTGCACCTTGCAAATCTCAGGTGACACCACATTCCTGGAGAAGGGGAAAACAGTGTGCCATAAACCATGGTCATGTTCAGCCACCAACCTCAGGTGGCTTTTTATATAGCCTTTACCACAGCCATGAGCCAGCCCTGTGTCACCCACCCTGCTGTGCTCATGGGGGACAGTGACACCTTCCCTGCAGAGCCAGGCCTGTGTCACCCACCCTGCTGTGCTCATGGGGACAGTGACACCTTCCCTACAGAACCAGCCCTGTGTCACGCACCCTGCTGTGCTCATGGGGGACAGTGACACCTTCCCTGCAGAGCCAGGCCTGTGTCACCCACCCTGCTGTGCTCATGGGGGACAGTGACACCTTCCCTGCAGAGCCAGGCCTGTGTCACCCACCCTGCTGTGCTCATGGGGGACAGTGACACCTTCCCAGCAGAGTCAGCCCTGCCTATGTACACTCAGGAGTGATCTCTTCGCTCAGAGCTTTAGCAGGGTCTGTGCCAGCTGCTGGGGTACTCATTTGGTGACCTGAGCTCTGGGGCTCCTCAGTGTGGGATGAACCAGGAGTGCTGGGAAGGGCTCTGTGCTTCCCTGCTCCAGCCACATGTGCTCTGCGTGGCTGGAGCAGGGCCATGGGAAACCTGCTGGGAAAGCTTCCTGTTTGCCTGAAAAAGCAAAGGTGAGCCCCAAGTTAGGCACGTGGTGTTACTTGTTATTGCCTGGCACCAAGGTCAGGTGTGCCACCCTCCTTCCAGCAGTGAGGCACTGCCCTCTGTGCTGGTCCTCAGGGTGACTGTGAGGGGTCAGGCTGTGCCCTACACATTTTGTCGTTTTTCCCCAAAGCAGCAAGGAGATTAGCTCTCAAATGAATACACCCAGAGTGCTCTGTGTGTCACTCCAATAGTGTGCTGTGCAGGGGAGAGCCCCACCATGCCTTCCCAGTTATAAAAGCTGCAAAGAGAGCACAGCTGTGCTATCAGACACCAGAGAATCTGATCTGCACGGGGCAATGTGCAGAAACCAAGCCTCGTCATTGCTGTTGTTCCTAGAGGATTGCTTATAAGCAACATTTTCCCTTTTGTAGAGTCCTTAGACATAATTGACTGTATTTTAGCAAGTTTCGTGTCTGTCTTCCCTTGTTTCTCAGTGGGTTGCCATGCTGAGAGCATAGGAAGCAGCCTCCTCCATTCCTTTCCCTCCTGCTCCCCTGGGGATCTCTCCCTCCCCAAATTGCAAGCAGATTGAGACGTCTGGCATCCAGAGAAGTGGGAAAACAAACGACTCTCTCACAATCCTCATTCCACTCCTTGCCTGCCCTGTGAGCCCAGCTGGGCTGTGTGTGCTGGCTGTGCACAGGCCAGGAGCTGCTGCAGGGCCATGGGGAGCTTTGTCCCAGTGCTCCTGTGAGAGACACGTGCTTTGACACTCATTCTGGCCCCTGTGAGAGAGCTTAGACTCCTGAAAAACTGCCTTCCTTAACTTTACTACTTTTTTATTTTCCCCTATTCTACAGCTTGCAGCATAGTGGATTAAACACCTAGGAAAAAAAAAAAAGTGCTTTTGGAATTTTTTTGCAGCTTTCAGTGGTTCAGATGAGACGAGCAATCAAAGGGCAAGGCAGAGGCATGGCTTTTCATTGCTGCTATAAACAATCAAACTCAGACTTTGCACCATGTAGAAGGTTGTGTTATAAACAAGCACGGCTACTATCATATTACCATCCCCAGGCTGATTTATATAAACTGCCTTCTGAGCTCTGATTAGCTTCAAACACACGTGCTGTATAGGCAGAGCAGATTGCTGGAATAAAATTTTCAATAAGACTTGTAATTATTCAGGTGCCTACTAGTGAGAAATTTCTGTTCCAGGGAAGTCGCATGCAGTTTCTGAAGTGTTTTAGGAGGAAGGTAGTTAAGCAAATGAAGATGGACTGGTATTTCTCTCTGAGGAGGCTGAACCTCTGTGCTGTTCAGGCTGTACATGAGTCAGGAGCAGTAATTGTTCCGTAGATCGCTGGAGGGGCAAATAAATGCGTTGTTAAGTTAAGGTAGAATGCAAACATCTGCATCAGGCCCTTTTAATTTCTTCCGTGAAAGGAATATTTACAGCTATTGAAATCCAAGGAGTTTTCAGGCATATGTTCAGAGGTCATGATCGGGGCTGCTCTAAGTGAACAAGCACAGCTCATACTCAACTACAAAAAGACTTTCTGTCAAGGCATATCATAGAAAGAACATCATTCCTTCCACCCAATAGTTCAGAAATCACACAAGACCTTGATTACAGACTTACATCCCATGATATAAACCCCTCTTCCCCAAACGTATTTCTGAGGCTAAGACACCCTCTGTTTTTATGTGCAGAGCCAGACCTACCTATGGCCTTATACATTAACTCCTGCCTGTTTAGAGGGCAGTGCAGTGAGGCTGGGGACACAAGAATTGAACATTATACTGGAGGTGTAGCTGCTGAGAAAAGCGCTGCAAATGAGTAGGAAACAGCTGCCCCAAAATAAACTCGGGAAGGTGCAGGGCAGCGCTGCAGCTGAGCCCTGCATTAACAGAGCAGCGGCACAAATGTGCGAGATGGGCGAGCCTTTATCAGGCAGAAGTCCCCGCTGGCCTGGATTCCGTGCAATTGAAAGCAGAGTCATCTGCAACAATGGGAGCTTTATTTATCCCGCACAATTGCTGCCAAAGCAGTCCTGGGACGTCCATGAGACTGCTATGAATATGTTTGGAGCGGGATGGATCTGGCAGCGCGCTGCGAAACTGCTGCATCAC
The DNA here is from genome assembly GCA_013397095.1 of Sterrhoptilus dennistouni. NCBI lineage: Eukaryota > Metazoa > Chordata > Aves > Passeriformes > Zosteropidae > Sterrhoptilus > Sterrhoptilus dennistouni. The sequence goes on from VWZU01001430.1 coordinate 687,696, forward strand.
CAGTCTCGGGTCCGCCGGCTGGCTGCACTGACTGGCAGCTTTTTTGTGCAGGGTTGCTAAGGAAATTTTAAAGCTTTTAGGAGCCTGAAATGGCACTGTTCAGCCCGCCTGCCCCTGTGGAGACTCATGATTGCTCTACCCTCTAGAGGCAGTGGTGAGGATGCAATCGCTGCGGTTCTGATGGAGGCAGGAGTCAGGGCTGTGCCTGTGCCCGGCCCCGCATCCCCCAAACGCTCCCGGCTCCCGCTCTGCTGGTAGGTGCTCCGAGGGGTAATGCATAAAGAGAGAAGGCAAGAGGAAAATAGGAATCGTTTTACATCCTCTGTCTGAGTTCTCCCAGGACCACATCATGAGACTGCCCAGTTTTTTTCTTTATGCGAGATAAAAGTACATATGTACCAAAGGAAGGCGAATATAAGTTTTTCCTTTGTCAGGGGCATTTGGCACTTTGTGATGTGCTGCACGGTGTTTGTCAGCAGGGCAGAAATCCGCGGCCATCTGAGTGTCCTACTGAACTGTGCTTAATCCTGTTAGCCTCGCTAATACGACCTACTTCTTCCCAGGACTAAGAGTCATCCGGGTTCCATGGAAAACAATCATGAAACTAAATCTGCTTTCAGCATGTAGGACTCCAGAAGGAAGAGTCACTTACTGACAAGCCTGGACTCGATAGCAGAGAGGCAGCAGGACTTTTATAAGCTCACACCAGAGAGCAGCTCAGCACTTAGAAGACCTTTCACTGGACATTATTAACAAGCCTGCAGGGCCTAGGGAGCAGTGAGAATTTGGGAGCATCAAACTGATAACTGCTCTGGAAAGATCACTGATTGCATCAGGGATGATGGAGCCCTTACAGCAGAAGGATTCAATGGGAAGAGCTTGGGAAGAGGCTTGGGAAAATACTTCACTGCCTCATGGCCAGGGTCTTTCTGTAGGAGAATTTTCAAATTTTCACTGAAAATAAAATAACAGGAAGAGTTTTAAGGGGAATAACCTTTCCTGTTTTGTGAATGTGCCTTTTCTTTATGCAGTCTTCCTGGCTCCTCACTACATGAACCCTCCAGATGTGAGGGCTGAGGCAAAGCTCAGCCAAGATCAGGATGGCTTTTGGTGAATAAAAAGAAGTAGGGGACAGCAAAACAGCATGACAGGTACTCTCTGAGGTGATGCTGACCTTGTTTCCTAATGGGCTGAAAAGAGAGAGGCAATAAGCAAATATAAAAGGATAAAAGGAAATTTTATATTAACTGTCCACTTGATCTCTTCCCAGAGTGAAGGTGAGAACCTTCTTGACAAGTTCCAAGAACCAGGGGTACTGCTCCTGGGTAAATGTAAATTATGCATTGTGCAAAAGCCACTCAATTCTACAGTTTGAATTTGGCTAATTAGAGGAGGCCTATTTCTTCACATGTCACCCTTCCCATGAGAGGGGCACACACAGAAACTGGTACACCAGAGCAAATGTGGATACCAGGTACAGCCTGAGCCTGAGAACCAGAGTGTCCAGTGCTCTGTTACCTTGTTCCTGCAGAGAAGGGATTCTATTCTGCACTGCAGCCCAAGGCACAGCCAGCTGGGGGATCGAAAGGCAAACTTTGAGATGTGCTGCCCAAGCACAAGGACCTTGTCATAGATCCAGAATTTAAAAGCCCCGAGTGTGGCAGTGGCCAAATGTCACAAACCTCTCAGGGATGCTCAGGGATGTCACCAAAGTTTCTGTGAGACATTCAGTTGTCATTTCTCTCCGGAGACATGCAGGAGGACACTGTCACAGCCTGCAGGGCCACCAGTGTGAGCTATGCAGGGCATGGGAGACCACGGAAGATGCTTGAGAAAGTCTTTGTCATCCTGATACCGAGAGCAGTAGGGTGATAAATCAACAGAAAGCAAAGCTCATAGGTTGAGAGTGGCTCAAAAAATATCTGGCTGCCCCCAAAGCGTTCATTTCCCACTGCCATCATCACCTCCAGTTTGCTCAGTGCTGTTTGCTTTTCATTTTGGTTTAATCTTCCCTTAGCTCTGGTATAGTGGCAAACTGAGACCATCCAAAACCAACCTGCTCACCTCTTGCCTCAGCTCCTAAAGTCCAAACTGTGAGACATCGTGCAGGGGGAAGAACAAAATGTGCTGCTTTATTAAGAGACTGTAGGGATCCACCGTGTTCTAGGGGAAAAACGAGAGGCAAAGCTCAGCAGTGGAGAAGAGTGGAAGGGCTGGCAGGAGGTTGTGGGAAAGCTCAATAGCAGGGACCAAGGTCTGCCTCTTCTCCCTTATTTTAGGCAAATCACTCTCTAAACGTGTGCTGGAGGGCTGTCCTGAGCAGCTCAGTTTGTGTTAAAGGCAGCTGTGATACAACACTCGAATATCGAGGTGGTTGCTTGACAATGGTAACACAGCTCTGTGCTGGAAGCTGCTCACTGGGGAAATGGATATGTGCAATGGAGTGGTAGCGGGGATAAAAGGTCGTGAATGCTGAACTAGAAATGCTGCTATTGGTATGCAAAAGGATATAAACCAATCTCTTAGTATGAAAACATGATAAAATAATGTCATTTCCATTGAGCAAAGTAACACAGGGACCTATTTGGAACCTCTCTTCAGTCCTCCCAGATTCAGAAGTATTTGACAAGTAATTTTATTTCCCTGTCACAGCTCATTATGGAAGGACATGGCATGCTCTGCACCCTCTCTGGCTCTAAGATTGGTCTTCATCTCATAACGTTCTGTATGTGAAAGTATCCTGATCTTTGATCAGCATTAGACCAACACAAATAAAGTTAGAGCAATTTCACTGGACCTTATCTCCAGAGAAGGCAGGATTAGGAACAAAAGATCAATTTGAGGTGCATTGACAGAGCTGGATGCTGAGCTGTGTCTGAGTGTTTCTCTGAACTCTGAACAAGAGCAACACATGGTTTCTGTGCTGTTTTCCAGCTGGTTCTGCTCTGCATGGTGACTAATGTTACACTGATCTGGTGGAATAACATCAAGGATCATATGAAAATAGCCCTTCAAATACAGTTTGCTACCAATCATGTTACAAATGGGGTGAAAAGCTTGAAAGAAACATTGACTCACCAAGCCAGAGCTGTTTGGGCTTTGCCCAAGACTTCCTTTGAAAACAAAAAACTGCTTGGAGAGTCCTCAAATCTTTAATAGTGTGCCCCAAATTAAAAAAGTGTCCAGAGAGATAGAGGCTCTGCTGTAGCAGGTGTGTGTCTTACTGCTGCCCAGCAACCAGGTGTGGGTCTGCTCCTGCAGGGGCTGCCCCTGGGCTGCCTCCCCCACCCTGCTCTGGGTCAGTGATGCTGCCCAGTGCCTCAGAGCTGCTGTCAGTGGTGAGATAAGTGTGATGACTCACTCCTCTGCTCTGTTCGAGAAGGGTGTAAATATTATACAGCTCCTCTTGATTCTAAAATAATAATAAAAAAAGAGAGTTTTTAGAGTTTCTGAGCACAGTGCATGGCAGGGCCACAGGCAGGCTGCATTACAGCCCTGTGAACCTGCAGATTCACTTCTTTTTTATGGGAGATATTCTTCATTTCTTCCACCAAGTCGCAGAGAATCATCTTCCTATCCACCTCCCATTCTGTCCTCCTCCCATTCTGTCCTCCACAAAAATGTTTCACTAGAACTTTTCTGATGGTGCCAAAACCTGAGAAATGGCACATAAAATACAGCACTATCAAAATATGAATCAGTCACAAAGCACCTCTCTCCTGGTGAGGTGACACAGATTAAAAACCAGGCTGGGGAATTCCTGATGGATTTTCTGGAGCTTCATCTTCCCAACTTCTTTTACTGTTATGCATGAAACAAAGACTATCTTTATTTGTGGAAAGTATCAACTTCCTTAAAACAATACAAGCAAATGAAAACACAGCCCTGCCTCCTTTTTTTAGTAAGTTTGCAGACCAACATGGTCTAGCCATTCATCCAAGAAAATTCAGAGGAATCTGAAACCCATTCCCTTGGCAGCAGGACAGAGGACTGAATTAAATGGGAAAGCCAGCTCTTGACAGCAGAGAAGTTCCCTTCTGGTATGAGACATAAAGGTTCACACCCTCAGCTGCTAAAACAGAGGTTTATACTACACCAGGAACTGTCTCTTTCTTTCTCAGGTTGACTCCAAAAGTGGAGATGAAACAAAACAGGAACCAAGATACAAATAGAGTTAATAAGCACTGACCTGTGACTGATTTGGACAAGTTCTGTCACCAAATGCCTTGGCTGTCTGAAGGTGCCATGTGCCAGGGAAAGGCCACTGCCTTTGGGCTGGAGCTCTTTGTAACCAGAGGCACAAGAAGCCTCCCAAGAGACCCTGGGCCCCCATAAAGAAGAGCCCTTGGCCCCCTCCTGCAGGTGCCATGGGCACACGTGTGGGCAGGAGGGAGCTGCTCCCACTGGCAGGGAATAGCCCTGACTGTGCAGCCAGGACAGGATGCAGGACAGTCCCTGTGCAGGGAGGTCTCTGCAGGAGCCTGGGGCAGTAAGGGCAGCCAGGGGCTGGTGCCATGCCCACCACCCCACACCTCACTGGGGGAAACCAGGCTGGAGGGTCAGGACAGCACAGAGAGTGGGAGGTGCGGGGCTCCACCTCAGCCTCACCTTCAGTCCTCTCTCCTCTCCAAAATCTCATTCATGGATGACCCATGGATGGCAGTCATCAGGCTGCTTATCAGGGATCCTTATTCACTCTCATGCAGTTGAAATCTGATTGATTTCCATCTGGTGGCTTCTGAAGTGGTTGCCATACCCAGATTGCCTCAGGCCATGCACTTTGTCTATTTATATCCCTGCAAAGGAGAAATAAATACAGGTAGATGACATGGGAAAGTGCCCTGAACCAAGCAGAAGCCTTTAGTGATGGCAGTTTTATCATGTCTAATGATAAACTTAATATTGCAAAAATGCTAAAAGCGAGAAGAAATGAAAACAATTTGTATCTCTGTGGATGAACTGTAAACCACAACACCAGGGCAGTTCTTTGCAGAAAACAAAAACCCACCCCCCTCACTAGTTTCTATTACACTCAACAGTTAAAAGATGCTGCTGGTGGGTAAATCTTGCTGCAGACAGAATAAAGCCTGGCCCAGCTGCAGTGCAGAGCTTGTTTCCCTGTCTGTGTGTGCACAGCGGGCACTCTCTGTAATGAAGGATAATTGTGTCAGTACATAATTAGAGATAAAAAAGCGGGGAGGGTGAGATGCCAGTGATGAGATCAGCATGGCAATCCTCCTAGAGAGATAGATATCTACTTGCCACGTGGTTTGGGGCCAGGACTGGCACTGGGGTCAAGGAACCACATCTCTGTCTAGGCTTTTGCATGACCCTCAGGTGAACATTTACTTTTCCCTGTCCCATTGCCCACGTGGTGCAAGTGAAAGCTGATTGTTCAAATGAATGTCACCTCTCTGCAGAGGACCCATGAAAAATTCAGGCAATATTTGAATCATTTAAAGTTTCCTTCCAAGATGCTCTGGAGCAAAGTTTACAGAGCAGTTCAAAGGCTGGAAGACTTGCAAAAAGAGTTTAAAGGGATTATTTATGACTTAGCTGAGCACTGATTAATGGACAGTGTGTCTGGAGGCAGCCAGGATCCATGTCTACAGGGAAGGAGGGGATGGGCAGTAGTGAAAGCATCAGTTATCCTTTCATGGGTCCAGCTGCTGACACAATGACTGGGAGAAGTCTAAGCTGGTCTGTACATTGAGGAACTGAGCATGAGACCTTATTCTAGAGACACAGTGTCAGAAGGGACTAAAGGTGGGGAGAGAAATTTGGGGAGAAAAGGGGTTTGCGGAAGAGGATAAGGTGGGAGAAAGTGGGATTGCAAAAGGGGAGAGGAGACAGTAAGAGTCAGACAGCAGGGCCAGAGTTGGCAGGGGCTCTCCCTGGGCATCAAGGATAGCAGGAATCTCTTCAGCCATGCCTAGGAGGTGGTGGGACCTCAGAAGTGAGACCCCAGCATGGCTGGGATGTTCCCTCCTCTCCCTCCTCTATGACTGAAGTGAGCATTAAACACTTGGTCTGGGCAGCACCTGGATCTCGACTCCAATATCTTGTTGGAAATGTGCCAGGTAAGGACCATTAGTGTTAGAGCCCCAGATAAAGGGCTGGTTTTTACAGTGCAGGTGGTCCCATGGCCAGTGCCATGAGGAGGAGGCGCCCGAGGAAACCCTGATGAGCAGCATTGCTCTGACTTGTGAGGAGCACACTCAGCCTGGTGCAGAGAGAGCAGGGGCATTGTTAAAACCACTCCTTTGTGGGACATTCCTCTTTTTTAAAAGGCCATTCATATAATGCTGGAACAAGAATGGGAAATGCCTTGTCTGGGGCTTCCTGTTGTCAGAGCAAAAAATGATCCAATATCCTCCCTCACAGGGCTGGCGAGGGCCCAGAACTCTCAGGATCACGAGCGGGGCCACAGGGCTGGGGCTGCTCCTCCTGCCCATGGGCACCGTGCCTCCTCCTCCAGCTCATGTTTTATTTTTAATTCAGCTACTCAGAGAGATGGAGAGAGGAAGAGGCGGGTGCTGCCCTGGGTGGAAGTCCAAAGAGCATTGTTTTCTCATTATGAGCATTGTGTTGCCATCATGGATAATTACAATCTTACATCTCGTTTCTTTTTTTTTTTTTTTTTGAAAACCACACAAAAGCACTGAAGCCAGAAACTTCTTGGTGACAACCCAGGAGATGCCTGTTGTTCTTCCTGAGTGTATTTTATCTTATGGGGATTTGAGGGTATTGCTGTAGAAATACCAGATATTAAAACCTCATTATACTTCTGTTTGCAAAACAGATCTTAATCGCTCGCCATCCGAAACAATTGCCCTGGCAGGCAAATTCTGGAAAAATTAACAGCCAAGAAGGATGAAAAATCTTCCTTTTTTTCTTTGTTGAAACAGCAAAATCTGCATGCAAATTCACTTAATCAGCCAAAACGCCCTGCTAATGCAGCCCTATTCCCAAGGAGGCACTTTTCCAATTTTCTAAAGTGGAGCTACTTGTGTTTCCTAGACCTTGTTCCAACCACAGCTATAAAATAGACTTTAAGGTTTTTCTGCAACCTGTCCCAGCACATGAAGCTCTGCTATGAAGCAGAGGGATGCACTCCATCCTTGCCCTCATCACCTTCCCTGTGTAACTCCCAGGAGAAATGGGAAGTGCAGAGCCCCAATGGCCCTGTGTCGTCACCACTGCAGGTCAGCACAATCTTGGCACTGGGGATTTCTGGTATCTCCTTGTCCAACAGGAAAAAAATCTCATGCACTTTTGCTGAGGCTCCTGAGTGATTCTCGCTTCCAAAAAATGATGTGGTAGGAGTGCCATGGATTTACTGGGAAATAAGTAGTGAAGTCTAATAGGATTGTCTTGTAATTCCTGTCCTTGTGTTTGACTGAGTTCCCTGTGATCTCTGTTACCCCTTGGGGTCTCAGTTACATCAGCCACAGGTCTCCTAATTGTCAGTTCAGGCTGTGCTTAAAGCAAAACCACTCTCATGAGGTTCAGAGGGTATTGCTTTAATGGCAGCCATTCCACTGAGTGATGAATTTTATTTGAATGCTCACTTGCCTTGGAGAAGATTAATCTCTTTTGCTGTTTCCCCTCCTGTAGAGAGTAGCAATTCCTCCACTCTGGAGATCTAACTTCTAAAAAGCTTGAAGTGACTGGTCTGGGTCTGTGTGGGGCTGCTCCCAGCCCGTGCTCAGGCAGCAGACAATTCCTGAGGTGACAACAGAGTCCCCTCCAGGTCACCTCATCCAGCATCTCCGAAAGGGCTCTGGGTCACAGGCTGCTGCTGAGAGATGGTCCTGAGGAGCCTCTGAGTGCAGGGCTGGCCAGCTGGTCCCTATATCTGTGTGCTCTGAGGGCAGCACTCCCTTTTTGGGAGGCTCCGTGGGGAGCCTGGGGTGCCCTGCACCCACCCCAGGGGAGGGCACTGTGCTCTCACTGCCCCCAGGGCCATCCAGGCAGGATTCTGCAATAAATTACACACACCTGATAAAGCTTCAGGAATAATGAGAGTGCAGGACCCTGTGTAGAGATCAGGGGTGAGTGCAGTGCTTGGGTTGGCTTTGGTTCAGCCGCATTTTGAGGCCGATGACGGGATGACAGAGGGGTGGTGATGTAACTCCTCTGTAAGGCTCTTCTTGCCTTGCCAAGCACTTCAGTACACGACTGATTGCAAGGGTTAGGAAATTTCTGAGATCACTGCTCTCCTTTAGGGATTGCAACTATCGAAAAATGGCAATAGATAAATGGACATTACAAATTATGTAACTTTGTGTTTCATGTCTCAGCTCCTGGTGGCCAGTACATATTCATTTACTTATTTCGTGAAGGTTCAATGCCTGGATGGGAAGCTGAGGGCAGGTGTGAGTTTTCCAAGCACAGAGCCAGGACCTCTGTGACTGCTGAAGGCTCCAGGAGGAGCCTGGCACAGGGAGCTGGGCACAGGGAGGTGGATGCTGGGAGCTGGATGCTGAGCTCTGGGGACAGGGATCAGGATGCTGAGCTCTGGGAGCAGGGATCAGGATCCTGGGAGATGGATGCTGAGCTCTGGGAGCAGGGATCTGGATGTTGGGCTCTGGGAGCAGGGATCTGGATGTTGGGCTCTGGATGCTGAGCTCTGGGAGCAGGGATCTGGATGCTGAGCTCTGGGAGCAGGTATCAGGATGCTGAGCTCTGGGAGCAGGGATCAGGATGCTGAGCTCTGGGAGCAGGGATCTGGACGCTGGGAGCTCTGTGCTGAACTCTGGGAGCAGGGATCAGGATGCTGGGAGATGGATGCTGGGCTCTGGAAGCAGAGAGCTGTGTGCTGGGCTCTGGGAGCAGGTACCTCCTCGCTCTGAGCCCCGGGCGCTGCTCAGGGCAGCGATTTAATGCTAATTTGAGCTGATGGCCGTGATTTCCAAAGCACTCAGCGTTATTGTGCACACCTTTTCAATCTTCTCCCTCCGCCCAATCCACATCGGCTCCCAGCTAATCCCGCCGTCCCTGGAGGGGCCGGCTGTGCTCAGGAGGATGGACAAGGACCCGGGCCGGGCCAGCTCATCCATCCCCTCCCTCCTCTGACCCACACCCTGACCTCCTCCCGCCTCAGCTGAGGGTCTGTTCCTGTTAACAGGTGTCACACGGAGATTTGATGTGAAATATCCAGCATGAAGGTCCCTGAAAATTAATTCTTCCCAGGAAGCGACGCATCCACCCGTTATCCCAGGAAGGTCTGCTCTAGAAGGGTTTACAGGGACATTAATCAGTCAGGATCTGGTTTGGTTTTCTTGTTTCATTAGAAAGACGTAGCTGTAAAGCTGCAAAATGAAAAAACCCAAACCTAACCCGGTTAGGACCATAAGATGCTCCATTTGACTTTGGAATGTTGTTTTGGGTGCACCACACAGGGACAGAGGCACCACAGACACAGAGACTGTGCAGCACCTCAAGGCAAACACACTGGAGGGTGTTTCTGGTGAGAAGGTGCCTGGTGAGACCTTTCACGTTTCTCTAAAGGCAAAGTGACCCTGTGTGAGGTGACCACATCCCCGTGTGCTCCACCTCTCCCGGAGCCGGGAGTCCAGCAGCTTTCCCAGCTCCCCACGGCCTGCAGAGACTTCTGACCTGCTCTGAAGGGATTTCCTGGGCTGCTGTGTCCACGAGGAACAGGCTTTCATTGAAAATCACCATAACCCTGCTCCCAATTAACGTGGGTAACAGCCGGCCTGGCACAGCGAGCTGCTCCCCTGTGAAAAACAAGGTTCGCTTTTTGGGAAATTTTAAGACATATGTTTAATAAAAAAATTAAGACCATTATGAGCTAAAAAAAGCTGAGTACGGCCAGCCAGGTGACTTGGCATTCAGCTAAGTCTACACTTTGCTATCTTAGAGACATTCTTTAAATACCCTTTTTATCGCATCAGTTTATGAATATTCATATAATTCTATAAACTAGTTTCTATATTTCAGGAACTGTTTTGCATGGTCCCTCCTTGGGTCTGCATTTTTAGAGCATTTGTGTTTTGTGGCTGTGTCTTCATTATCACCTCCAGCTTGGGCCTTGGTCTGTACTTTCTTTAGGTGGCAGATGCTGATAGTTGGTGTATTAGTAGCAGAGTTTTCTTTATATGTTCACTGGATGTTATTTCGACCAAACAGACAGTTTAAGCATACTTATATTAGCTACTACCACTCTGCCTAATCTTCTTTTACTAATAGCAGAAATAAAAACCACTTATATCCTATATCTTTACCATAACGTTATTAATCATATAGCACACATTTTGCGAAAAGCCAGTTTTATAATATACATTTATAACATCCCCAGTGCCGGGGCTCTTCTCTTCCCCTTGATGCGGGACAGGAGCAGGTCCCTGCTCCCCGCACAGCTGTGCCAGTGCCCGGCTGCCAACACCAGGCACAGCCCCTGCCTGCCCTCCCCAGACCCCCACCCGAAACATTTCAGTTCTGCAGAGATATTTCCAAGGTGACAACAGTGATGCAGGAAGGGGAACCTCCTCAGACTTGCTGAACGCATCTTAAATCTGCGAATCCCTCTCTGATGTTGGAGGGAGACGAGCTCGCAGAGGGGCATCTCTGCTCCCACTTCTGGAGAAAAGGAAGTTTCATTGTTTTGCCCACAGGCGATGGCACCGACACAAACATTTAGTGTGCACAATGACAAATACTCTGTATCCGAGCACATTCATACTTCAAGAGTCACCAAGAGGGATTTAAGCACATCTGAGCGCTCAGCAGGAACGGGAAGGACAGAAGATTGTGCTTAGGACTTTGCAGCCTCGCCTTGACAAGAATTTCTGACAATTAGAGTCAGCCTTGCAAGGAGTTCCTGCCAGGTATTGTGTGCGAGTCCCCCTTGCTGCAGGAAGTTTTTAGGAAAAAAAAAAATAAAATTAAGTCCCTTTCTATCAAGCGAGTGGATGCTGTCAGTCCGAGCAGAAGGATGAGGCACAGCGCAGGCACAGGGACAATCTCAGGAGCGGGTAAACAATGGAACATCTCGGTGGAAGCTGAAAACAAGGCAGAGCTAAAGCTCTGTAAAGGCTGCACAAGGAGCTCTGGGGCCGAAAAGGTGACTTTTGTGTGGGAAGGGCCCCGGGGGGAGGGCAAACCCCCAGCGGGATGGATGGGAGATGTCTGCTTAACAGCCCACATTCCTGGGCTCTGCCAGCTCCCCCTAATCTCCCGATCTTAACAACAACCAGCTATTTGTCCCTAAAGTGGGCTGGCAGGGGACAGAAAAGGCCTTTCAGGTACACAGACAGGTTCCTGCGGCGATGCCAATTCTCGATTACGATATGAAGCATTTCGCAATACTTTGTCTAATTGATTTTTAATTTTTTTTAAAAAAAATATTATTATTTTTAAAGCTTCACACGCCGGAATTATGTCAAAGTGAGAATTTCAGCCCAGGTTTTAGATAAATTTTTTCGTAACCCGCAGCTTGTTCTTTCAGAGGAGAGGAAGATGATCTGGGGAGCTTTGTGCAATTTTAGAGGCAGAGCCCCACAAAAGTGCTCCTAATCGCGGCCCGAGCTCGGGATCAGCCCCGTCAGCCTGAAGAGCAACTTCCCTAAAATTTGGGAATCTGAGGGTGAGGTGGGCAGACACAGCACAGCGTCTGACAGAGACAAGAGGGGGAAAAGCTGCTGCTTCCCTTGCAGGAGGGGTGGGATGGAGGGTGGAGAGGCCGGGCAAGGATGGGGAGCGAGGATGGGGAGTGAGGATGGGGAACAAGGATGGGGAGTGAGGATGGAGAG
>VWZU01001430.1:701845-715361 GCA_013397095.1 Sterrhoptilus dennistouni
CACTTCCTGGTGGTTTGCAATTCCTCTCTCTATGTCAGAAGCCTCTCCCATGGACTAAAATCAAACCCAGGGTTTTCCTGGGCTCTGTGCCAAGGTCTCCAAACCTCCTGGACCAGCTCCACACCCCCCTGTGCAGGGCTCAAATTCCCTTCCTCAGGTCCCAGGTCATCCAAAGGGATGTCCTGGACTCCAACAGTGCCCAGCCCAGGTGTGCCCAGCCCAGGTGCTCCCCAGGTGTGCCCAGGTGTGCTCCCTGGGTGTCCAGGTGGCAGCATCCTGCCCATGACCCACTGTGGGGACACAGCCCAGGGCTGGCACCAGAGCCCTCCCTGATTGTTATATAGGTCAGGTAATCTTTGTGCATCGTGTCTCACATCAGACCTGCCCGTGCAGGAGGCTTTATTTATAGCCAGAGACACGGGTACAGAGATACAGACTGCAGCTTCCACAGGGAGTGGTTGTTCCTCATCAGACCCTTGGTCCCAATTTCCTTCAGGATGTGTCATCTCAAAGCCTTACCAGAGTCATATGGATTGTATCCAAATAGAGGGTGACAAGCACTCTACAACCAAATTATAAAATTAATCAAGTCAGTTGTTATTTGGAAGGAAAAATGCTTCTCCCAGAGCTCATAATTTATTAAAATCTGAATTCAAGAGCTGAATATTTATAGTTTACTTTTGTTCCTCTTTCTGGAGCTCTCTAGACAGACATTTTGCTCAGTTGGCCTAAAAAAAATTAGATCTGCGCTCAGAATGAAGAAATCTGAAGTGCTCACACCAATTTCTTTCCTTTTGGAAGACACTAAGAGTTTTGCCCATGATTTTTCCATATAAGAAGCCTTCTGGCCTTTAGTGACTTTGGGCATGGTTTTTGACATTGTCCAAAGCACAGCTCACAATGTCATGCCACAGCTGTTTTATATTGCAGTGGTAGAAAGAATAATTATTTCTAGATTATCACCTAAGTTGGCATCTGCCTAAGAAATAGGTTTATTTGTTTAAAAATCTCTTTCAGGAGTTTTTTTTTTTTTTCCCAAATCACCAAGAGTAATTCAACACCCACTATAGAAACAGATCATTTACAATCATAAGCACATCTGGGCTTAGTATTAAAGGCTGCTTATTCAAATTATGCTCACAAGTAGTTCCTTAAGGAAATGGACTGAAACTAAATCGAGGTAAGACAGCTATAGGAATCCAAACTTTGTGTCTTTGTGCTACCTTAAAGCTTAAATGCTACTAAATCCCCTCCAAAGTCAGCTTGTGTCCAGTGGTGGGCAGCAGCTTTATTCCTTCCATCCGAGTGAAATCCCTACAGAGGAATGAAGCAGATTACATTGAATCCATGGAATTTATACTCACATTCAAAATGAATGGGCATATACCTTTACGTGGAACAAAATGAACCACATGGTAATTTTTAACAAGTGTTTTTAACCCTGTGTTGAGGGGTTTGCATACATGGGATGAGACCCAGCCCTGGCTCTGCAAAGGAGCAGCACAATTCAAAAGGTGAGGAGAAGTTTTAATAAAACTGCTGTGGTATGGGGCAAAAGGCCAAATCAGCAGGAATTCATCTCCTCAGCACAGGCTGGTGTTTGGAGCAGCTCCTACAGATGTTCTTTAACAGTAAATATTTTGTGTCTTAAGGTGCATGTCAAAGCCTCCTGACACAGCTGGGAAGTTTAAACCAGAAGAATTCTTTGTAAAGGCACCTGCTCAGGAGAAAATAGTGACAAAAGTGACAAAAGTGACAGCTGAACCAGTCCCTCTCTGCACTGCTGCAGTTTGGGAGTTCTAGTGCAAACATTGGAAAAAAACTGCTCTATTTACACAGACAGAAGGTCAAAGCCCTAGCTGGACCTGTGTCTGGTGTCCTCAGGGCCAGGACATCAGGGAGGACATCAGCCCTGAAGGCAGAGGTGGCAGAGGGAGAGGCAAGCAGGATCCTGGCCCTTGTGGGAGATCCAGTGCCCAGTTTCCTCACTGCTGGACACATTTGTTTGGCAGGGTTTAGTGTTATGTCACAGCTAAGAGTTATCCATGGGCTGACCTTCCAGCTGGACATGTGAGGAGCACAGGGCTGTAGAGACAGGCCTGACAAAATCCATGCAAGGACTGCACTCCTTCTCTGGGACAGACCTCCAGTGGCAAGCTCTTCATCCTGGTGAAGACACACTCAAAGTATGGTATTTTCTCCCTGCTGTTAAGATTGTTGCTGATGTCGAAAGATTTTTCTCTGCTTAAACAATATTTTTAAGTCAGAGGACAGCACTAGGAAAATCTGCTTAGCACTCAGCAGCAAACTTCTGCCCCTGAGTTTTACACAATGAACCACGAACTGCCCAGAAATGCAGAGGATCCACACTCATGCTCCAGGGTAACTGGATTTTCCTCCCAGCACTAAAATGCTCATTTGTCCGTGGGTTATTCAGCAGGGAGGGCAGGCAGCGGCTCGCCACAGGCTCCCTGCAGCCTCTGCAATTATACACCAGAGCAATTACACAGCCCCTGCCATTCGAATGCCGCAAATCATTTTGCAAGCACTCATTAAATAACTTGCACAACAACCTTGCTGATAAAGTACACATGCTAATCATGTCTGAGCATCACAGGCTGAGGCACAGAAGATTCAAGGACTTGCTCAGGGTCACACTTTGAGGATCAATAGAAGTCACTGGTGACTTCCCTCTCATTACCCAATGCCAGTTCTTATATGCAACATCCTCCATTTGGATTTTAAATGCAGATGACTGATGCCATCCTTCTATTCCTGTTGGAAGGAATCCACGTGTCAAATCTGAGTGTAAAAATACCAAATTTTGATACAAACATGTGCCATAAAAGGAAATCATGCTAGTAAAGAGCTTGCAAATTCATAGGTCTTTAAGTCCTGAAGTATCTCAAAGAGCTCTTCCTGAGTATTTATGTGATTTTCACTTCACCACCTCTCAAGTGGAACATAACATTCCCTTAATAGCTCACAGCAATACCCAGCATAGAAAGTGAAGAACCACATCCAAGGATAGGTCTGAAAATGAGGAGGGATTTAAACCCAGAAATAAGGTAGTGCTTCAACAAGAAGCTCAATCCAGAATTCCAATTTATTTTCCCTGCTTACCAGAAACTCTATTATGAAAATCTGACTTTCTGCATATGACAGAACAGAGGATCTCAGCCACAAAGTTTCAGACCAGGGGAGTTTCAAGTGTGCTGAAGGGCAGGGTCCCCATACTCACACATTGGTACCACACCATCCTTTTGCATCATCCAATTGCACTCACTCCTGGGTCAAACAGAAGGAAAAAAGGCTACTTACAGTCTGGTTTGCTGAAAATGATCCCACAGTATATAACTTCCCAACAGCTTTGGTTTTATTTATAAAGGGGCAGATGGGCATTATTATTATTGGAAATGGATGGAGCCATGGGCTCAGGAAGACCATAAACAATTGCTGTGGGAGTGTGCCCCAGGGAAGGGCTGCTGTGCACTTGCCTCACTGCTGAAGATGGTTGCCAGCCTCCTTGGCCCTATTCCTGCAGGATTTGTAGTGGGAACCTGGGGAATTCCTAAGTCAGAAGCATCCAGATCACTGTGACGCTGGTAATGAATCCATTAATTTCTTGAATCCCTTTATTCGGTTTCTCCTGTATCCCTGAAGATATTCCTGGCTGTTTCCATCTCCCTTGGCTCTCCCAGGTGCAGCATTCCCTGTCCTAAGGGCTGCAGTGGCTCCCCAGTGGATGGGGCATCCAGGAGTGGGTGCTCCTGATGTGCTTGTGCCAGGCTCACTGTCCCAGCTTCTGTCCCCTGTGGATGCTGTGGGGTTCCAAGCCTGGCTTTGTGTGCTGTGTAGGGGTGAAGGATATGGACACTGAGGTGATGGGGGGATCAGGTAAGGTGAGAGAGAACATCTGGAGGGAACACCTGGAGATCCAACCGCTCTGCAGCTGCCAGCCTTGCTCTAAGCTCACATAATTTTCAAATCTATTTGAGAAAGAATAAGAGTTCAAAGCTGGTTCAAAAGCAGTGCAGAAACAACCCCTGCTGTCAGTGACAGTGAGGAGCCATTTGCTGTGTGACTTGCACCACGCAAAGCAAGGACACAGCCCTGACAGGGCAGAGGTGAGGCCCCATCACAGCCGGGGCTGAGCCTTCTGTCAGTGCCTGGGGCTCTGCAGGGAACAGCCTCTCTGCCATCCACTCCCTCCTCCCCCTCAGATCTCCTTTCTCAACATTTTTGTCGTCCTGGCCTTTCTGCTGAGCAACACCTTCCACAGACAGGCTTTAGGGGTGGAAGGCAGCTGCCTGTGGACAGAGATCTTTCCCCTTGTAGCTTGTCCTGCCATGCAAAACTTGGGGTGTTCCCTGCTCCAGGAGTGCAGCACAGGAGGAGGAGGCACCACTGCTCCCTCCTCCCTCCCACACAGCCTTTGTGTAAATGGGGAGTTTCTGTTCCACTTTCTTAATCTGCTGTCCTCCTGTGAATGCCACTGGGAGTAGAAATCCAGGAAACTAAGTTTTAAATGTTTGGATGTTCAGATCCTGTTAATCAAGGCTGGAGTTTCTTAATGAAGGAAAAGAGCAGCACTTTCATTTCTTTTTCAGTTCTGTGCAGAGAAGAGGGCTCCAGAAATTAAGTGATAATTTCATTAACTTATTATCCACAGAAATACACCCAGATTAGTGTGATAACTCAGCTAATGGCATCTGTAATTATTTGATTACACATGCTGAACTACGGATCTATGAATATTAAATATATTAGAGACTAATATAAAGCCAAGGGATAATCTAACTGTCACAAATTCAGATAAAACAGTTATAAAAAGCATATGCGCAGTATTAAGTTCCTCAAATGAAAACCAGCAGTACATCCCTTCCCAACTCTAACTCAATGTGATGCTTCTAGGCTGTTTAGAGAAATATTGCTTTTAAGAATAGAATACGTATCTTTTTCCCCCAAAATATTTGAACATCTGTGCACTGACACACACCTTCTCCTCCATCCTCATCCCCAACATCCCTTGAACTGCCAGCTGTGGCACAACGTGAGCCAAGACCCTGAGTCTGCTCCAGAGAGGAAAATGCAGACATCTCATATCCCATATGTATTTTTACAATCTGTTTCCACTGATTCAGAGGGAAGGACCTGGCATACTGACCTTAAGTTGACAGAAATAAATACAAATGAAGCTTTTGAAAGGGGTATATGATGATAAATGATGGTCACTCTCCCCAAAATAGCGAAAACATTATGTAGAAAACATGATGTGGACTAGAACAATTCAGTTCTGAAAGAAACTAACAAAACAACAAAAGAGGTGACAGCAGGAAAGCATAACTTCAGAGGAAGAATAGTAAGAATTCATGGGAAGAAGGGAAATGTATCAAATAGCTGATCTCATTGCTGTGCTCTGTGACAGCTGTTGGGTTTTGGGTACAGGGAAAAAAACCCAGACCTAAAAACACTTTATAAAATATCCAACAAGACCCAACTGCTGCCCCTGAAAACACATCAGAGGTACCTTGCAGCCAGGTAGAACTCACAGTACTCATTGCAAACACAAAGGTACCAAAATGGCTCTGAGTGGGCAAGTTCAAGCTCTTCAAACCTATGGCAGACTTGAGGCATCAAAGGAAACCAACCCAGTGCTCCAAAGGATGATACAGCCCAAGAATTCCCAGCCTGGGCAGATCCCACAGGCTCTTGTCCAGTGACATCCAGCAGCCACCTGCAGACAGGACCTCCTGGCTGGCAGGAGGTACTTTGGTGCTTTATTCCAGATAAACAACCTGGATGGATGGCAGTGATCACCCCTGGGCTGGCAGAGCTCCAGCTGACACAGCCTGCTAAAGCCTGTGTGTGCCAACAGGGGCACAGGGAATTTAAAACAAATTTCAGCTGAGTTTTAGAATGCCTTATTTGTTCTACAAGTTGTACTGGGGTTATTTATGATTTTTCCTCACCATTTCAGCAGGCATTTTTACCTCAGGGATGGCTGATGTTTAAAAAACTCTCCTTCCCTCAGCTTACTCCTTCTTCTTTCCTCCCAAAAGACAACCTAAAGGTGAAGGAATTTGGCAGCTAATGTTTCACCTGCAGAAGAGAAGAATGACTGAGAATACAGTATTTAGCTGCTGTTGCTTGATGACTTTATATTGATTAATGTCTACCCTGTAACGTGTCTCGGCACCCCCACATTGCATGAGGCCAATGACCGTGTTGGAGAACCAATTTGACTGAAAACCAGCACAGTCCCAAACACAGTGAGATGAAAAATTGCCTCGAATCTGATCTGTTTTGGCATGTGATGGGCAATTGGGAATGCTGACAAAAAAGAAATGGAGAGAAATTTCTGGCTGAGGATCTTTTGGTGAGTGCCTGTACTTTTTCCCTGTTTGGCTGACACTGCCCACAGTGAAATGGGGTGAGCTGGAGCAGCAAAAGTAGGCAGAGATGACCCAAAATACTTCGATCTGCAAGGCCAGAACTAGAACTTCAGATCTGGAGTAAAAGGCAAAGAGAATTTAGGAGAAAAAAGTTTTTAGAGAAAGCATTTCCCATTTCCACGTTTATTGGATTTTAGGGTTTGTTTCTGTCTGTTCCCAGGAGTAAAATACAGGAAGAGTTACAGAACATTTGTTGACAACAATGGGCTATAGCAATGGGGGGAGAAAAATATGCTTTGGAGTAAGTGCTTCAGCATCCTCATAAATCTGCACTGGAATAGACTCTGGCCATTGTGTTTCTGAGGCTGTTACAACAGAGCACAGCATGGTGGTTGCTCTCACCATGGCAACCCAGAAAACTGCCCCATCAGAGGCGGTTTGCACTCTGCAACACCCATCTCTCCCTGTCCCTGCTTCTCAAAGGAGCCTGATACATTCAGGACTTGAAGTAGCACTTGAAGCCCGAGCCTCAGCTCCAGTGCCACTTGAAGTCTCCTGCACGGATCCAACAGCAGCCACTGGGAACATTAGCAGCAGCTCTCCTCTGCTGCAGAGAGCTATTGAAAAATGGGGTCAAACCTAGGAAAGAGGATTTTCAATTTCTTCAATACACAACAACCTTTTGGGGCCCAGCACTCGCTCTTTATGGAGAGTATTGGAGAGGTTTAATGACCTGAGCTGAAGTTTTGGTTGTTATTCACAACATTGCCCTCTACCACCATAGCACTACCCCAGTCTGAGGAAGGGGGCTCAGATCATGGCCTGAGCCCAGGGGGAGGTGATTTTAGGTTGCTCTGGGGGAGCTGGTGCTGGGGCTCCTGCCACCTCCTGCCACTTCTGCCACAGTCCTGCCATTCCTGGTGTCCTGGCTGAGGCTCCTGGCAAATGTCAGCCAGGCAGCCAGAGGTGATAAAGTCACATTACACCTACAAACCAGAATTCATCTGTTAAACTTTGTGTTCTTTAGTATTTTCATCCTGTTTCAATTAAAACATTTTATTAACACCTCGTGGCAAAAAAAAATTTATGCAGTCTGCCTGGTGAGACCAGGTATTTCATTAGGCACTTGTGGAGTCAGTAGGATATCACCCTCTTTTTCCCTGAGCTAGAAAACAGATCATTGCAGAAGAGAAACCACATATATTGTCTACTGAGACTGAATGATTCCATCACCTTCCACGGCTCATGTTCTGTTTGCTCGGGACAAATTGTTAGGAAGATTTTAAAGAACTGACACTATGGGGATCCCTGAAATGCAAGTATGATTCCACATTTCTGATGGAATAGAAGTGTATTATCTCCTTTATATAGGTGGAGAATTGAGCAGAGAAGCTAGAGGACCCGTTTTGGTAAGTGTTGTGCATCCTACTCCCACACAAACTAAATGAAGTCTTCCCTGGCCAGGGTCCCAAGAGATTACTGGTATTCCAACTGCTCTTGAATCCTCCAATAACTGAGCTCCAGGACTGTAAATATTATATTTAGCACTTGAAATTCTTTAAACTTGAGCAGTCAGTCTTTACATACATTACAAAATGGGAGTAGGTGGTTTGGATTTTTCCTACTCAACTGATTAGAAGAGTGTGGGGAGAGATGCACTTTCTGAAAGAAATAATTTGGTGAAGAACTGAAAGAACATTGAAGTTGGTATCCAAAATCCAATGTCTAACCTCTGTTCATATTACAGCCCACAACTATGCACAATATATCCACTTGCTCTTTTAAAGAAAATGTTCAAATTCATTTGTCCTTGAGCAAGCCAAATGTTCAGTAGCTTCAGTGGGGGTTCTGCTGAGCCTCAAAGGCTGGATCAGGGAGCTGTCATGGCTTACTCAGCCATCTAATCCTGCTGAAATCACTCCCTGCAGAGCTCCAGGGGTACAGCTGAATCACAGCCTGCAGCACTCCTGTTGGTGTGTGTCTGGGACAGTGGGAGTTAGTCAGTGATTCTGAGGCAGTGCTCTAACACTGGTGTGGGCACCAGAAAAAGGGAGGGAGTTTGTTCTCATTTGCAACAATACCAGCTATGAGAAGATGCTGCCCTCCAAAGCCAACTCCAGCAGCACAAAGTGAGTGCTTGCACAACTGTACCCACCAAAGCAAGAAATAAACTCATGCTCTGCTTATGACCCCATTTCTTGGTTTCAGGAGTGGTGGGTTATGTGACATTTCTGGCTGTGTGCAGGTTTGCTGACAGCTCAGAGAGAAAGCCATTGGATGGAGACTTCCTGCCAACGAACAAACCAACCCACCTCAGCACAGGGATAGCTTGAGAAACACCCTTGAAATCTGCAATTCCAAAACAGTCTGCAAAGAGTGATAGAGCAAACCACGTTCTCTTTCATAGTCTGTGATGCTCTATAAAAAGAGAGCAATTAAATGTTGCAGTGACTCAGAACTGCCTTTGGGAGCGTGCAGGCAACCTACTGCAGACCTTTGGCACCCTGCTCCTCCTTCAACTAACACGACAGTAAGTGCTGAAACACCTGCCAGCTGCAGGAATTTGCACAGTGCCAAGTATCCCCAAAAATGCACATGGAGAAATTCTACTTTCATTCAGGTTTTTTAAAATCCCTTGGTTTCCTGTCTCACGAAGGTACTGGAGAAAATAATCTACTCTACTAGCAAAGGAAATACTTAGATGACCTCCACATTGTTTTTTTCCCAACACTTCCATTTTTTTTTTTTTTAATACAGTCATGTATTGGCAATAAGCAATTAAGATGGTTTTACAGTTAGAATGTGACCTGTAGCAGTTGGAAATTCTGGGATATTGTTTCTCCTGCAGCCTTGGACATGGTTTTGGGATTCAGTTTTTGGTAAAAATTTGCTTATTGGGCCAGCAGTTTTACTAACCATAGCCACAGCAGAAGCTCCCAAACTGAATTCAGCTTGGAGACCTGTCTTAGTGCTGACAACACTAAGGACAACCAGCCTGTGCACAGACAAATAGGGTGGTGCTATTAGAAATCATCTGCTCATTCATTGTATAGCATGAAAATGTTATTTGCTGGTCCTTCACAGCAAAGACCATCTCTCTCATTTGTATGCAGCCCTCAGCAATAGGACCTTGTTGGCAAATCTTGACTGGTGTGCTATGTAGAAACTGGTTTTATTTTTGATTATGCCCTAGAGGTTTGAATTTCAAGAAAAAATAAACTAACTGTTTAGAGAAATTTTATAGACAAGTAAAGTTCTCCTTTCAGAGCAGTTCTTAAGGCATGAAGAAAGATTAGGCTGCTCTGAAGTACTGAGCAGGACAACTGCCCATTCATCCCATGTTTTACCCTGTTATGCAAGAAATACCTTTAATTTCAGTGGAACCAAACATGTAGTGAGGTACAATCCAGTAAAACTGAAAACTGTGTCTCCTACTCTTTTTGGCAGAGATTAAACTCACACATAAATTATCTGTATCTCATAGGAGTCATGTGGTATTTCCCACAAAAGGAGAGTCTTGCCCCTTGTCTGGATTATTTAATGATTTTGAAATCAGAGCCCTGACATGAGGTTTGGAGAATCTTGTTCTTGCAGGGTCAAACTGCTTTCCTCCTCAAACTGAGAACAGCTTTTGGGCAAAGTCTCTGGATCACTATTGTAGGCAAAACCAAATTAACCAAGCTTTACTCACATAGTTTCAAGTTGCTTTTATGTGACATCATTTTGATCATGGTCTTAGAAGTGCAGTTACCAAAATGGTCCCAGAAATTGCAGGAAGGATTGAGATGCTGTTGCAATATACATCTTTTATTTAAGGTTATCAACATTTTAAAATTCAAAACAGCATTCAACTTACTTTTTGCAGCGCTTACCTAGTTTCGTTTTTTCAGAGTAAACCATTACCTAGGAGCACATATTAGAAAAGAAATCCTTCAATCCTATTTCCTTACGTTTCTACTTCCCTGACTCAAAACCAGGGGAATATGAAGCTCTTGCAACCATAAGGAACCCTCATATTTGATGGTGTCAGCCTTTGTCAATCAGTTTCTGTTTCAGACTGATCAAGTGTTTTCACTAAGGGTGCTGTTCTACTGTCACATTTTTCAGGGGGAACAGCAGTAACAGCCAGCAGACATAAAAACTCATCTGAGCACATCAGGATCAGCTTCAATTGTCTTGATTATGTGAATACAACAGTCAGTGCAGGGCTGTTTGCTATGAGCTCAACTTCTCATAAATACCTGCTCCTTGCCTCCTCAGCCACACTATGTTGGACTTCCCCAGGATGAAAATTTCTGTCTGAGAAACATTACAATTTGCAGCTGAGTAACTGCCTTCCCTGCTGACCTGCTTTTCTGGAGGACAGCATACTGAGAGTCTGATCCCAAAGGACAAAATGGTGAAGAGAAATGAAAATATTGTCACTCAGATCGGGTTTTCCCTTTGGTGAAATCAATATCTACTCCCTTCACTTCCTCCTCTTAAAATATCGTGAAAGTTCTCTTATACAAGTGTCCAGGTTTGGCTGCAGCACTGTGGAAATATTCCCATGTCTGTATTCAGCCATCTACACATTCAGATAATTTAAAATGTTAGTGTTCACTTTGGATAGATTGTGTTATAACCTTTCTCTTCCTCCATTCTATATTTTCATATTAAAAAAAGTTTTCTCTTATTTATCATTAAATTCAACCCCCAGTAAGAGTCTGCATAAGGGAATAAAACAAGTCTTCAGAGCCTCCTACAATTAGCATATTCTCATCATGCTCCAGTAATTATCTCCATTGATACTTCAGTTGGGATGCTCTCATCACTACAGCATTCCCATGGGGGAAATTAAGACGCAAAACACTAAGATGACTCAGATTCCACATTTGCCATGTGCACACCAGTGCCCTCACAGTCTTTGTGCCAACAAATCCCTTACCAGCAACCAAAACCAGCCCAGTTCTGCTTGTGCCAGGCCACTGATGGTGGGTCAGAAGCACAAAACTTGTTCTTTATTTCTAGGGAGAAAATATTCTTTAGTGAATCAGCATTGCTCAGAGCTGCTTAGGAGGTGTTGGGGAGTGCTTGAGTGTGTTAAGGGGTTTTATGTATGGTGCTTTTGTTCGTTTTTTTTCTCTCCTTTGCTGCCTCCTCTACAAATAACCTCAAAAAGTCGATCTACATTGTCTTCATTCTCCATTTTATTCTCCTTCTCTATGTGCAGGACTCATTGGGTACATTATTCTTCTAATCCCAGAAAGTGCTTGGCTCCTTTCCCAAGGCCCTAACACCCTTTTTATCTTCAGGTGGCATAAAGAAGTCTGTAGACCAAGCTAAAGTTCTTTATTCTACCAAAAACATGACATTTTTCAGTATCCCTATGTTCTAAGCTAAGCCTCTCACCATTACTATCCCAGAAATCACCAATGGCCACTTCACAAAACTCTAAAATCATTCATACAACACCAACATTATCCACCCCACCTGGTGCAACGTGTTTAGAAAGGAAAACAACCCTTGGAATCTCAGCAGTTCTTATCAACTGTAGCTACTCCTGAGAACGGTGTGTAGCCAGGTTTGTCTAAATTAAAGCAGGAAATTCGGGTGCTAAGCTTTTACCCAGGATTGCCCAGAGATGCATTACCACTCCCTGTCTGATCTCCACTGAATGGGCATCAGCCACAGCCAAATTTCAGGACAGTCTGCCTGATAAATCATGACTGACACTACATTGTATTGCAGGAATGAACTGTTTATTTCATAGTTGCCAACATTATGCAACTCTTTAGAAATAGTCAGAAAAACAGATGTGTGGTAGACAAAGTCCAGGATAGTCATGTCTCCTCTTCCATCAAGCTCCCTGCCGTAACTTCTGATCTCAGAGAGCATCTGCAAAGCCTGTGAAAGCTGACAGGAAATTCTGCTCTGTTTCTGCTGAGGGAGATGAATTTCAGTACTTGATTTATTGGAAAATACTAGAACACAAGCCCATCACACACTCCTGTGTGATGCTTCACAATATTTCAACAATTAAAGAGCATAAAGAATGCATATTTCCAAGTCGTAGGTACTTTATAAGAAAGATTTACTTTTCTGTTCTTTGCTTTCTTAAACCAGTCGCACAGGAGAAAAATCCATGTTGCATCACAATACTTACTTAGTCCTTACTGCCCTTCTGATCAATGGATGATTTACAAAACCAATTTGGCTGAAGTTCATAATCTTAAACAAGAATTGGACAGAGCCTCACCTAGAAAGGAAGGGAATATCTGTCCCTTTGTGTTTGTGCATTAGTGTTACATATCTGAGGTACTTATATTAAAAGTCAATACCACAATTTCAGTTTAAGGAGACAAGTACAAAGTTTTGGGGGCTCTGACCCCTTCTACTCACAAGGAGTGCCAGGGCATAACTCAAAAGTAGTTACTCTCAGTGGTTTAGGAAATACAGTAGCTGCATCTTTAGTTTTCAATTGTCCTCAGAGATAAAAAATAACCCAACACAACAGTTCAGTTTATGCCCTCACACCACCTCTTTCCCCACTATACATGACATGAATTTCTGAATGCTTTAGGAAATTATATGAACACCCAAGCTCATAAAGAGAACAAGTACGAAGCGGATAAAGCAGCCCGTCAGAGGAGGGAACAGCCCGTAAGGCCGGGGGGTCTCTCCATGGGGTGGGATGAACACCGGGCCGTGTGTGTGTCTGTGTGTCTGTCTGTGTGCCCGGGGTCAGCCCATGAGGCGGCTCGGGCTCACCGCGGGCACAGACCCAGGAGCGGGGCAGGTGAGCCCGGCCCTCGCCCCACAGCAGGGGGATGGATATTTCCTTTGACTGCAAGCGTGGCCGGAGCAGCTGGGAAGCGCATTTTCACAGCGGCGAAGTTACGAGATCGCGAGGTAAAGGAGGGATTTTAAACGTGTGCAAAGCAGCTGCGACTTCAGTCTGCTTGTTGGGACTGTGCCTAGTACAGCGCGGAATTACAAAATAGTAAATAATGTGTAAAACAAGCAGGAAAGTGATGCCGCGGCTCTGAACTCCCGGAGCAAACCCCTCAGCCGCTCCTGCCGGACGCTGGAGCGGGGCCCGGCCGTGTCACACGACTCGGCCCTCGGGCCCTGCGAGGCCG
>VWZU01001430.1:716857-788022 GCA_013397095.1 Sterrhoptilus dennistouni
GAAGGTGGAACAAAATGGCGAAACCTAACATGGCCGTTCGGAGCGGGTGACTCCAAAATAAACAGCGTGTGTCCTTCCCTCCCTGCAGACCGGGTGTGCCAGCAGCCGGGGCTCTCCCTCTGGGTCCCCTTCCAGAACGCCGCCACCGCGGTCACCAACCTCTACAAAGGTAAGGGGCTGCCCCCCCGCTGCCCCGGCAGCCCTCCCCGCCGAGCCGAGCCCCACTCTGCCTCCTGCCCCGGCTTACTCATAAGTAGGGCCTGTTAATGTCTCTTATTCACCCTGATAAAATCTAACCCGAGACTGCTTCCTGAATCTTGCAGGTTTTCCCTGGGCCTCTTTAGCTGACGGTAGCTGAATCTTTTCTGTTGCCTCATGTCAGTGACTCATAAACTTAAAAGCTGTTTTACTTTGAGACCCTTGAAAAGGGGTATCTTTAATGTGTCTGTTTCGTGTGAATTCAGGGGAAGCGTACAATGCCTTGTTAAACAGTACTGAAATTCCCTGCATTGTTTATGTTTCATGGTGCATTAGCTGTTGGGGTGTCAGTATAATGCCTTCTCTTTTGTGTTGAAGCAAAGTTGGGTTTAGTGTTCATAAAATTCTGCATAAATGTTATGTGACAGAAAGTTTTATCGTCTTGTGGCAGTGAGGTTTCTTAAGTAAGCCTCCCAGTTTATTTTAAGCACTAGAATGTCATTATGGCTGTGTCCAGCGTGGCTGTAAGAAGGCAGTGTTAGCCAGAACTTTGATAGGAGTGTGCTCAGCATGTGGCTGTGCTTTAGTGCTGGTTTACTGGGTGTTCCTGAACTCTGCAGTTCTTTGGCTTGTCACAGGAATTCTTGTCTGCTAAAGGATCATTCAGTGGTTTTAACTTTGTTTAAAAGGTTGTGCTAAAATGATACGTATCAGTGAAGGCTGAAATTGGCACATTGTGATTCCCATTGTTACTGCCTTCCATTCCAAAGACGGGAAGTGCTTTAAAGTTCCAGATGTTTGTTGTTCTGGCTTATAGTTTGATTTTTCCCCCTTGTTTTGTTTTTCTTTTTTTCTTGGCCTGCACAGCATTATCTGTAATTCTGTCTTTATGCTTCTTCATTTGCCTCCAGTTTTGTCATTTTGGATTTGCTTTAAGCAGTTGAACTCGATGTATTTGTGATGAATGATCAGGTTTCTGACAGATGTGTACAGAGCAAGGAGGAAATGTAGGTGCACAACCCTCACTGCCTGAATCTTGGCTCCTGAAGAAAGTGCATTTGGGTGCTCTGTGTGTGTCAGGTCATGTGGAGGGGCAGCTCCTCAGAGCAGGAAGGTGCTGGCCTGAGGGAGTGGGTCACTGGAACATGTCTGGGGACAATAGTCATTGGAGACTGGTGCTGGAGTAGCAGCAGGTAGTGTTAATAAATTGTCTGGAATAATTACAGTCTGTCTTTACAAATGGCATGGCTCTCCCTTACAGCATCTTTAGTATGAAGACTTAGGCTGTTTATTTCTGGTTAAAATGTTTGATTACTTGTGCTCTAGGCAAAATGAGTCTTTTTGTTGGCAGTGATGTGATTAACTGATGAGTAGGTGACCAGGGAAACTAGAGTTTAAGCTGGAAGCTGACTTTAGTCAGGTATAATGTAATACTTCAAAAACCAGCACCTGAAACAAATCTTTTCTTCAAACAGGTCCTAAAGTGCTGAAGTACCTGAGTTACTCAGGAATGCCATCTTTCAGTTTTCAGTTAACTTGCGAGTCAGTAGAAATTTGGTGGTAACCTGGTAGAACCAGCTGAACACTGTCATGTCTGACAAGCTGGAGTCTCTTACTGTGAACTTGCTTTCCCTACTGATGAACATGGCTCTTAAAAAACCTCTTGTTTTTCACATTCTCGGTACTGTTTGTTTTGGAGGACTCTGTCAAAACACTGGAGGAATACTTGGTGTGGTGAACTGAACACCACAAACTGCCTCTTGCCTTGTCAGCTGCTTTCTGATCTGATAAATACTTGGATTTTTGAGGCATCATCTTTTTAACAAGAGCAACCCAAGAAATGCATAATGAAAATGCCATGATGTCTTGAATGTCAGCATTTCTTCTGCATATAGATTAGAAGTTTAATATCATACCACACTGATAGTTTTACATCCTGAATTTCTGGTGCTGGTGATAGAGACTGTATTCAAGGCACATCATTATCTTGCAGATGGCACTAAAAAAGTGAAGGCATGGCTTGTAATGTAGGATTTAGAACGTAAGGCCACTTTGTGATGTTCTAGGTATATGTTAGAATAAGACTTCTGAGCCTGCAATTTACTTTGTTTTTATTAAAAAAAAAACCCTGGATGTTTTCTGATGTTAATTTTGACTTAGTTATTTCAGAGTATATGCAGCTCGACTGCTTAAGTTTTGCCAGCTTAACTTTGTAAACAAAGTAGTTGTGGCTTTTACCATAAAAATCTAATCTACCCGGGGTAATGATGCTTGAAACTTCTCTGGGCTGCATCAGCAGTCAGTGTTTGACCTCATACCTAGTTCACAGTTAGCACTTTGTAATGCATTCTCATACACCAAGAGAGCAGGGTATTGACGTAAAGGTGGCCTCCAAGCCTCAGAAGGACACTCCTGGTATTTCAGGAAGTGATTAAAGGAGTATTTTCGGTTTCCAAGTTGGCTTCAGAGTGTGTGGGCAGCACTGCCAGTGCATTGGAGTCTGGGCTGCTGTGGAGTATAAAATGGCAGGAGGAATAATCTGTCATGTTGCCATTGTTTTCAGGAGAATTAGCATTTGTAAATGTAGTCTTCAGACTACAAAGTAATACAGGGAAAATACTCTTAGAGTGGATAAAAGTAGCAGGTTAAGTGTCCTTTGTGTACCTGTTTAGTTTATACTCCAAGAGCTCCAGGATTTAACTCAGCTCAGTTTGAGGTGGTTTTGGTCTGTTGTGTTGGGTTTGAAGTGCTGCTCTTTGGCAGGGTGGATCTCAGTGCTGTCCTTCATGGACTGTGCAGTGGTGCCTTAGAATATAAGTGCAAGGGTAGCATTTAAGAGTAGTTCTTTTTGGGTTCTGGAGTGTGACAAAGCTACATTACACTTGTACATCACTGTTTGTAAACCAGTGTCTTGGGAGAGCTGTTCTTAAAGGAATACCTTCATGTTCTGGGCAAATGCTTTTGGCCTTGGGCTTCATTAATAAAACAGGAATATAAAATGCTGTTTTCATCAGCATCGAGAAGATTCTATGGAAATCAAGTAAACACAGTTGGAGTGGATATGTTCATGTATTTTAAGAAGAGCAACATAACAGTACTTACATGAAAATGAAATAGGTGTTGTCAAAGCTCTGATATCAAACCTATGATGAACAAGATGAGCATAATTGTGTAGTCAACAGGATTTGTCCCACCTGTTACTGTTGTTTGAAACTTACTCAAACTGGTAGCCAGAAATACACTTCCCCAAGTTTGAAAGCAACTTAATCCATGGCATTCAAGTCTTTTGGAGACACAGTTATAACTGATGTGCACAGGTGACTACATTAACAGAGAGTGAAATTGCATTTTGTAGTAGGATTTATTGCAAATAGTGTGTTTAAAGCTTTTGTATATCAAAATTGCTGTGGGATCCTAAATGGGGAAGGAAACTCTTAGCCTTTTTAAATGGTTTGTTGGCTAATTGAAAGACATTGGGGACACTTGTATTCTAACTAGGTTCAAAACTACAGTCTGTGAATTGCCTCTGCAATTGAAATTCAGCTGAAAATGAAAGAACTTGAAAGAAATCTTGTTTTCTGGCAGTTCCTTACCTGTCAGAATGAGGAAAAGCAGTTACTCCTTTCTTATGTTGGGGCTTCCTGACTGTATTGATGCATTTTGTGTGTGTCCAAGTCTGTTGTCCATTGATTTAAGTATCTTCATCAGTCTGACAAGCTCTAAGTGTGTTTTTAATGTAAATAAACAGTGCTGTAGTGTTGACCTGAAGTACAGTAAATGCTGTTTAAGTGATGCTGGAGTTGCTGTTGACTGTCTGACTTGCAAAGAGGATGGAAGGTTTTGGCTAATCCTCCCTTCAGGTTTAGCGGAACTCCTCTTTGCTGCTGCAGCCACCTCGGTGTGCTGCTTTGTGGTGTAACCTGTAGAAGATGTAGATACTTCTTCTTTCCCATGGCTGACAGGAAGCCACATCAGTGCTGTGCTGTACATTGCTGTGTAACACTAAGAGACCTTTTTTCTGTCTCCCTGCAGAGAGTGTGGATGCCCACCAGCGGAGCTTTGATTTAGGAATTCAGATAGGCTACCAGCGCCGGAATAAGGATGTGCTAGCCTGGGTTAAAAAACGCAGAAGAACTATTCGAAGAGAAGACTTGATCAGCTTCCTTTGTGGAAAAGTTCCTCCTCCAAGAAATTCTAGAGCTCCCCCAAGACTGACTGTAGTATCCCCTAACCGAGCTACTTCGACAGAAACTAGCTCATCTGTAGAGACTGATTTGCAACCCTTCCGTGAAGCCATAGCTCTGCATGGTAACGGTCACTTTTTCAATATTACTTGGTTCACATTGGGTGGGGTTCTTAAAGCATGTTTACCATATCATGGTGTGTCATGTACCTGGTGTTCCAGCTGAAGGTATCCCCTTCATTCTTTACAGGAGCTTTTGCATGTGTGAGGCATGTGTTGGCTGCTAAAGACTTGTATAGTTGAGTATTTTGAATGAAGGGAAGGTATTGAATAAAAATGAAATTTGGGTCTGTAAATATTGCACAGCTGTGAACTCAACAGTTAAGTATGAAGTCTTGATAGTGTTTTTGAAGCATGAAGAGACTTGGCATTCATACCAATGCTAAAGTAAACAGAATTCTTGGAAAATGGCAATGCTATGTTAGCAACTAGTTAAATATTAAGATTTGACTACTAACAAATTTTGGGGGGCTTAGGGAGGGAATTTGACGTCTGAGTCTTCTGTCTTCAGCTCTCTAGTACCTTTGTTAGGCACTGGGTAATGCAGTTCAGCATTCTACTGAAAGTGCCCTGAAAAGGGTGTTTCACTTACATATTTTTGAAATAATTGAGTGCTGTTCAGAGTTTAGTTCTAGTTCACTTTCAGATTTACATGTCTTCCAATGTCATACTGAATTGCCTTCCTTGCCATCAGCAGCAATGTTGGTGGTGTATCTCTTTTCAGACATGAATATTCAGTAGCTTATTCTGTATTGGATTATGATTTAGCAAGTGATAGACAAATGTGCTTTAAATTGCTCTTGAGGTGAGATGAGGCAGTTCACCTCTGGCTTTTATGCCTTCTAAAATTCAAAAGGGTACCAGATATCTTGAGGCACAAACCCTAGACTACTCTAAAAGTAAAAATTAAGCTATCTAGAAGTGCCATCTAAATGAAATTTTTACTGTCTGGATATTCTCAGTGGGGGGTAGAATTGATGAGTTAATTAGAAGAATGAATTCCTGAAAATGCCATCTTGGCTTCTGCTGTGCCCTGGTGGTTTTTCAAGAGACACAATCCAGACACTGTTACTGTGTAAGTGACAGACTAAATCTGGTATTATTTGCTACTCTGTTGCCATTTAAACCAAGAATGCTTCCCCACCCAGTCATGTCGGCTTTGGCAGTTTCCTGTCTCACACTAGAAGGGGGTTAGGGAATTCTCTGCACCACTGTTGCTTACTCAGTGTGGATAAAATTAATTTCGTGAGAACAACTGCAGAATCTGGCTCTCACTGTGACAAGCACTGTCATAAAAATGATTTTTGGCAAACAGTTGAGTCTGTGGAGTTGGATTTAACTGTAAAGGCTCAGTCTCAGGTGAGAGGAAGCTTAGGTGGACTCACTTCAGCACAGTGAGCTCTGAGTAAACAACCATATTACCCTATTGGTAATATGGCTCTTTTTGTGTCCATGTATCATTTCCTATAATTTGCTTTGTACAGAGGTGGTTTATGGAAGTCACTTCTACAGCATGAGGATCTGAACAATGATGTATAAGGTTTCCCATATTTCATAGTGTAATGCAGGATCATGAGGAAGTTCTGTACTCTGTAGTGGCACTGCAGGGACTCAAAATGTACTTTTCCCCTTCATCAGCTGGTTGACAAGATTACATGTCAGTCACCTTCTGGATTAGGTTCTTCTCATATCAGTTTCAATCTGGTCCTTGACAGAAATGCTTTTTGTGCTAATCCTTTAGTGACTGGGCTTGTATTGGGCCTCAGAACTGGTTTTAGGTTATTGCCTACAATGTCTGCATTACTCCAGCTTCTCCCCCTTCTTTTTCCTTTAACATTAAGGAAGTTGTGATTAAGCAATGTCACAAACTCATTTCCTATTTATTGTAAGGCTTCTCAAAACTGTGTTTTGATTTTGAAATCTGCCAAGGATCTTCAGGTGTGTGTAAATTGTCCTCATTAGGCCTGTGCTTATTGTAACTTTTGGCACAATGGTTGAAAGTGCTGCTTTTAGGTACCATGAGGGAACCTGAGAACCTGATGATGGTGAGGAGCAGTCCAGGCACAAAGGTTTTGAGAGGAGTTTCTAACTGGCATTTAAAAGAGGGAGGCTGTTTTGTGCTGGTTGGCTTCTTGGTGGGAAAAGAGTATTTCTTTATTGGGTGGGTTGAATTAGATTTAAAGGATAATGCTAAAAACTTCACTGCTTGCAGCAAGGCCTGTTTTGGTGAAGCAGTGATAGGTATGAATAGCCTGTGACACCAAGTAAAGCTCAGTGGGAGCAGAGTTGGTGTACTGACTTCTCAGAAATAGGTACTAATCTATGTCTAAAGACCACAGCATTTTAACTTGCTGATCTTTCCCTTTGATGGTGGAAAACACCTCTTTTTTTTCATCATGTTAACCCCTGAATGCATCGTGAGCACATCTGAAATTTTTGACAGAAGCAGTGGTAACAAAATAGCTAATTTTTCAGTATTTCCTGCAACATCAAATACAATTCTAGGTGTATGCCCTAGACTACACCATTGGAGAATAGCATCCTTTAGGCATTAGTACAATCCTTAAACTGAATGCTTCATCTGAATAGAAATATCTTAAAATTAGATTTTTGGCCTTGCCTCTTCTATCTCCAGCCCTGTAACCTCTGACCTGTATTTTTTCTCTGCAAGATGGTTGACAGTTTTTTGGACAGGGTGTTGACCCCAGAATTTCATCTTGTGGTACTGATTATCAAGCCTTTCTATTACAAGAAAACTCATCTTGAAAGCAGAACAGTAGAGAAGAACTTGTTACAGCAGCTAAAAGCAAAATTATCATGACAAA
The DNA here is from genome assembly GCA_013397095.1 of Sterrhoptilus dennistouni. Taxonomy (NCBI): domain Eukaryota; kingdom Metazoa; phylum Chordata; class Aves; order Passeriformes; family Zosteropidae; genus Sterrhoptilus; species Sterrhoptilus dennistouni. Next base: position 724,124 of record VWZU01001430.1, read on the forward strand.
AAATTAAGCACGGTAATGTTTAAGATGTTTGTGATCTCCCTTTTCTTTTAACTCTGTGGCACCAATGCTCTGCAGTTGTTACTGAAATCTTCAGTGTTAGTGAGAATGAGACTTTGGAACCTTACTCTTGAGAGAGTAAACTTTGGTAAACAGTGTCTTTTCCCTTATTATCAGCTTTTCACTGTTAGCATGCTCAGGGGTAACCTTTGAAATAAAGCATGGCTGGTGGCTTGAGCTGTGAATATTTGAAAAGAACTTCAAGCCTTTTAGAAAAGCTGAGTAGTTATCTCAAGGTAGTACAAGATGTTTTACTGTGAAATGCCAGTGCAGTTTTCTGAAACTTTAATGAAACATCAGTCTGATGATTGGTGTTTTAAGATGTGATAGTAGAAGATAATACCTTTATTGTCCAGCACCTCAATTACAGAGTTGGGTTTTTAACTGCTATTAGTCCCTGAAATGTGATTGCAGCTAGGGAAGGTATGGATGTATCTTCACCTACTCTCTGGATGTGCATTGACATTTCCAGTTGTGTAAGACATGAGTTTCAAATGACAGAATTCCATCAATCTGAACTAACAGTACCAGATTCCCAGACAGTTTTGTGTGCTCAGCCACTTTGTGCTTGGCCATAGCTGGTGTACCAGGTGTGGTGCACAGCCTGTGTCCTTTACTGTGGATGTGCTCCTTGTTTCACTGACCATCCTCCCAGCATAGTGAGAGAAAATGCTGTGATTTGAGGAGGGGAAAGAAGCAACCTTGGAAAGGTAATATTGGAATGTATTTGACTTGAGCATTCTTGATCAAAACATAGGTGAATGTGGGGAAAAAATAGGGGCAACAGTACAGTGAGAGAATATTAGTTTTTTTTTTTTCTCCTTAACTTTAATAATTCAGGTGACTTGATCTCTTTAGGGTAGGGAGAACACTTCCATGTGTAAGTCTGTGGCCTGGCCCCTTAGGAGTCTGAATTTTCACTAGGCCTTCATATTTACTTCTCAGAATATTAAAGTGCAGTTTAAACGAGGAGCACTTAGCAGAGTGGAGAAGCAGCAGTTGGTAAAAGAGGGGATGGGAGAACAGAGTTCAGATTGGTCTAATTTAAAGGTTGTGTGTATATATAGCTGTGATGGAATTGTGTTTTGGTATGTGCTGTTAAAACTTGCTCTTTGAGCCAGTATTATGAAAGGGTGAATATGACAGAAGGGTGACAAGGATCTCTCTGCATGCCATTTTGTATTTATCTGGGGTTATTAACTAATTCCTGCTTTAGTCACACTTATCTAAGCGTGAATATTCCTTTTGATACTTCCTGATTAAAACTTGTAGAAAACAATAGTTAGTACTATCACTATACTGAACAGTAGCTACCCAGTATATTGTACTGTGGTAGTGACTGAATAAGTTGTACATGGGCATGATTGTAGGGCAGATGAAACAGCATTTACAGTTTGTTAGGCCAGTGGTGATAAGCTTGCTAATTTTGAGTTGACAGTTTTAAATATTTTGTAATCCATGAAACACACTTTTAGTCAAGCATTGTAATATCTTGATAGTTTGGGAGTGTATTTAGTTATAAATTGGCTAGTATTGGTCACAGCTCTTTCTAATAGTGTTATAAGACATTTAGAATATAACTTTTTGTAAAATCATTGTCTATGGAATGTCATATTTTTGATGACTGAAAGATATGTCAGGAATGAGAATGTACTAGGTGCTGCAAAATGTTTGAGATACTCCTTCCACTTCAAACCTTTCCAGTTTAAAAAGGGCTAAGAGCCATGTGTGCTTTCTTAAAGGTCTCTAACAATAAAGGAGATGTCCCTGGTAGGAAGGAGTGGGAGACTTCAGAGGTGGATGTGAGATGATGGGAAATGTGGAGCCATGTCAGCAGCTGTTTGGATCTCTGTCCTGTGCTATGGACAAAACTGGTGTGCCTGTGGTTAGGCCATATTAATCACAGGATAGAAACTTGAGGTTTGGAAATGGTGTTTGCTGACAGTCATGTCATCTCACCACTTCCTAGTGTCAGTTACTGCTTTAAATACTTTGGGAAGAGCTCTGAGTCTGCTGAAAGCTTAAACCAGAGTAATTCACAGTAAATGGTTTTTCTGAGATTTCCTTTGCCTTGCCACAGCTTCCCAAGGAAAAACTTAACTCTTTTCTTCCCTGTCGACCAAAAGGAGATTTTTTTGCAGATTGTTCATAGAGATGTTGGTTCCATGAAGTGGCATCTTGATATTTGAATGCATGTCTTGAGTTTGCTTTGACTCTTCTATGTTAGCTCAATTAGCCAATCCTACACTGTGGTCTGAGTGTTTCCTTTGGCAGTTGTGCTCTCCTGGATGGATGGGCAGTGCTGTGTAATCTGGTCCCCTGCCAGGAGCTGAGCTGTCACTCAGTCTGTCAGTGTGCCCAGCCATGACTCTTACTGGTGTTAAATACCCGTGTGAGATGCAAGATTAACCTGTAGCTCAAAGTCCATGCTGTGATGCAATATCCTTGTATTCTCATCCGTAGAAATTAATTCAGAGCTACTCTCCTGCCTTAGACACTGAGTTGGATTGAAGATTTTAACTTCTAATTATCTCCTGAAGGTTGTTTGTGTATTTAAATGTACAATGATTCAGCCTTACCTAAACACTGGCAAGTCAGTGACTGCTTTAGGCATTGCTTGTTAACTTTAGCAGTCTGGTTTAGAATATGCTGCACTGTGTTACAGGTGCATCTTTTAACTATCAACTATTTTAAAGAATGCTTGTTACTTGAAAAGGCTTCACTTAAAAACATAATTTTTGAGTGGTGCCAAAAAAAGTCTTTTCATATCACAGGTCAGTTTTGGAGTTTATATAGAATAATTTTTCTTCCCTTACTTGGGCACTAGATATAGTAAAAAGATGTCATGATAAAACTGAATTACTATGTTGCTCATTTGGTATGAGTTGTATAACAGTAAATGATAAGTGATGTAAATGGTTGATTCTTAAGTGTAAGCAATGACACTAAACTTGTGTGGTCACAGCAGTTTTACTTGGAATAGAGATGTGGGGGCAAATCTCTACAATCAGTTTGGATTTGAAAAAATGTCACCTGTATGCTGTCAGATTTTTTCCAGTTCAAATGTACAGGGTGAATTAATGTTTCTTCTAATGTATGCCATGCCAGTTGAAATTAAACTACTGATGTCTTTGAGTTGTGAAGTGATTTGTTACCTGCCCAAATGATGCATGTTAGTAGTTTATCCAAGGTATGGTGTCTGAATTGGCTTTTTCTCATGCATTTGTCATTAAGTAGCTGCTTTACTTTCTTTGGTAGATGCATGGGAAATTCTTTTCCTAATGGTTTTGAATTTAAGCTTGACCTTAATCCTGAGAATACTGTCACAAACCTCATTTCTGAGCTGCCTTTACACTGAAACAGCTTCTTCTGTTTAAATGCTTTCTGCTGTTGTGAATGAATGATGATTTTGCTATTAATAAAATCCTCAGGGTGCCTCTTGGAGTTCAGACCATGCTTCTGAGCCCTGTTTGAACACCACTTGGAGCTGTAAGCAAAAGCCCTGAGAAGGAATCAGTGATTAGTGGATGTGTCTACTGGTTGTTGTGTAATGCCAGATCTGTGTAAAAGTGTTTCCTGTGCTGTTATAAGTTCGAAGCTTTAAATGTTCATTCAGTAATGTTCAACAGTTGGCCTGCTCCATCCTGACTGGTGTATCAGCCATTGCTGCAGGTGGCTTGTAGACTTCAGCTTCTAACTGAGGTTTTGGTGACTGATGTAGTTCTAGCAGTCCTCTCTTCCCAGAGCATCTGAAGTTGCCTCTTTGGCCGACCAGCAGCTGATGGATCAGGCTTTGTTAGGCTTGACTAGTCAGTCAGTGATTTTTGGCTGCTCATTTGACAGTACATGGAGATGTGAATTAATACACACACAAGGTTTATGATGTCTGGACAGAGCTATAGAATATTTGAGACTGGACAAGAGACCTCTCTCTAAGACTTTGAAGGTTACTGAGAGTGAATCTTCCTGGACAGTTCAACATTTTCTTGTTCTTATTATTAGAAAATATGCAGATCTGTCATCTTCTTTGTCTTTCCTAGGGCCAACAGATGTTTCTGTACTCTCCTACTATACTCAAGTTTGAAGAAGTTACGATAGCAAAGGTCTTATCTCTGAGCTCCTGTTTGCCTCCAAATACACCCTGATTTGGAAATTGGGTAGTTAGACTTTTGTGTATTAGTCCTTACTAAAGTTATATTTTGCCATGTCCCACTTTTGTAAAATTGTAATGTTATGGAAGGCAAAGGTTAAATTAGTATGAAACTTCATGGTTGTCTCTTTATGGCCTTGTTTCTGCAAGAAATAAACTTCAGCTTGCATCAAACACTACTAATCTGAATGCAAACCAAAGTACGTGCAGGGTACCTGTGACTTGTATCAGATCCATTGATAACAAATTTTGGGTGATTGTCATGTGGTTTTCTTTGCTTGTTCTTTTAAGTGCATTTCTGAATTTAACAATACTAATGTGTTGGCTGCTAGTGTTAGACATGAAATAAAAGCTTGTATTTATAAACTAGCTGTGGTGTACACCTGTCCGAGACCTGCAGTTTCCTTCAGGGAGTGAAAGGGAGCAGGGTGGTGGTGTTGACACAGGACCAGGTCAGTTCAACTGGAAACTCCTTGGCAGGGCTGTGTAAATCTTGGTCCAGTGTGAAGCCTTTCAATTGAAATGCTCTTGAGTATGTCCATGTTTTGAATAGCATGTCACGCTTATGGAGTTAATGTTTGCCGGAGTGTGCTGTCACAGCCTGGTGTGTAAGCTCACTTTTAACATCATTAAAAGCAGTTCTGGTAATTACTGGATTATTACACGGGCTGAAAGCTGAGAGGGTGTGCTCTGGACTGCAGTGGTACAAACAGTAGGATGAAGTGTCTTTGGGATCTCAGCAGAACTGGGCTGAGTGTGAGTGCTCCTGTGTGGCACACAGGGAAGTGAACTTTCTGTGCTGTCTGACTGAAGCCTTTTTCTCTCTCTCCCCAGGTCTTAGTGGTGCAATGGCTAGTATAAGTGTTCGCTCGAGTACCCCAGGCTCGCCTACTCACGTGAGCAGTGGCTCCAATGCTAGTCGAAGGAGAAATGGACTCCATGATGTTGATTTGAACACTTTCATATCAGAAGAAATGGCACTCCACTTGGACAATGGTGGAACTAGAAAGCGTACCTCAGCCCAGTGTGGCGATGTCATTACAGACTCACCAACTCATAAACGCAACAGAATGATCTAAACTGCAAAAATTTCAAACCCACCATGCTGCTTGAAAGCCACTTGATCCTCAGAGTACTATTGAAAAGGAAACATGAGGCCATCTTTCCATATTCACTGTTTAAGACAAAGAATTCAATAAATGCCATACAGGAAGTTTTAGATATTACATTAGATGCCTCTTGTAACTGCGGCTTTCTTAAACTATATTCTTAGCAGAGGACATCAGATATTGTGTAGTAGTTAGCAAGATCATCATAGGCGAACATGTATCTGTTCCAAGGCTAAAAGTGACCTTACTTGTATTATTAAAGGGAAAGGAAATTTCAGATGTTTATTTGGCTATAGAATTTCTTTTTTTTTTCCTTTTTTGTTTTTTTTTTATCGTTTATTTCCTGCTTTGAGTATTTGCTTAAACAGTATTGCCAGTTTGACTGAAATTGTCTACAACATGACTTGGCATCTTTGTCAAAACTGCAGGCTTCCATTTTTGCAGCACTGTACCATGCACCTAGTTTCTGTATAGTAACAGTGTGCAAGTTATAAATATTGGACTGTACCCTTTTTAGTTTTAAAAGCAGTTGATAATTCTGGTGATTGTGTGATAATGTAAAGAGGTGCTATGATGGTCATGCAATTAATACTTAATATTGAATCAATACAAGGATCTTTATTGGATTCACTTTGTGTGTTCTAGTGCTCTGAAGTAGCAATATTAAACTTTTCCCCAATTAACTTCATAGGCTTTTAAATCAGTTTGAGAAAATATATGTACTTATTGGTATTATCCTTGTGGTAATCATACACAGTGCAGACTGCACCAGTGCTGACCTAAATTTAGAGAAAAATGTCCTGTAATTGGAAAATAGGCTTTTCTGTTCAGTATTAGTGAAGGGTAGGTTTTGTGTACACCCATATCCTATTTTACATTTCTTGTAAAGTAATTGCCCATTGCTGGGGAGGGGTGGGAGGAGAGGGAATGTGGGGAATAGTTGGAAAAGGGGTGTGTTCTAACAAGTAAGACTTCTGGTCACATGTGGAAACTTGGACTAACTTAAACAAGATTCTGTGATGCCATCCCCTTTCAGGAGGGAGTGACATGCAGGTTCTGTGAAGTGCTAAGAAAATAATTTAAAACTGGAAGTTGATTATAAAAACTCTGGATAAACATGCTGTAAGCATGAATTAAAAAGGATAAATGGCTTTCTTTTTGTGTTTAGCTTACATTCATAGGATTGAACTCTGGCTGCCGTAACTTAAGCATAGTCTAAAACTGAACTAGAGATCAAGACTGATCTGCTGCAAATCTGTTTTTGAATGGGGAAGGACAGATGTCAGTCTGGGAGTGTCCTGACTATTTTTATATGTAGAAGAAGAAAGTCTTTGGTGGAGAGCTCTGGCTTTAGGGCCTCTAAATCTCTGCCTGGGAAAGGAAGAGCTAACACAGGAAGAATAAGAAAATGAAGAGCTCCAACTGTGCACGTTGGGAAAAGGGGATTTAGAGAGGTGGTATGCATGCTTTAACTGGAAGCATAGGCTAATCCTGGGATTAAATGTAGCTATGCTAGATTCCCAGTACTAAAAATTGTGGTTTCTGGCCAAGTTAAGGCACCTTGAGCTCCATGTTAATACACAGCTCTTCAAGACTTTTGCTTACGTGCTTGTAGAATCAGATCTCTTTTGTATTATCTTTGCTGTTTGAAGCAGACTTCACTGTAGGTTTGCCCTTTTTACCCTGGTGCCCTCTCATCCATGTCTGTAGTCAAGGCAAGACAGCAATGCTGTGTGAGATACTCCAAGCTCTCTACTTGAGCATGATTTCCTTGCCTTGTGGTGCTTCCATCACATTTCTTTACACCCAAGAGCCCTTGAAGATGTCCAGTTGCTCAGTACTGTAGTGAGAGGCTCTGTGGCTCGTGGGCAGCTGCCACAACTGCCCAGAGCAAAGTGGTCAGAACTGCTCCAACCCCCACCCGTGTTACATAGCTGAACTTGCACATCACTTGAAGACTCAGTATACATTAATTTCAGTTACTGCTATTAACTACGATTCATAAGGTTTAGTTTGTGTAAGATGTTAATACTGCATAAAGCTAGTTTTCATTTGGAGACTGCATTTTCAGCAAAGATTTTGAAGATGGTATCTGAATATCTGTTAGTATTTATTAGACCGTTGGCAGAGGGATTTTTCTGTTCTAAAAGAAAGGTGGAGTCCTGAACAGAAAGGACAGGGGTGAGAACCATTCTTCAGCTCTTCTGTTTATTGTTTTGACTGACCTGTACAAGTAAGATGCTTATGCTCTGCAATTTCTACCACACTTTATTCCTGATGAGGTAAAGGTGACGCCACGCTGGTATCAGTTCTGCACACAGGGGCTGAACTGTAGCAGTGCTGCTGGTCTATCCCAAATACAGAGCCTGTTCAAATTCCTTCTCCCCTTTCTTGCAGTGAAATAAATCTTGTTAATGCTCTGAAGCATTAATTCAGTCTATTACCATCTAAAAACAAAGTTTGTCTGGCTTCTTACTTAATTTGTGCCATTTTTCTTTGAAAGAAAGCAGACTTTGACATTAAACTGGTTGCATTAATGTTTTTTTGCTTGTACCTTAAATATTTGGCAACTTTTGATTGTTTTTCATTTAGCCCCAACTGTTGTTTGCTCTTTGACCTCTGCCAGAATGATCAAAAATGCATGTATTTCACCTGATAAACACAGGAGAACAGGTTGTCTCTTAAAAAAAAAAATTAATAAAAAAAAAGTCCAGTACCTGTTGCTTTGAAGACTATTTCTTGTGCCAGTGTAGAAAACTGATGTTCTGGAAATAGCTTTCAGCTATTCTCCAAACTGTAGCTCCTGGAGCCAGAAGTAAGTTGATTTTCAGTGAGGAGCACTGACTGGAGAACTGTTCAGTTTGGTCAAAAATGGTGCTTAATTTTGCTTTCTCCTCTGAGTCGTGCAGTTGCCCGGTCTCTTCTCCATGTACATCCAATCTAACCTGAATGTGCGGCAGTTACATAAAGTACATCCTGCACTGAAGCTACTGAGCTTGGCTTGCTTATTAATGAAGTAAGTTTTAAATGTTCAATTTAAATCTATATTACAATAAAGTAATGCAAAAATGATTTTTTTGGTTGAAATTGAAGTCCTGCAGTTAAACTTACTTTCAAATGTGGTTTACCCAGCTGGAGTAATAGAAACTCTAAGTCATAATAAACCTAATAAAAAAAAATACAACTAATCAGACTGCTTTGTAGTTCTTTGAAGTTTCTGAACAATACAGGCCGTGGGTAATCCCAGACAAGATGTGATTAGTGTGAGCTGTGTGGATCAGGACTTTCCTCGAGTGCACTTTGGTGGTAGCTGTTTGGTGGAGCTTACACACAGGATTTTGTTTGGCACCAGAACCTGGGGTGTACTACATTTGTACAAGATGTTCTGCAGACTTCTACATCACTAATACATAAAAGAAGCATCTTAAAGAGATTTAAGATAGGTTAGGAAGTCAAGTGGTGTTGACTTCAATGGCAGAGCTTTCCAGTCTTTTTGCAATGCTCTTTGGACTTAAGTGAAGTCAGGTGCTTTAATTAGTAGCATTTCCTACTTCATGTGGGTGTCCCTAAACCTGCAAACTATTTTCCACTTGCTTTATCAGCAGGTTTTAGAATTCCATTATGAAGGAAAGCTTTATGTCATAGGAGCTTTCAAGTTTTAAAAGTATCTTTTTAATTAATGTTAACATTTTTTCGCTTACTTAGCCAGCGAAATGTTCCAACAGGAATTTAGAAAGATCCTTAAATGGCTTCTAAACCCCAGCATCTTTCAACGATTAGCCTGGAGCCAAGTAATCCTTTGGCAGAGATGAGGAATGCAGGCCTGGTGTGTTCTGTGGGGTTCTGTGCCCCAGGTGGGGCTGATGTGGTTGTGTGGGGCGGCCACAAGGCCCCGTGGGCTGCTCCTTGCAGAGCCTCTGGTTGTGCAAGGCCCGGGGAAAGTCCTGGCACTCCCTTGTCTGTGCACGGGGCTCCTGGGGATGGATGGAGCCTGGGGAATTCCCTCTGAGCCCTGAGTCAACACTGCTGCTTCTGCTGCCGTGCTCCCACCAGCCCCTCGGGAGGTCCCAAAAGCACAACACATACAGGCTGTAGTGGATAAACCAACCTGAGTCCCTTCTGTGTAGGAGGGAACCATCTCCTGCCTCTGGGGGGTTTTAGAAAAGAGATGGGAGCCAAATGCTGCAGCATCTCCCATGTGATTTTGTCTGGTGGTGCTGCTGTCCCAGCAGTTACCAGGGTTGTGGAACACCAGGACTGTTCCTTGGCCACAGTGGGATGTGAGGGGGGAGTGCGCAAAGTACCAGGATCTCCTGGGAATCTGCTGTGAGCCCTTTGGGCAGACACTGCCTTGTAGAAAATCTTAAAATTCAGTATTAAATGCATTGATCAGCTGGTTAAAACAGCATGTAAGACTGGTCTTAATCATGTTTTGTAATATCTCACTGTTCTTCTATCAGATTTATTTTAAGATGAAGTTGTCTCTGCATGCTATAGAACAGCAAGCTATGCATGAAGGGGAATCCCAGGGTCCCATGTTGTTATGGTGTAACAACTTTGCATCTTTGAAAAACTCACAATGCTCTTCCAGCCCTAAAACTCAAGCCACAGGAATTTTTTTTTGCTACTTGGAACACCTGGTGTGTTTTTTACAAAACATCAATGCAGAGGATGCAAAATGTTTGCATTTAAACTTGCATTTAGGTATGCTCAGGACCTTGTTCCATTTTTACTGGAGTTCTCTGAGAGGGCCATGTCCAGCTCCTGCCCATGCAGCCCTGTGTACCTGTGCTCACAGAACAGACCAGTGCTGCCCAGCCCAGAGGTTAGAATTTATTACTTTCCTGGGCATTTCTATTTTTATATTGCTGTTTAAACCTAGCTTGCTTGTTTTGAAGTGAATTCCTTAAGTACTGTAATGGGGTATGCGAGGTCAAGATGGGGAGAAAATAAAATGCCAAGTTCTGCAGTTTAAGTGAGTAATTACTTAGTCTCATATAATTAATAACTCATAGTCTCTAGTGTTACCTCTCTGCACAATGATGGTCTCTAGATCACTTTCAAACCACAAAAACCTCTGCATCTTTGGCATGCTTTAGGCCAGTCTTGTGGCTGTTTTTAAAAAATACCTGCTGTGCTTTTTTGAATGTATTTCAAAGCTCTGGGGAGAGAGCTTTGCCACAAGTTTGCAAGAGTGATATTGCCATATCTATTTCATAGAGTATAGCACAAGATAACTAATGCTGTCTTCAATGAAAGTATTCAATGCCTATTTTCCTATTTTCTCTGAAAGCCCCAACAAAAAGAAATACATGGTTTGTGCTTAGAGGTGAGTGAACTTCTCAGCTGAGGGGGACCATCTTCTAGAGACTTGCATTGAATGCCCTGCCAGTAATCCGACTGTTTATTCTACTGAGGGAACTATAATTTGTATTTTTGCTTTCATCTCTAAGCTTTTCTGCTGAAAAAGCTCGCTAAGTGAAACCTGTTTTTTCCTGGCTACATTTAAATTACTTGCTGTGAAAGAGCATCTGTGATCTCCCATGGGGTAGGCAGGCTTTTTTCCTCTCCTTGGAGAAACCCTTGTCCTTAATGTGAATCACTGAAGATGGGTGTCTGGATGCTGAAATAAATTTTCAAGTCTTTGATTTAAGGGATTACAGTTTTCAGAGCAGGAATCTGCTGAAGATGCTCTAAATGTTGTAGCTGCAGAGGCTTGTGTGCTTCCAGTGCAAGGATGCAACTCATTTGGAGTCTGAGGTTATTAATTAAAACCTGATTTGTCTGCATCTGCTGCTCTGTAACAGCTTCTGATGTAGTCTTGTCAGAATTCAGAATTCCTTAGACCTAGATTCATATCCGAAAATATGAGCAGTTCATCTGTCCTGTGCTGAAATTTTCCAGAAAAATGAGTTCGACGTATTTTAATCCCAACAACTGGCTCTTTAATCCCTTCAACACGAGACCTAAGAGTTCCCTCAGAGTAAGTTTCCAGGTTGACTTGATCTTTCAATACAAGCCTTGTCTGCACCTGGTTTTCTTCCTCCTGTGTGTGGCCATACCCAAGAAGCTTCTCCCTGTGCTGAACACAGCCTGTCTGAAGGTCCAGGTGTTTCTGGTAAGTGCTTTTGCATAATTTGTGGTGGTTTTTCAAAGTTAACGTAATCTTGGATTGCCTGCAGGCTGTGGGGTTTGACTCCTGAAGAAACTGCAGACTCCATCCTGCAGGTCCATCCTGTTCTTGGACCTGCTTTGGGCAGAGATTGGAGCAGGTAACCTCCCAGACTCCCTTTCCAACTGAATTTGTCTAAGATTTGCTCTGTCCTGACTTTCTCAACCCCCATTTTATCTGTGAGGGGGTAAAGGGCACTACTGTCCTTGCTCCAAGCCATACCTGCTGCTCTAAGACACCGAGCACTGACAAGAACAGATGGATTTTCCTTTTCCTATGAGGCACATGCTCCTCTGGAAACTTAAAGGTTGTCATCAAAATTGCTACTCCCAAGTATAGGTGGCCCTTCAAAGCAGAAACCAATCCCAGATTTGACTACGTGCATTTCTTGTCTCCATCTTGCACATTTCATGAGCTTTGAAGGAACTGTTTGGATTTGGGCTGGACTGTGGAGGTGCAGGTGTGTGCTGGGAGTTTGTGTCACTGATGGAAGCATCACTTCCAAAGGAAGGAGAACATCTGCCGAAGCCTAATTTTGATAAAGGCATAAAAATGCCATTTTCTAAGGGCTGAAATTCCAATTAAAAGTTTCTCAGTGATTCTGTATTAAGGCCAAGCCCCCTCCTCATTCATGTTCTGGCACGTGGGCAACTAATACAGTGACCTGGGGACTGAAATGTTGGATGTGTTGGATTCTGTTAATGTGCATTCTGATGTGATTTGATAAGGGGAAAGGGCAGAACACTGAGGATTAGAGACATAATCAGTTAAGGCTCTAACTGGTGTTATGTCTGTTTCTTCTATGACTTATTGAGAGACCCTAACCCTGAACTTAAACATGTTATAAAGGTCTAAAACCTTCTACTTACTGGACAGTGTCTCAAAAAAACCACCAAGTGGGCTGTTGGCTTCTTGAAATTGTTTTTTTATAAACCTGGGATATTGCCTGGAAAGTAGACCACAGATTAGTTATTCTGTTTCAGCTTAAAATCTCCAGAAATTCTGATTTTTTGAAGTTGTTCCAATGCCTGAGTGAGTCCAGACTATGCACAGATAGTCAGCAGGAGATTCTGAAAAATAGAAGGAATAGGTGATGTGCAAGAGGTGGCACAGGAGCATTTGAAAGTGAAGAGAATTTTCCTGAGCTCTCATTACCCTCAGCTGCAATAGCTCTGAGTTTAGGCTGGAGTAGGTTTATATTCCTGCTGGGCCTGCTTCAGTATTGGCTGTAGTTGCCAATGGATGGTTTGGGTGACTTCAAACAGTCATTTTTTACCATGGTCCACATGCAGTAGGACTTAGAGCTACACTTGGAGCCTAAGTTCCCAAATAAAGCCCTGATACAAGGGTGTGGAGGGGGATCTTTTCTCCTTTCTGAAGCCTGTGGGTTTGGTTCGTGGTTTAGGCTCAGCGGAGGCATCTCTGTGTCACATGGGATTTCATGGGAGTGATGCTGATGCTTTAAAATATCTCCTAAGTTTTTTAAAGCAATGCGAAGAGCCCTTGGGATTATTTAGATGCTGTGCCTAGTCCCTTTACCCCTTTGAAAACCAGTCCTTCAGCAAACAAAAAAAAATTCCTCAGGTGATTCTTGCCAGTGATTTTGCAACATTCTTTGTGAAACAAAATGCCCAGAGTCAAGTAACAAGTGCTGTGCTCAGAGGCAAGCAAAGGATGGCTCTAAAAAGTGATGAGCTGCTGTTGCTGCACTGAGAATCTCATTGCTCTGACCACAAAAATGAAGGTTTGGTCTGAAGAATGTGCAGCTCCATGTCAGCTGCCCATGGGCTGTGGTGCAGGGCAGGATGGCAGCAGTGCTCCAGGAGGCTGGAGAAAGCACAAAGCACCAGGAGCTCTCATCTGCTGCCTTTCCAACCTGCCTGGCAAGCACTTGAGGAGGTGTGAATAAGGATCTCTTGAAGGAATACGAAAAAGGGCCACCAGGGGCCATCACCTTGAACTTGCCCTTTCAAGTGTTATCTATAAATATGGTTCCCCAGAGCAATCCAGCTGGCACCCTCCAGTCGAGCTCATCATGCTCTCAGATAAAACTATCAAGTGGAGCCAGATCTTCAGCTGCTTTATGGAGCTTTGCCAATTTCCACTGCTTGGGAATGAGCTGGAGGAGCTTCTTCCCATGCTGGAGCCTCGCAGGAAAGGAGAGGGGTGATCCTGCCAGGGGTGGCTGTGCTGCAGCTCACTGACCTTTGCAGGCTGCAGGTAGAGAGGAGGAGGAGGTGAGAATCCTCTCCAAGATTACAGAGATCTCATGTCCCATTAGTCCCATGTCGTAGTGGAGCTCCTGGTTTTTTTCAGAAGTCTCACTCTGGAGCATGCCCATAATGTGGCAGTGATCCAGCCACTGCTTAAATAATTTTAAAGGCAGAGAAAAGGCAAGGTGGTATGGGCAGCCCGAGGTGTGGAGAAGGAGTCCTGCTCTCCCAGGGTCCAGAGTTCTGATTCTTGTGTTTTATCCCAGATTTCCTTTTGGAATGTGGCATCCAGCAGGTTGTGCCCTGTTTGATGGCAGGGCTGCATCCCTCCCCTGTGGTTTTGCTTCTGTGGCTTTGTCTGCTCCTGTAACTGGTGGGGAATCAGTGCTTTTTTAGCTGATGAACTCCTCAGATTATCAGATGCACGGAACTGTACAACAGAAAACCTTGAATTTACTGGCTGTGTTTGTATCCTTAGAAGCACAGCGTGCTGTCATCTTGCCTTTGTAAAGATCAAAATCCATCTTGACAGCCTGTTTTGTCAACTTTCTCAGTGGCTGAAGGCAACTTTTCAGGCCCTCGGAGCTGAAACTGTCACTTTTTGTTAATCCTTTGTGTTTCTTACATTTAAACTTTCAAATATATCAGTAGAGCTGGTGTAATCTCCATAATCATGGCTCTATTATACAAGAGTAATCCTTGAATATCTAGCCCGAAGTTAACTTCTCTCAGGCAGCAGTGAAATGGATGACAGGATGGCCAAGATGCTTCTCAGGTGATTTGGTAACACCTGTGGCACTGCCCAGGCTCAGGCTGGTGCCTCGGTTGCTGCAGGGAGATGCGTGAGGCAGTGGATGGAGTGATACTCGCCCACTTCTGCTACTTGTATCTCATTCTGTTTCCAATTTGTAGACATATTGTGTCCATTATCTGCCACAGTGACACTTAATCCATGTGGAAAAGCCCAGGCTTAGCATTTCACATCATGAAGCTGGCAACACATTGCAAATTAAACAACGTTATTTGCTCTCTGTTCTTCTCTCTCAAGTTTGTTTGCATACGAGACGTGCTCAAGAAATGCAAGATGGAAAAAAGAAAATCAATAGTCATTGATGCTAAAATATTCATGTTTCTTCAGAATGAGGGGTGGAGTAGAGTGAACTCCCAGGAGTTCACTGCAGCCCTGGCTGCAGTACTGCAGAGTTTGCAAGAGCGCTGGAGAGCAGAGGTAGTGCCAGCAGGGGCAGGGAGAGGAGAGTCTGACTTTTCTGGCCTCTCTGAAGGTCTCTGACACCTTGCAGGGTGAAGTGGGTGCTGTGCAGTGCCTGTCCTGTGTGTCAGTGTGGGAATGGCAGCCAGCACTGCCTGCTACCCTGTCCTGGAAGAATCCTGACAGGGTGTGCATCCACTGCTCCTGGGTGCGTGCAATGGGAATGTCCCTGCAGCTTCTGCTGCGCAGAACTGTCCCACACAGCCATCTCCCCCTGTGTGCCACATCTGTGCTCCTGGGCTGGGGCTGTCCTCTTGTCTGGGTACTGAGAAACCACCAGGGAGCTGGGCAAGAGGTGCACCACAACTGAAACGAGTACAATTGCTGCGAGGCGTGGGATTGACTTAGAAAAGATCACACAGAGAAACAAGGTTTCCCCATCCCGAGAGTGTCATCTCCCCACAGTGGTTCAGCCCTCCCAGTTACCCCTCCACAGCAGGTTTGTTGCCATTACTGTGACAGAAAAGTGTGTTGGTGACAGGAAAGAGCAGAGTGATCTTGTGGTCACTGTGATCTTTGCAGGCTGCGTGGCAGAAGTGGCTCTGTCCTTGCTGTGCTGGTGTGAGGGATCTGACACCTCGGTCCCCAACCTCCAGAAATGCTCCCTGCTCACATCGTGCTCCTTTTGTTCAGCTTTCCAGAATTTCTTTTTAGTTGGAAGCCTTCAGATGGGATTTATGTGAGTGCGAAACCCCATCAGGCACGGGCAGATTTGAGTTTCCCAGCCCATTCCTTGGGAGCTGCTGCCATCTAGGGTGTGAGCCAGCAGAGCCTGGTGCTGGCCATGGGCAGCCACGGCCTTATCACACTGTCCACGGCTTATCACACTGTCCATGGCTTATCACACTGTCCCACAGCCTTGTTTCACTGTCCCACAAACTTATCTCACTGTCCCGAAGCCTTATCACTGTCCCACAGCCTGCTGTGCAGGGTTTCCTCCTGCAGGGTTCATGGCAGTCAGGCCAGTGCTGAGCACATTTAGGGGTTAAACATTGCTGTACCACCTCACCACAAGGTGTTATTCCAAGGAAAAGCTGCTAAAGGACTGCAGGGAGCACTGCTGGAGGTGTCAGGGTGGTGTTGGGCACACGGGATTTGGTGTCTGGTGTTGCCATGAGCTCTCTGGTGTTGCAGGAGCTGCAGGCAGTGACCCTGCTGGGGCACACAGGATTTGGTGTCTGGTGTTGGCATGAGCTCTCTGTGCTGCAGGCACAGTGACCCTGCTGGGGCACACAGGGTTTGGTGTCTGGTGTTGCCATGAGCTCTCTGGTGTTGCAGGTGCTGGGGGCAGTGACCCTGCTGGGGCACACAGGGTTTGGTGTCTGGTGTTGCAGGTGCTGGGGGCACAGTGACCCTGCTGGAGCTGGGGGGGAGCCCTGGGCTTACACCAGGCTCTTGCCCCTGCCTGCCCAGGTTGGGTGGGGTTTTAAGGCTTGGGTGTTGTTTTAAGGTCCCTGTACAGACTGTCAGGGGGTGAGGAGGAGGCAGAGGTGGCCATGGTGACTCTGAGCTGAAGCCCCTCTGAAGCAAACTTGTGTTCCACCTGGGCTCTACTGCCACCTTTGTTTTTGTGTTAAACAGGTCTGCTCTGCCAAGCCAAGAAATTTTCACACACACTTAGAGAGAACGTGGCTCCTGCCCAGCCTGAGGGGCACAGGGAGCGAACAGATGTTCACTTCAAACCAAAATCATTGCCAAGCTTGAATCCACACTAATGGTTCTGGCCCTGCATCAAGGATTTCAAAGCAAAAGGAATTTTTTTTTTAATAGTTCCAGCTCAGGTGTAACTGAAATCCCATTTTACAGGCTATTTCCACAGACTCCAGTTTGTGAATCCCAAGAAACAGGACTCACTTTTCTGCAGTTAACTGGAGCCTGGCTGTGTGTTTGCTGTCACCACGTGGATTTTCCCTGAACTCACCTTGGTGGGGTAAAGCTCTGAGCTCAAACTCCTGGTTGAATAAATTCATATGCACTGTGAAATCCCTCCTGTCTCTCCTGGAGGCAGGTGAGGGGCTGCCAGGG
Source organism: Sterrhoptilus dennistouni (assembly GCA_013397095.1). Taxonomy (NCBI): domain Eukaryota; kingdom Metazoa; phylum Chordata; class Aves; order Passeriformes; family Zosteropidae; genus Sterrhoptilus; species Sterrhoptilus dennistouni. The sequence goes on from VWZU01001430.1 coordinate 741,120, forward strand.
CTGTTTGCCACCCTTGGTGTGGATGAATTAAGCACTGAGCAATCCAAATCCATGCACAGCTGTGTTATTGTGACCCTCCTGGTGGAAGAAAACGACCTCTGAGATGGATGTGGACTTCAGAAAGGGAGACACGGCTGCCACAGACAAGCAGGTACATTTTTCACACTTTTAACCATTTATGTTTTTTACTTTTAACCCTTTATGTAAGTAGAACAGAGCTGTGGATCTGCATCTTATTCTGGCAAATTGCTTCCCCCTTGTGCCCCCCTGTGGAACCTCCTGACTCTGTTTTCACTCAGCAATACCTCACCTTTGCTGTCATTCTTCCCTTTCCTCACAACCACTAATTTTTTCATTGTTTTAAACAAGTCTGTGTTGAGATTATCTGTGTAGTCTGTAGTGTACAGCTGCGAGACAAAGTCCACCAGAGGGCCAGCAGGAATTGGGTGTTTTCATCTCAATGGGAGCTATGCTTTGTTCCAGGTTTCCTATTGATTCTGATGAATTTTAGCAACTTAGAGCCCAGATTCTGATGTATTTTTCATGTGTAGAATGACCTATGGATGAGATATTAGAAGATCTACAGTATGAAATGGTTTGACATGTTCTTTTGGGAAGCCTTATAAAGTTATTAGTCCATGCAGGTAACTTTCTCTCCTCCATTTCTTACAAATCAATTCTTTACACAGCTACTAAACCCTTTTGCTCTTTTGATGTAAGATTAGGGTTGATCAAATCTTGGGGTGTGCTCAGGAGTGGAGACATGGCTTAAAACATGCAAAATAATACTGGAGTGAACATGTCTGTGCCTTGTAGTGCTGTGTGCAGTGAAGCAGATTTAGAGCTACTGGGTTTTACCCCAAGGCTTTGGGACTCACTGTTTACTTAAAATTAATAAATATTACTAAATGCCAATATTTACTTAACTGACTTGCTACACTGTTTTTGTTCCTTTTTTTTATTTTTCATGTCTTAAAATTATGTGAAGTTGAAAGAAAATATTCTTCCCTTTGAAAGAAAGCAGAAAACTGCAAACCAAGGAGCCCTTCAGTGGATAATTCCCTGAATTTTCATTTGGGTAGCCCCTGTTTTACCCTTACCTTTGGAAGTACATGGCAGAAAACTCATTGTTGCCACCCTGAGGTTTTATCCCCTATTTTTTTAGGGCTTCTTGGACCTTTTCCACCTCTCTGAAGCACTCTTTGGAGTCCTGTGGGGCTGCTGGGAAGGTGATTCAGTTCCTAGAAAAATGTTGAGCTGGCACTTTTTAATGTGTGAGGGTTTTAGATTCATCTCAAATGAGTACATTTAAAGCTGTATTGATTTCAGTGTGCTTGGGACTTGACTTATTTTCTTATTTGCTAATATGGATGTAGCTGTTGGAGATAACTACTCAGTTTAAGTGGCTCAGAGTGCAATTAATGCTTTCTGCTTTTGGATATTTAAAGTTTTCAGAAGCTGATAGCAATTTGTTATGAAACCAATTTGGTTATCACAAGTATTGTACATTGTATCTTTATTTATAGAGTTATATCACATCGTGAGGTGATGCTTTTGGGCCACAAAACAAGAGAAATGATGCTTCACTGGGGAGGCTTTTGGGATGGGGACTGTGAGGAATGGTGTTGTCCCTGCAGTGGTGACATTTGTACTTCAGCAAGTCCCTCTCCCACCTCTGTGTGGTGACATTTCACAGGGGTAAATTATTGCCGAAATTCACCCCAAGCACACGGACCTCAAAGCTCATTACAGAGCAGATGGAAGAAAAACACTGAATATCAGCAGAGAGAAAAGCAGTTTGCCAGGTACAGGTATCAGCTATAACCAGAAATTTCAGGAGAGACCTTTAGTGCCATAAATGGCTTTAAAGTCATTGATTGATTAGTGTCTGTGTCGCTGGTGCCCTGCAGCAGCAGCAGCTTCCCTTAGCAGCCCTGCAGAGCTGTGGGGTGGATTTGCCACAGAGCCTGTGCAGGATTTGCTCTGCACTGTCTGATGTGGAGCCACAGCAGGAGCCTCAGCAGCAGAGGACATGCCCAGCTGGAGTGTCACGGTGTGTGTCACCTCCTGAGGGATGGCTCTGTCCTCCCTGGGCTAACCTGGCTGGTGCCCTGCAGCAGGATTTTTTTTTTTCACCTACAGCACAGGAACCAGCTCTAGGAACCAGCTCCAGCTCAGCTGCTGGAAGACCCCAAACCTGATGGTTTTGACATAAAGGAGATAATTTCACTGATGAAATTGGCCTGAAACTGGCCATTACTGACCTGATGAAGGTGAATCTCAATACAGGGAGGCTCCTGGGTGTATGGCTTTCCCTTCTTATTTTACTTTGGGACTGATTTGCCCAGAAATATGTGGCATTGCTTCCTGCTTGCATCTGGTATTGCTTCCTGCATCTATCTGGCATCCACAGATGGTGGATGTGAAAGTCCCTTGATGGGCTTTTCCTCAGAGTGGTGTAGTAGGGCTGCTATAAACTGGGAGTTTGGAGTAACAGCCACAAGTCATATGTAAACTCATTTTAGACTCCAACCAATACAGTTTGTGGTGTGGAAAACACCTTTAGTGTCTTCTAAACTTCAGTTTACTTTGGTGCAACATCTCCCTTGTTTTGTAAGAGTCCCAAAACTTGTTCTTGGATAAATCCCCATTTCCCAGCTGGCTTTCAGCAAGTTCCAGATCTGGTCCTAATTATTGCAGCGTGAGCATATGTTAGGTAAAGAACTGACAAAACTCAAAATCATGATTGGAAAAACCCTGGTATACTGGTGGGTTTTGTGTGAGCATCCAAACTGGGGCAGATTAGTTTTCTTTCATAGCTCTAAGTTGCAGAAAAAAGAAGTCAGAGATGTCCAAATCTGCATGTGAGGAGCTGTGGGTACCCCCTGGGTGAGACCACCGAGGCCCTTGTACAGGTGCTCTGTGCTCTGAGCTTTCACTCTTTGGCTGGAGCAGGGCTCTGTGGTGTCACCCTGCTGTCACCCAGTGGCTGCACTGTGGCCTTGCTCTTCTGTGACCCCTGTGAGCACCTCACCAGGTCCCTGCCCCCTGCAGGAGCTGCCAGCAAATGGGTTTGTAGAAGGGTAATGGCAGGAGACTTGGCAGCTGATAGCAGAGCAGCTGTATTTGTTGTTTCTGTCTGCCAGAACACAAGCAGAATTAATTTAAGCTACTGTACAGGTTAATACATCTTTTAAGGTGAGAGATACTGTATAAATATGGTGCCACCAACATCCTAGGTGATATTTTGGTATGAAATTTTATCTGATCTTATTAATTTTACTTGGAGAAAAACATAGAGGAAATACAAGAAATAACACATCATGTCAGGTTGCCCATCTATGATCACAGAGGCCCTGCTCTTGTCATCCATTGCTGGTTGATGCTGGTGAGAATAACTGAGACACAGAAAGGGGCATGAGAGTCACTTTACAGGGTGAGCTCTTTCTGCCAGCTCACCTGAGCCCTGGTTTTCAGCTGGGCAAACTGGTATTGCTCCAGTTACAGCAATTTAGCTTTCAGATGGCCCAGCATCCCCAGGAGGAGAGCCTGACTTTGCCAGAGTGTTCTGTGCACCCCTGGCTGCCTGTAGGGCAATTTCTCCTGGTGCTGGGGACAGTGGTGCCACCAAAGCCATGCTCTGCCCAGCAGGGTCTCAAGGAGCTCCTCCTTCCTGCACAAGGGTGCTTGTTATTTTCCTAAAGCTGAGATGTGCTAAACATGTTCCTACTCTGCTTAACTTGGGTGGTTTTGGGTCTCCATATGTTCAGCTGATCAGGGTTTTCTGTGTGAGCCTGGTGAACTGCTCTGGGTGGGGCTGGGATGGTCTCAGCAGCTCCTGTGCCACCCCTCTCCTTCCTGAGCTGGTGGGTGGGAAATGAGGCTGTGTGAGCCCTGTGGCACCGAGGGGAGGCAGGAGGAAAGGTAGTTGCTGGGGTTACAGGACAGGTCAGGAACTAGGAAATCCTGTTTGAATGGAGGGCCTTCACTGCCCGGTTTGCAGTGCTCTTGCTCAGCTGAGTTTGTTTTGAGGAGTCTTGGGTTCTTTTTGTCTTGGTTTTAAGCCATTAAGGGTTGTGTTGTCATGTGTGCATTAGGTGTGAGTTCTCTCAAAGATGGGCATTGGAGACCTTCATGCATTGTAGGAACCTGGTGGCTGGAATTCCCACAGGGCAGTGTGGCTCCAGGCAGTGGTAACTCAGAGGGAGGAAGAAATGTTCCCTCTGTTGGCACATCAATAACGATTCTAAAGGCTCAAAGGACCGTGTCCCTGGGAATATTCCCACTTTCCAATAGTGAAAAGGTTTGCTACTCATTCTTTTCATTCCCTCAGCTGCTTTAGGACACTTAATAATATCAGACCAGAAAACTTCATCACAAGTCCCCTTCAGAAATCCTTGGGTTGAGAGCAGAGCTGTTTAGAAACACTTTGTAGCAGCACCACTGCTTTTAATACTGTGGTAAAATGAGTATAAATCTGTGCTGTTGTAATTACAGGGCAGTGTAAAAAGCCTGGAACATTGTCCATGTAGGGTGGGAGGATAAACCCCAATGTCAGACTCCTTTGGCTTCAGTTTCTGCCTCTGTGACTTTGTGAATACATTTGGCAGTGCCTGGAGTTCAAGTTACAGCCACACAGAGTAAAAGTGAATGTCACTGAAGATGTGCATTGGAAAGAAGATGCAAACCTGCTGTACATAATGACATGGGATAGTTTGGGGATTATTTCTTCCTAAATGGCCCGATGCAAGCAATAACTCTTCTGGACTGCAGCAAAGAGGACACAGGAGTTCTGCAGCGTTTTCACATTTCCCTTAACCTTATAAATACCATTTTTAATGGGCTGTGAGCAGGATGTCAGGCTGGGAATGTTTCCCCAGCCTCTGAAGGCAGGCAGACGTGCAGTGGAACGAGCAGGGAGGCTGGTGCACACTGAACAGGAGAGGGCACTGGCACTCCAGCAGCTGTGCTGGGCTCAGCACACGAACGATGGGTTTTTACTGCAGCTTCTCACTCACACTCTCATCATCTTCTGCTCTTAACGTGAGAAAAGAGTCTGTGAAAAGAGTGAATGAACTGCATTTATTGTCTGTGTCTCTCTGGGGAAAGGGAAATCCGCTTGCACCAGGTGGGAACCTGCCCCTTTCCTTTGAACTCCATCTGCTGGTGTCTGGTGCAGCTCCTGTGAGTGTCTTTTTGAAAAACTCTGCTCCAGTGTCCTTTTTCTGCACCCACATCAGGTATTCAGTACACAAACTGAGGTGACATTTGTGCTGACCGAGACAAGCTCAGGTTGTACATTCTCTCCTGCAGCTGTGGAAGTGCAGCCCTTCACCCCAGGAGCGTGCATGTGCTGCCTCTCCTCCTGCCCCATTTCTTATCTATCAGACACTCTGAAAGGCTGAATTTCCCTCCTGCTTCACAGCATTAACCACAGTATACTGGGGAGCAGTGTGCAAGGGGGCCCTAACCAGTGGGTGAGGAGCTCTGAGTCAGGCTCTGTCTCTCTGGCCACCATCCCACCCTCTCCAGTTGTGATGCTCATGAAGGTCTCCATGCCCTGACTCAAAACTCTGGACACAGACCTCTTTTTTCTTTCTTTCTTTTTTTTTTTTTTTCTCCTTGAATTTCCATCCTTTTTTTTGCTTTCACCTTTTTTTGCTTTGCACATCATACTGGAAAGAACCAAGTTCTGTTTGTTTTCAAATCTAATAAGTCTTAATTAGACCCAAAGTAAAGCTTTCGTGGAGCTGTCAGCATAATTACAGGCTGGGAGAGCCTTCCTGATGAATCTAAATCCAGCCCCCGGCTTCCTGGTCCTGACAGAGTGTGGCAGAGGAAGGGGGAACAAGGCAGGGGTGACAGCAGCTCAGTTGCTTCTCTCCCAAGTCCCTTGCAATATTTTTTTCTGCTCTGCATGAAGGTTTGTGAAAGGCAAAGCAGAATAGGCCTGACAGCAACAGAAAGAAATATATTTAGAAACATGAAAAATAGGAAGAGAAAAATGTTTTATTTGCATTATTCACCAGGTTCTATTATTTATTACGTTGCTCTGCTAGTGCCTGGTTTTATAACTCCCAAAGAAATGATCGTGCTTCTGAGGGCAGCTTTGTGCTGCTGTCTCTTAAATGTGGACTCTTGATACAAAACATTTTTTGGCTGTTGTTGCTGTGAGGATGCTGAACCCTGGCATGGGGTGCCCAGAGAAGCTGTGGCTGCCCCATCCCTGGTCAAGGACAGGCTGGAAGGGGCTTGGCACAACCTGGGATGGTGGAAGGTGTCCCTGCCTGTGGCAGGGGTGTTGAAATAAGATGATCTTTAAGGTTCCCTCTAATCCAAACCATTTCAGGGGTCTGTTTCACTGCTGCACAGTTTAAACAGTGAATTTGTCAGGTCAGGTTTTGACAGGAGAAAGGTGAACACACTCTGCTTGCTGTGTCCCCAGCTCAGCCTTCAGCTGGATTTTTCCTGAGGTTATTTTGTGAGCTTGGGCAAGGGCAGGCAGCAAGGTGCAGTGGAGTGATTTCCAGGCTGGATTTAACAAAGGTGATGGGGCAGCAGGACCTGCTTTCAGCATTGTTTGTGAAGGGCTACTGAGCTGCTGCTGTTCTGGAGTGGTTGGGATTAGCAGTGATTTCCCTTCTGGGGAGAAGGGAAATGTTTGAGCTTAGGAGAGACTTTCCTGCACTTTTCACACTATTACAGAAATGAGAATGCTGTTTTCTTGACACAGGGCAGCAGAAGTTTGGTGTTGATGTGGTTTGGTTTCTTGCTGCAGGTTTGTGGGATCACTGTCCCTTGGAGCAGCCTCTCCTGCTGCAGCAGCTGCTGCCCACCACAGCTCTGTGGTCATCTCAGATTAATACTCTTCCACTTACGATACAGGCAAGATTTTTACCCTGACACTAAAAATCCACAGCTCATGGAGCCTATGCCTTCCAATACCTCTCCATGGGCAAATATTTGCACATATGTAAAAAATTCATTAATTTGCATGCAATGCCTCAGTCAGGTCCATGTGTCCTTTAATGAGGCTCTGTCTGGAAGCCCAGCATTAGAAATTGTCCTGATTCAGTGGTCATCTGAACCTTAAATAGCCTGGAAAAAATAAGGGGCTAAAATGTTTCTCTATGAGAATGCATAAATATTCAAATGCCAAACTAAAAGGGCTCTCATCTCATCCCACAAGCCATTTGAGACCAGTGCTCATCCAGCCACGGGAGGATTTTAGTACTTAAAAAAAAAAAAGCCACAAAACAATCTGCAGTGTGCAAAGAGCTGTTCTGCAAAGCATCTTGTAGGCATTCTGTGATGCACCCCTGAAGGATTTATTCCCTCCAGCTGGCTGGCTCCAGCACATCCTCTTTCCTCCGCCTAGATGGCACTCTGCAGTCTGCTAAAGCCCTGTGCTGATGAGCACCGAGGGGAAGTTTCAGCAGGCACAGCCGGGAGCCTGCAACTTCAGCTGCAGTTTTGTCAAACTCTGGTTACGTGAATGGGCAGGGAAGGGAGGAGAGACAGGGGAGAGAAATTACATCAATGGAAGCTTTTAGAATTCATTTACTCTGGGAACTTAGAACAGTCTTTTCTTCTGGAGCAGGTGCTGGTGCCTCAATGTTCACCTGATAATATGTGCTGAGTATTCTCCTTAGCCACTTCTATCTCTCACCTGTATATTTCCTGTCCTTGTAGGTACTTCTGAGTCTTTCTGGTACTGGATATTTGGCCTATCTGAGCTTGTTCACCCTTTTTGTCACACAGCCTGGCCTTCAAAGGCTTGCAAATAAAGCAAAGGGGCTAGAAAACAATGATGCTCATTATTTAGATACTGACATACTGCTGAGCTGTCTCAAGGTAATACGTTCTTACCTTTATAGGCAAATTTATTTTCTTCTACAGGTTTATTTTTCTGGTTATTCTTGGGCATGAAGAGAAATGTCTGGGGGAACCAAATACAATGCAGGATCCAATAAAGGCAGCTTGGGGAGGATGATGAATGAATGTATGGGGATGTGCTGAAATGACTGGGGGAAGTGCAGTGAGGAAGTATGGAGAGAGATGGAGGAGGTGGGAACAGCAACATGCATTTTTAAACTGCATTAAAATGGCAGCATTCCCTATAGAAGCAGGATGCCACTGGTGCTCTCTTTCCAATGGTCTGAGTTCATGGCATGGATTTCAGAGTGTGAGACAGCCAAGTCCCTTAATCTTTGCAGATATCTGGGGATGCCCAGGGTACGTGTACAAGACCTGTATGCAACTCCCTATACAGCTTATTGTAAATATTGTAAAACTTGGAGTTTCTTGGCTTAAATGGGATGTTTGGGATCATCCCAAGCTGCTGCAGGGACCCTCCTTTCCCCGTGCTGGGGCACCTGGCCATGGCCTTGTCCTAGTACAAATCCCCAGCTTAGATGTTTTCCAGGAGCAGTTCTGTGCTGGGAGGCAGTCCCCAGAGCATCCCTGGTTTAGATGTTTTCCAGGAGCAGTTTTGTGCTGGGAGGCAGTCCCCAGAGCATCCCTGGTTTAGATGTTTTCCAGGAGCAGTTTTGTGCTGGGTGGCAGTTCCCAGAGCAGGGTTTGCCAGTCCAGTGCCCATTGTCCCAGGGTGTGGTAGTGCCCTGGAAGCCCAGGTGTGCTGCCTGGGGTGATGGACTGAGCACAGCTCACCTGCTCCTTTACCAGCTCCCACTGCTTCCTGTCCCCTGCTGTTACTCATCTCTGTATGATTACCTGCATGCCTGGAGGCACTTCCTAAAGCTCTACCCTTTAATCTCTGCCCCTCCAGCGTGGGCAGCTCTTGTTCAGCTGATTCTTGCCAAGGAGTTCACTTTGCCAAACTCACAGTGTGCCTCGTTTGTTGTTTGGTGTTCACCTGATGGTTGTTGCCTGTTTGGGGCTAAGGATCTCTGGGAAATGGTTTGGTAAAGCTGCTACCCAATCCTTCAAATCCATGTCCTTAAGGCTTGATGTCTGAAGCAAGGTAGAAGAGGATGAAATGTGTGTAAATTAGGAGATTTAAGTAAATTAAATTATGTAATCTCCTGGTGTCTAGTGACCAAAGATGTGTCAAAAGAAAACCTACCTATCTCTATCTACCTATCTATCTACGTGCATGTGCCCATCCTCTTCCTCCCTTCCCTGGCCAGGGTCCCTTCCCCAAAGCACTGCATCTTGTGTGACACTTTGACTTGCAGCTCCAACCCTCAGCTGCCTCACCTGACGTTCCTCCTGAGATCAACAGGTGCTCTGAAAAGCACAGCTCATGGTGGCTTCACATGAACCTGCTCTTTCTTCAGAGCTGCTTGACCCTGCTATGGGCAGCTTTAAATTCTGTCGTGTCTGCTACCCCCAGGCCTCCTTGCCCCACAGGGATGAAGGCAGGAGAGTAATGGGAACACTCCTGGTGGGTTGTCACTCATTCTGCTGGCCAGGAGTTGTGACTGGATGGACCAAGGATGGACCACAGGCTTGGTCATGCAGGATGTGAGTCACCTGAAGGAACTGTGCTGTCCTGACATGGGGCAAACAGGGGCAGTGAGTCAGAGGTGGCCTGAGCATACCATGGTGGAGCACCAGAAATAACCTCAGGCTCCACAGAGGAGCTGCTGACGTGGGGACAGCAGGATTTTCAGGATTCTGACAGTGTGTAAGGGGGTGGCAGAGCTCCAGATGGGGTTCCCCGCGGTATGAGCTGGAGCAGACTTTGAACCTGTGCTGCTTTTAGAGCTGAAGTGGGTTTTCATGTCTGTCTGCTGGCCCAGCAACCCCCTTGCTGCACTGAGGAGCCTCTGACTGCAATCTGCTGCACAGAGAACCTGCCAGGGCCCAGCAGCAAGATTAATGTGTCTGGGAATTTCCCAGTGAGACTTTTTGTGCTATTTACCAGAAGTCCCTTGAAGGCAGAAATTATTGCATTAAAAGATTAAGGCATCATTAATCATATTTTTTTGTCTTCCATTTTCTTCTGGCAGGCTGGCTCAGTATTACTGGTAAGGGGTTTTTTTTCTTAATTTTTCTCCATTCAGAAGAATAAGTTTCTTCAAGTCTTTTCTGTGACGGTGGCATCCTCAGGTAAAAAGGAACCTCGAGAAAATTGTGGGCAGCTGACTGGAATTGCTCACTACTGTGAACACTGACATTTTGACCTCTTGCATTCTAGGTTTCTTTTGAGTGATTTATGTAATTCATGGTTCATCATGAAAATAATAGAGATAATTAAAAAAAAAAAAGTATTTATAAGATACTGTCATTGTGCAAAGATCTTGCCTGGGTGTGAGGGGGGCAATGTGGGATGGAAGGTGGGTGTAGATGTACCAGTTTCTTCTGGTGTGGTGGCAGGGGTTGAGATGGAGGGGTGGACCTGGTGCTGGAGCTTGGGGTGGTTCCCAGCCGTGGTCTGGCTCCAGACTGTGGTTGAAGCACAGTCTAGATGCCCGTTTTGGAAATATTTGGAAAATATCTCCCAACTTTTTAAGCAGAAAACTTGAAATATAATCAAGGAAGAAAGCAGCTGCTGTGATAGAAACAGGGTGAATTTTTAAATTCGCTTTGGTTACTGATAGACTCTGCACCACGGGCCATGGTTGTGACAAAAAAGTTGTGTCCTGGTTCCCTGGTGCTTCATTCAATTCCATCCCCACAGCTTTCCCTCTGTGTCGTGTCAGGGAGAGCCCTGGCTGTGCCTGGCACTACTGCGAGCAAAGCACTTCTTAATTTATGTGCTAATTAACCCGACAGAGCGACTCGATCGTTGGGAGCTTGGGCTCCGGGCAAGCCTGTGTTTGCAGGCAGGGTTCCTTCCCTTTTATTTTAACTGGAGCAGTGGGAGGCAGGGGCTCCTCCGGGGGCGGGGGTTCGGGATGCGATAAGCGCCAGCGCTGGGGAGGATGCGGCAGCTTCAGAAATATCCGCTTCCAGCCTCCTCTTTTAATGGGAGTTTTATTTGAAAAAAAAAGAAAAAAAAAGTTTTAGTTAACGTCATTCTAAAGTTTATTTCCATTTTATCTTAAAAAAAAAAATAAAATGAAAAGGCTGTAAAGCTCCTGGCTGGGTTTTTCATTTCTGCCGGCTGGGAAAAAGAGAGTTGAATGGGCTGCCTTGTCTCCCGCGGGGATGCTTTAGGGGCTGCCGGGCTCCAGGCTGACCTACCTACCCTGACCCACAGGGGCAGGTGAGGCTGTGAGTCCTGCAGGCTCCGGGGCTGGGTCACCCCCTGTGACAAGCCATGTACAGCCCTGCCACTTGTGCCCCTCTGTCCTGGGCACAGCCCTGCCCCTCTGTCCTGGGCACACCCTGTCACTTGTGCCCCTCTGTCCTGGGAACACTCTGTCACTTGTGCCCCTCTGTCCAGGCACACCCTNCAGGCACCCCCCTGCCCCTTGTGCCCCTCTGTCCAGGCACACCCTGTCACTTGTGCCCCTCTGTCCTGGGCCCGCTGGGTTTGCTTTGCTGCCACTGCTGTCCCAGCCCTGCACCGAGCCTGGCCAAACCCACTGCTGATGGGGAAGAGATGGATTTGTGCCTTCTGGCAGGGCACAGCAGCTTTGTGGGGTCTGTTTGCCCTGGCTGCTGGCGTGGGGAGGGGGATGAGCAGGCACAGAGTGCCGGGGGTCCCTGTGCCCCCCCACACCTCGGGGATGTGCTCAGGGGGAGCTGCAGCCTCACTGCTCTGCAGGCTGGGGGCTTGCCCTCCATCACTTATTGCAAAAGAAATCTAAACTCCATGGCTGTATTTCTGTGCTTTGCCTTCATTTCTCCTTTCCTACATGCCTGGCGTGAGCTAATTTTAAGTGAAGTCACATAAAATGGAAGTCTTGTAGTGACACTTTTCCTAAAGAAGCCAATTTAGTGTTAAGTGGGAGCATTGCAAAGGCCAGTTCCAGAGCTGGACTAAGGCCACTTTCAGGTGAATTTCTTACACTTCCACAGGCTCCTTTCCTGCACCTGGGCAGGTCACTGGAGCTGCTATGGGCTTTTGATGGAAGTCTGTGATGAGAGCACCCAAACCCCTTGGATACTGGAATTTGCGTTCCCACACCCACCTCAGCTGCAAGTGCAGAATTTCCCTCACAGACGTGATGAACACAAGAACCATGGTGGCTGATCTTGCACCCTGTGATGGTGTTTGTACAGACTCTCTCTTCCCTTGCACCTCTCTCCTCCTGGCTGGAGCAGTCCCTGGCCTGGAAGGATGCACACCTACAGCCAGTGTGTGAGGGCACTCTGTTACTGAGGAGCTTTTTCAGCTCCAAAAGTCCTTTTTAGGACTTTTGGACTGGAAAGAGACTTGCTGCTCAGTTTATTCTTTGGTTTCCTCATGTGGAAATAGGGGAATTTTGAGCATATGGATAAAGCTAAATCAAAATGATAAAGTATTTCATTTCAGACTGAGGGCATCCACACAAGAATAACTCTTCCAGAATAGCTTATCACATAGACAAACTAAAAAAACTAATCTATTTTAACTGGAGGAATGAAGGAGGCATGCAGCTCTGGGTGACAAGCACAGCTCCCACAAACACATAAATCACAGATCACAATAGGCTCTTTTAGAGCTGGAGAAATGATAGTGCTGTTTTGGTAATGGAACATCCTGATCCCATCTCTATGTGCATGCACTATATTTATATTCTACACATGTATGTATTCCAATTATATATATAAAATTTCCAATTTACAGGTGTGGGCTTTAATTAAGAGCCCTGATGTGTACTTTTAACTAAAATAATGTGATAGAAAGGAATGTAATTTATCAAAGAAACACTGCTGAATTTATGACAAGAACAGGGAGATAATGGGATTTCTGAGACTGTATGGATGCTCTTTGCAGTCATTTGAGAGGGCAGGATACGGGGGAATTTAACTGAAAATGAGTTTTTTTCTGAGATTGTTTTAAACATAATGTATTTTCAACTCCTATTTTGTGGATGCACACAGATTCTTATATGAATACTGATTTTTTTAGATAATTTATTGTAACAAGTAGTTTTTGCCTGGAAAAGATCTGATGCTGCAGATTCCACTACAATATATTCAGTCATAATGCCAGCCCGCATTTCTTTTTAGTCAAAGCATTCTAACAAATTCCAGGCTTGAATTAAATCTGCTGTTCTGACATGTGAAACTTTGCCTAATCACTCTGGAGCTTTGTCACATTTTCCCCCCCTCCTTTTAATTGGGTGATGTGCAGAGTCCCCCCAGCTAATCCATGCACAGGTTTGGGGTGGAAGTGCTTGTGGTGGTTTGGAATGTACAACTGATGTGTGACTCCATTTACGTCTAATTGGGCATAAAGGCTTGATGAGCCCTCCTGTGCTCCTCCTGTGCACGATAACCTGACCCCAATGCACTCTTCAGTGAGCAGAAATGAGTATTTCTGCCTTCAGGCTGGCATCAGCATCTGCAGCTCTGCAGATGTGAGGTGGCCAGTGGGGAGGGGGTTGTCCTGCTCCTCCCTCCCAGTGCCTTTGCTGAGGCTTTGTGGGTGTCAGGCAAACCTGGGGAGAGGCTGTGAGGCTGCTGGGCAGCTCTGCTGAGGCAGCTGGAGGGACTGTCCTGGGTATGAGCTGTCATTTTTAAAATTCACTGAATCCTCCAATGGTCTCAGTGGAAAGGTACAGTAATATAGCCACAAACCATCCTCAGGTTGTTCATGCGTCAATATGAGGAACAAACCTCAAAAATCTCATTGTCCTGTGCTGCAAACGTCCCTGGCACTCAGATACTCTCTGTGGAGCATCTTGGAGGTTTTCCCACTGCCATTTACCTCATTTTTGGCACTGTTAAGAGGGATGTCACACATCAGTTAGAGATGGCGCAGCTGGGGAGGGACATTAAGGACAGCTGGGAGGGGTTTGCCACCTGCAGGACCTCCAGACCCTTCTCACTTGTGTGAGCAAGTTAGAGGATTCTGCTTTGCACATCCAAACTTCACTTGCACCTTCTGCTTCGGGCTCCTGACTTCAGCCTGGCATTTTGTCCACACACCACTCACACTTCTCACTGAAGGGAATGGAGATGATCACAGCCCAGGGTACTGTTTTAAAATGTTTGCTGCATTTTCTGCTTCTGCTATGTAGTTGTTTTGGCTGGGCCAGGAGCCACCTGCTATGAGAGTTTGTTCCTCTCAGAGTAATTGCAGACTGGGGCTGAATTATCCCTGCCACCTCTTGGGAAAGCTGCATAGCCTGAGCCACAAAAGCCTCTTACTGTGAGGCAACTTTTCCAGAGCCAATATGACTTCAGAGTCTTGTCTGAATCCTTTGGATATTTTCAGGCCTATCCTTGCAATATGGTCACCAGAGCTACTCACAGCCTTTAGCAGTGGTATCTTGGATACTGGATGCTGAAATAACACCCTTTCCCTGTGCTTGCTGGTTAATCTCCTATTTCTGTAGCCCCGGATTGCTTTTCCCCTCTTAGAAACAGCATCACACGAGGAGTTCATGTACGGCTGGTTCAGTCCAAACCTCCTCATTTCCTTTCCTTAATTGCTGTTCTCTGTATGATTAGCATGACCCGTGTCCTCGGTGCTCAGACAGGCACTGGGCCATTTGCAGCTCTGGAGAGCCCTTTGCTCAGATGGAGGGATATTTCCTGCTTTCCAGATCTGCTCCCACCATTAATGCTGTTCCTGGCACCCAGCACTGCCGTGCACACGCTGCACCAGCTTTGTGCATTTCCCACATAATGGAGGGATGTACTGAACAGCCTTGGATCAAGGACAGAAACCATTTGGCTCTGTGTCTGTGTAGCCTGTAGTACCTACCAGTTAACTGATTTTAAAATAATTTGAGTGCCTTTTTTTTCTTTTATAAAATACTTTCAGACTGAAAAGCTGCTGCACCTGGGAGTCTGCTTCAAGCTTAGGCCTCTGTCAAAGCACTGGAGCAACCCAAACACCTGGTTTACTTGACATTTTATTTTCCATGGTTGATGACATGCAGATTAGCTGATCTTTAGCTGATCTTTCCCTGATGCCCCATTTATTTCTAGGTATTGGTTTATACTGAGCTTTAGACATAGTCCTCAGATGGATCTTACTGTATTTTTTGAATGTATTAATAATTGGCTTGAACTGCTCATGGATCTCCTTGGCACCTGGTCTCCACATGTTTGCTGGAAAGTAATTCAAATCTGCTTGTTTAGGAATTTGTTTAATGAGAGTTTTTCATAAGAGGAGGGGGGGATCTGAGCAGAGGTGCAGGTTCCAGAAGTGCTGTGGAACACACTGAGAGTTAAAACACAGCAACCTTGTTGGTGACAGCCAGCAGCTTTACCTGGCCCCAGCTCGGTGGGTGCTTCTGGATGGGTTTAATTAGTCTGGCTTGGTGAGGCTGTGCCTGTCCCAGCTGGGTCTGTGCCCAGCCTGTCTCACAGGCAGGAGGGCAGTGCTGGCAGACCCTGGGCAGGCCCTTCTCAGGGCTGGGCTGGCTCTGCCGGGGGCACTCACGGGCTGGGGCTGTGTCAGAGTTCCACAGACCCAGCTCAGCCTCTCCTGTGCCAGCCCACTGCTCCTGAGGGCCCCACATGGCCATGGTGGAGATGCTGACTGAAAGTTCTGCTGCAAATCACCAGATGTTGATAATTGTCCACAACCGTCCTGGAATGGATCCAGACCTGAAATGAGGTTACTTTGTGTGTGGTTTGTTCTGTGTTCCTTAAGCACCTACAGAGAATTATTGCTCCTACAAACAGGAGGGGCAGAGTGTCCTGGTTTGGGGTTTCTATATCAATACTAACAAGCTTCTCTCTGCAGCTCCCTCAGTGAGAGCACAGGTAATTTTGGCTTTCCCTGTCCCCTGGGTGTGCCTTGCCTGTTGCAGTGGTGCTGCAAGGCTCAGTTGGAGCCAAGGGAAGGGGTCTCCTCCTCCTGGAGCATCACATTTGAGAAACCTGTACCTAAAAATAAAAGAGCCACCTGGTCCATAGGTGTAACCCACCCCCAGCCAGGCCTGCAGCTGTGCCCAAGTCAGCAGCAGAGGCACCACTGCAAACCCCAGCTGCTGCACAGGTACAGATGTTCATCCTTTGGGCTGGGTCCAGGGCCAGGCAATATTGGCTTTGCTCCTGCAGCACATGCTGCTGCTGTCATTTCTGTAGATGGTTGCTGGAAAAGAGAGGGCACATCTTAGCTTTTGGGGTTCTGCAGAGCAGTAGCCTGGTCTTTCAGGAGGAATTTGCCTCAATCTGTCCCTGGTAGGGATCTTCTGCATTAAGATTGTTCAGTATTTCCTTACCTGCCAGGGCTATCCCCTGGGATTTCTTACTGCCAAATCCCCCAACAGAAGAGAGAAATTCACATCAGTAGAAAAACAAAATGGGAAGAATTAAACCCGAGAATCCAGGTGGGAAGGGAAAGGTGGATTTTGGAGCCCTGTGGCTGTTGTGGAGCACTCTGCTGACGTGCCAGTCCCCTGCAATGCACAGCATATGTCAAGGCAGCTCCCTTTAAAGGGATAACATCAAGGCATCTGAAAGGTTGCCTCCTTTTTGTTCTTATTTCATCTTGTATTACAGGATTTTATTCAGGTTTTGCAGTGGCCTCCTGGGTAATGCTTTATTACAGTGACAGTGTGGAGTTCTAGTTTGTAATAATGGGATCTATATAAATAATACTGATTCTGCTGCCTCCTGTAATGCTTCCTGCCTGGGAACACTCAAAAGCTTTTGAAAATGTTAATTTCCTATGATTTGGGATAGAGAAGCATCTCTGGGTACTGCAGAGGGCATGGCAGCAGTGTGTGTTGTGCTGTAACAGCCATACCTCTGAATCAAGAGCTTCAAACAACTGAGGGTCTTTCTGCACCCAGAATTAGTAAGTAAAATAATTGCTTTTTTAGGTGTTGGGTTTTTTTTTCTTTTGTCATTTTGAGGCTTTAAAACAAAGGCCAAGTAGTATGAGACTCAGTTCCAGGCACTGAAGATACTGTGAGGGGAGATTCAGCCTTGAAGAAGAGTCAGATGAAGGTTGGGAGAAAGGGATTGTTGCAGCATTTCACAGATTTTGATTTGCTGTGCAAAGAGATGAAGGATGCTGCGACCCAACAGACCACAGTGCTGTGTTGAGGACAGGCTCTTTGGCTCAGAGCAGCATCCTTGGTCCCATAAAACAGCATTCCTTACGGTGCTGCCCCATGCTGGGTGAATCAATGATCAGATACCAAGGCACTGGGCTCAGTTTGGGCATTTATCTTGCTCTAAACAACCTGTGCTTGGTCAGAAGGAGGAGGGTGACCTGAATCCCTGGGACTCTGTCCTGCTTTTCCCTGGGAAGCTGTCACTGGTGAGAGCTGGTGGGAAGGGAGATGCTGTGCTGGGTGTGGAGCAGAGCCCAAAAGGCACGTGTGGCACTGGCAGTGAGAGTGAACAGGGTAAAGGTTTAATGGATTTCCATGAACCATGCTCTGTAAGGGCCTGGTTGACAGGGTTTGCACTGGATTGACAAGAGTTTTCACAGAAGTGAGGCCTGGGTTGTACAGCAGCACTGCCACTTTCCTTGGCTGACCTGCCTTGCCCCCTCCTTTCATGGTAACATTAAAAGGAATAATGTACAGCAGAGAGAGCAGCATAATTGGCTGCAGCCAAGGCCTGTTCTGCTCTGTGGAGTATCCACTGCTCCTTGTCCAAATGTGTGTATCTAACATCAGCCCATGTAGGAGCCCCTTGGCTGGATGCCAGTCCTTCCATACTGAGGTGGGTCCTGCTCCATCCTGGGTGTGCCACCAGCACCCTGCACAGCCTGGGACACAGGGACACACACAGGGACACACACAGGGACACAGGGACACAGCCTGGCACACAGGGACACACACAGGGACACACACAGGGACACAAGGACACAGCCTGATGCACAGGGACACACACAGGGACACACACAGGGACACAGGCTGATGCACAGGGACACACACAGGGACACAGCCTGGCACACAGGGACACACAGCCTGGCACACAGCCTGGGACACAGGGACACACACAGGGACACACAGCCTGGTGCAGGGGGAAATGGGCCACTGAATAACAGAATCAATATGATTCCAACAGAGCCCTTTATTCTTTACATTACATGGCAGATATAGGTTCGAGGTCTACTGTCCACATGGGCATCTCTGGGTTGGCCAAGCTGCTTCTTCCTGAGGCAGGCACACATCCTTCAGGACATCCAGTCTGTCAATGTCCATCCTCACATTGTGCTTCTCCTATTTGGGGTTTACATTTTTTGCAGACAGTTTCTCAGTTTCTTTTTGATATTGTTGTTTTCTCAGTAACCTTGATGAATTCCTGAGAGCTCTAACAACAAAACTGCAGGTGGTTTGACGATATTACTCACAACCAGCTTGGCTGGTGCATCAGAAAGGCCTCTTATACAGACACATTGCTACAGTCTGGCACACAGGGACACACAGCCAGGGCAGGTCACTTTTCATCGTGGTCCCCAGCCACTGCCTTGGTGTGTGAATAGTCTTTGCTCTGGTGGGGATGTCCCTCCCTGCCCTGGTGTGGTCAAACTCCCAGTGATGGGTGGCACTGGTACCACTTGTGGTCAGGGGTTTGTGAGGCTGCAGTTAAACCCCAATGGAAAACTGCTCTTATTTTCAGGTAGATTAATTAAGGGGCAAGCCCCCCATGGCTTGGTAGATGCAGAAGTGAGTCCTGGAGGTTGGCATGATGAGCAGAAGTGATGCAGATGCTGTTGGGGCACACTGAACACCAACTGTGCAGCTGCTGGATGGGGCTCTGCTGCTTGGTCAGGCTGGGGCTGTGTCCTGTGTGATGCTCTGCTGGCCTGTCTACTGTCACCCACCCACCCAGGGCCACTCACTCTGTCTGTCCCCTCCCATGTACCCTGATGAGCCTGTTGATGGCAACACAGCTCACAGAGGTTCATTGCTGGGGTTTTTGTTACCTTTTAACACTTAAAAGCTTCTAAGTCTCTGCATGCAGAGAATAACAGTGGTGCTTTTCGAGCAGTGCAGAAGGTTGCAAGAGAAGGAAAGTCCATGCTGCTTTTCTCCATCCTTCATCTCCAGTCTGTGCCCAGCAAACCCACTCCACAGCATGTGCCAAAGCTGCTTGGTCCATGTATCCCTATATATATATTCCTACATCTTATTCTATATGTATGTACAGACATATGAATGGGAATTATTCCTCTGTTAAATCTAAGTCAATAATTCCTTTCCCCCTGCAAGCATTTAGCCTCCTAGCAGATCCTGTAATAAATTAATCTTCTTTATCACTCCTTTAATCGGTTCCTCATAACCAGTGAGCAGTGAAATCTTCTCACCTATTGATTGATGTATAATGTTAGATTAATGTATCATGGAAATTAGTGGAAAGCAAATTACAAGAGCTGTCGTGTGGTTTGGTGCTGCTGCTGAATTTTGTGCTACAAGGAACTTGTTCAGGGTCAGTGTCTGAGCCTGGACCTCACATGTAGGAGCAGCATGCAAATGTTTGGGGAACAAGGATTTCTCCTGTGGAGTTAAAGCCTGAATAGAGGAGCAAAGGGGGTGTCTGTTATTTTACACACCCCACACTATCTGTTCCAAAGAGAGAAGAGCAATATGCTGGGATGTGACAGACTGCTAGAATCAACAGCTGAATTCTTAAATAATACAGAACGACAAAGAACCTCGATGTTTGACTCCTGGGGAGCTGTGGGTGGCAGCAGAGGCTGTTGGGAGGGGGATTTGGGTTCACTTCACCTGAGGTTTGACATTTATTCCACGGGATGGGATCCCTCTGGGCTCACTTTGCAGGAAGCAGAGACCGAGGTGCACATCTGGGTTGTTATTCAGCTCACCTCAGCTGTTTCTCCCTCTGCACTCTGAAGAGTGCTGTGTGTGGGCTGTGGGCATTTAACACTTTAAATTAATGCTTGATATTTAGGTGGGATTGCAAACATGCTTAGGTACACAATCAGTTCTTCAGTGCCCTGCTGTGATATGTTGATGTGAAAGGCTTAGTTCTAACCTGTGCTTATTGTGGTTACAAATAATGTTTTGGGGCCTCCCAAAATTCTATTGTTTTAATGCAGCAGTTGGCAATGGCTGAAATTCCCAATTCTTGGCTTTTTCTCAAGACAATGGGGGGAAGGAGAAAAGCAGAAAAGGGAACAGAAGGAAATGTCCCTGTGGTACTTTTTCTATTACATACCTGCCAAAACCTGTAGTGGTGTGTTAAGACAAAGGGCTGAGCCCTCAGTGTTGTCCAAGGGAAAATGCACAGAAAACTCTATTAAACCCTCTGTATTGCATTGACCTTTGGTTTGCTCCCATCTTTTCCTGGTTTCTGTGATGTGACACACACCAGCTGTGGGGAAGGCTGGGCACTGCAGGTCCTGCTCCTGATTTCAGCTCAGAGGTCTGAGGCACACAGGTAACACATGGAATGAAACCATCAGGGCAAATGGAAATCTCCTTTCTGTGCTGGGATTCTCCACAACACCTGAGTGAAACAGGTTTTGACCTGCTCTTGGACTGCTCCTTTGAGAAGCCAGCACATCCCAACCTTCATCTGCTGGCTCCTCAGCCCTCCACTGAAGGTGCTCTTCCCTCATGCTGCACATCAGGGAGCCTGGAGCTGCTCACAGATGATGGAAGAGGAAGAAAAATGTCTTTTTGACCTGGTTTTTCTTCTTCCCTTTGTAATGGGGAAGAACAAAAGACTAGAAACTTCTGTGAATTCTGCCCCAGTACAAGGAAGAAGCTCCAAAGGAGTTAGGAAAGCATGTTAATCCTCATTGCTGCCTGGATGAGGCACTGAATTTCTGCTGAGACTCCAGCATGGTGCTCTGTGGTGACAGGAGCTGTGCTTCTGCTCATGGGGAGCTCTATCAAACACCTCTCAGAGTAAAGCAGAAAGGAAAGGTAAGTTAGGAAATGTACATTCCTTTGCTGTGGTCCTAGTTCACCTTGTTTCCCTGCAGTAGGGACCCTCACCCCTCAGAGTCACTTGTATAGAAAAGCATCTCTTCCCGTTTCTACCCAGGAACTCTCACAACTAAATAAGGCCTGGTTTTTAAAAAGCTTAAAATGTGGAGAGCACCAAAGATTAATTCAAATAATAAATATAATGTAATCTAGTGAGAAATTACAGAGACTAGAGATGGACTCTGTTCTGAGCTGTGTAGCGAAGGGCAATGATGAGATGTTTGCAGCAAGTGGAATTGTGGTTAGAGAGGAAAATTATTGTCTGTGAGTGTGGTCAGGCATTGCCATGGGGACCCAGAGAGGCAGGAAAACCTCTGACCTTGGAGACACCCAGAGCTTCACTGGGCACAGCCCTGAGCAGCCTGACCTGATGTTCAGGTTGGCTCCAGCATGAGCAGGGGCTGGAGTGGGGATTCCTGCCAACCTTGACTGTTCACTGCGTCTGGGATTTACAGGGGCAAATTCTTTGTTACAGTTAAGCTGTAATTTTGGAGATCTGTTTTTATCATGAAAGCAATGCTGCTTCATGAACAGTGGTGTCTCTGAGCATTCATTATTCAGAAAAAGTTTGTCTTCCAATTACACAAGATCATAAGAAGAAAAGTGTCTGGTTTGTCAGAACTGCAGAGCTAAAATAAGCTGCAGCAAGCACATCTCCTTGGCAAGGAGCTGGTGCCTCTAATTAGAAAAGCTCTGGAGAGTTAATCTTCTTGGGTATGAGACCTATTGCTTCCTCCTGCAGCATTCCATGGCTGGAGCTGAGCAGCTTTGAAAAAAGACCTGGAGGCTGGGCTTCAGATAATTAGTATACCTTACTTATATATATATATGTATTACATATATGTGTGTGTGTATATATATATATTTCCCAAACATGAGGTTTGGTGTGCTCCTGTCAGATGGCTGAACTGCCACAGGGCTGAGAATTGACTGGGAATTGAAGATGTAAATTCTTTCAGTTAAAAAACAAAAGTGCTGAAAGTCCTAATCTCTGGCAAGCAGCAGCCTCAGAGTGGAGTAAGTTACTGTACCATCTAGCTGTGTGAGAGCAGTGTCCTCAGCAGGCAGAAAGAATCCGGGTTGCTTGGAAGTGCCCAAGACTGCCCTGGTTTCTTGTTTGGGGTGGTCATGGCTCACCCTCACAGAGGAATGGGCAGCAGGAGGGGAAGAGGTTGTGATAATGAGAAGAAACAAGCCTTTCCTGGGACAATAACCTCACCACACTGCCAAAGAGATAACCTTGATATTTCAGTGCCTATCAAAGGTGTCTTCTGCTCTCATGCTGATGCTCTCCAGAGCACGGGGAACAACTAATCAGCATTGCAGCAATCAGTCAGGTTTCCCTTGGCACATGATGAGTTTAATTATTTTGCAGCTCACTCCATGTTCTTGGTAGCTGCAAAGATGTTTATTCTGGGAAGCTTCTGGGACTGAGGTGGTACAAAGGTTTAAATTTCAGACAGGAACTTACCAAATCGGATTCTTGGCCTGGGCTCCAAATTTCCAGAGTTTCTCCAGAGTTCTGGTTGGCCTTATTAGACTTTATTAGCCCTAGTTCCTTTTCCTGAGACATCTACCACAGGTGACAGTTTGGACGTGGATACCGATGTACCACGACTGACTGATGAATCCCATCAGACAAAAATAGCTCGTGTGTATCAATGATTGAACCAAACTTCTTGGTTTGAAAGCAAAAGCCTTATCTGACTTGGCTGCACTTTGTCTCCTCCCCAGCAAAACTTCCAACCCTCCCTCCCTGCAGCCCAGCAGCTCATGGGCTGGAGGCACAGGAGCTCATGGCTAAGGCAGGAGAGGCTGGGGCTGCACTGGGGCTGCACTGGAGCTGCACTGGGGCTGCACTGGCTGTCCTTGGGCTTCAGGAAAGGTCAGGGTTTGTGTGTCACATCCAACACCTGTGGTGACTCCATTGGCAGAACTGTGTGGCTCCCTGGGGCAGAGGGCAGCTCTTTCAGATACTCGACACTGTGTAGGTTAGCACTGCCTTAGACCTCACCCTTACCAAGAAGCACTTACTGAGTTATTAGTTAATGAAAACCTGGGCACTCTCCAATAGGTGCTCTCCTGACAAGCGGCACCCAGATGGAGCCAAAGTTAATTTATCTCATTTTAATAATTGGAGTTACTTATAGATATCTTTCTCATAGTGTCATATTCTCATATCTGAATTGCCCCAAATTTGCACCTTACCCATGTCAAGCTCTGCAAATAACCTAAGAAGTGATGCTGTAGGAATTTTGTTTTTTACTGTCAATCTCCCGTGCAGCACAACACCTTTGAAAGCTGCAAGAAATATTTTTATTGTTGGAGGCAAACTCCCTGGGAATGTGCAATTGATTATTCAAACCTCATGGTGCTGCTGCAGAGATTTGTGTTGCTGTGAGTGACTTTGATTCCCTGATAGCCTGTCTCATGCTCCTGTCCCCTAATGGAGCTGATAGCATTAAGTCATGCAGTTAATCAAGTGAAAGAAATTGTTTCTCCTTATTCAAAGACCTGATGACTTTATCCAACAGGGAGGGTCTCTGACAGAATGAGACAAGGAGAAGCAGATGAGATAAAAAACATCCACAGGACTCAATAAGCAGTGCAGTAGGAGTGTCTCTAAAGGCTTCAAATCTGGAAAAGAAAAACATTCTGAATGATTTATGGAAACCCAGCCCTCTGGCTGGCACTTTATTATTGCATTTTTCTGTATTAAGGAGTCAAAGATCAAGAATAAATTCAGTCCAGGTAATGATACACAGAATTGTTAATTGAGGTGCTGCTGAGGCATGTGAGGACAGTGTGGAGCACAGCAGCTCCTTGGAGGAGGCAGCTGGCAAAGATGGGTGCATGCTCCCAAATTATATGTCTGATGGGTTTTCTGCACAGTATTTCCATCACTGATAATGAGGAATTAAAACATATTTCACTAATGCATGAAAAGAAAGGTCTTCACAGGGCTGGGTACTCCCAGGCAATGATTATCCTGATGAAATTAACTTTAATACAGGAGGCTCAGGAGGAAGCATAATTCTCCCTCCTTTTCATGCTACCCATTATAACAATGATCTGTGCAAAACCAATTTGACTATTAGATCATTCCTACTAAAATAACTCCAAACCATTTACAAGTATCCTTGTAGGACTTGCTGCAAGTGGATGCTGAAGCACTTTCAGTGCAGTTGAGTTTAATTTAAACCCTCCCTGCTACCTTCCCACTTTGCCAGGTGGAGCTGCTGTTTCTGGTACGTGGAATTCCTGCATTTCTGGGGAATGGCAGCAGGCAGAAGGAATCACTCTGCTTCTGAGGGGACAGTGTGCTCTTGTTCACAGGCTTGGAGAGATGGACATTTAGGAGCAATCCATGGATGCTGTGTGACTCTGCCATTTGAGACAGGCCCCACCCTGAGCTCTGCTGTGCCCTCGGGAATTTATAACAGCTCTGCTGCACTGAAATTGTTCCAAGGTTTTGCTGGTGAGGATGCGGTTAAAATCTCTCCCCTGGGGGGCAGAAGTGCTGCAGAGGAGTTTCCCCCCTTCACCAGGTCAGTTTGAAGTTTGGCTGTCCTGCAAAAGCCTGTTGTTTTTATTCTCAGAGTTACAGGCAAATAAGAAAGGTAAGGAGTAAGGTATTTTCACCAGGGGTTCTTTGGAGAAGTGAATCCCCCAGGGAGGCAGAGAAATAGAAACCACACTCCTTCTATGAATGCTGCATAAGGGATAAAAATGTACAAGTGTTTTCCTTTCCCAGGGTCATCTTTTCCTTTAGACTTTGGTGAGCAATAATGTTAGCAGTAAAAGTTAATGAAATGTTAGTAGCAAAAGTTAATGAAGATAATGTGGAATAAGGCTAAACATGGACTAAAAATATTGATAAATGAGAGCTTTGAGGGAAATCAAAAAGCATTTTTTCTGGCAAATGCGTATGCATCTTCCTCTCCATTTAGACAAGATCTTACTTGCAACCAGTTGGTAAAAGCATTGTGTATCAGTCTAGAGTAAGCACCACAGCAATTGTAAAAAAGACATATAATTTTAGAGTTTCGCTACTTACTTTTAAGTGATTGTATAACTCCCTTGTGTCAGGGAAAGACAAGTTTTTACTTTTTGAAAAGTATATACGCTGCTGGACTAAAGAGTGCAGAAAATGCTTCTTTGCTGGTGAATCACTGGTGAAATCATTAGATTTGAATATCTGGAGCCTTGAACTGCAAGTTGTAGATTCAGATGCTGAAAGAGGAGAAGCAAGAGCCATGAACACTCGCCCCAGCATGGTGCCACACTGCTGAGCTTTGTCCCCAGCTTTGTCACCTGTGTGCATGCCTCTGATAGCAAAGCTGGTAAAGATCTATGAGAAATCCCAAAACCTGGAGTAAGGAGGATTTCTTAGTCACATCCCCATCTTAGTCCTGGCTGGGATGTTTTAGAGCAGCTCAGCAGGTTGCTGTTTAGTTGTCAAATGCTCCTTAAGGCAAAAAGAAGTGACTATGAATTTGTCACAATGTGTGACATTGACAGAGCTGGAGCTGCTCAGTGCTGTGGTGGCACTCAGGATGTTGTGCCAACACCCTGGAATTTATTGCCCACATTTTGCCACGTGTTTGAAGGTGAGCTGGCACCATGTGAAATGTCCTGTTAGCCAGGTAATCCCTTTAGCATTTATTTCAGCTGTTGTGGGATTGATCATGCTGTGTCTGGGCTGAGAACCACACTCTGAGTTTATCCTGTCCAGTGAATTCAGCAAGAGTTCAGGTGTCTGCACCTTAACATGTCACATCCTCCTCAGAGACTACCAGGGACCTCATCTGCAGTGCTCACCTACCTGCATTTCACTCTCTGCTGCACTAAGTTTTTCACAGATTTCTTTTGTTTTGCTCAAGATAAGCCCACACTACAGGGAATTGATTTGGAACACCATAAAGCCCAGTGTTACTTGTGTCCATTGATGTTTCAGGCTCGTCTCTCTTGTCTGCTGTAATTACTGCAGAAAGCAGGGTGTGGTAATGGTCAACATCAGAATTAATGAAGGGGAAAAAAAAGCAAACACAAAAGGCCATTGCATAGTGCAGCAGACTTTGAGCAGAAATGTAACAGGTCCTCATGAAAAGTTTCCCTGTGAGTTTGTAAATACTGATTTTCTTCTTTCTTCTTGCAGTTTCTCAGTCCATGTTGATGGTAGCTGTCCATTCCCTGGTGAGAAGGCAAGGCAGAGGAAATCCAGCCAGCCACTGTCCCCAGCATGGTCCCTCCCCAGATCATTCCTGCCAGGCAGGCTGGGAATCACCTAATGCTGGGATTGTTCAGTTTCTCTGGTGGTTTGGGCCTTTTACACCCTTTCACTGCCAGTTCTGTTCAACTGCTGAATGGCAAGAGCCAAGCAAAGGTGCTGTGGAGTTTTTCTGGGCTGCTCTTTTGCTCCTGTTCCTCATTTGTTTCCTTGGAGTGTATGCAACACCCAAGGTGGGTGCTGTCCTTGCCCTAAATGCAGGGGTTTGAGATGTTCTGTGTGTTCTGCTCATTCCTTCCTGCTGATCAAAGACTTTTCTCTCCTGGTACAAGTCCCGCACTCCCAACCACAAGTGCTCTGAGCAGGGAGAACATGGATGGGACTGGAGGACTGGCTGGCTCCTGTGACTGTGATCCACTTTGTCATCTCCTTTTGCTGGTTCACTTCAGCTAAAGAGGCACCTGGGAGAAGTTTGGTGCTCACCTAAGGCACACCTGAGTGTTCCAGCCCAGCCTCTGGGTAATGCTGGTCGTTGACTTTGCAGTATTTGCCATAAACACTGTCACAAGGCTGTGTATCAAACATCTCGTGCTGTAAATGGTTGGTCACATTACAGAACTGATACATAAAGAGAGTAGTCATTGCCAATGCCCAAGAAAAAGAATCCATTCCTAGAAATAGAAGTGTGACGGCTCATGACTTGGTTAATGGGTCATTGGTCATTGATTTCCAATGTGGTCATGTTATTTTTATGTCATAACCTATTTTTGGCCATAGGAGAATTTTGCAAAGAGAAGGAGATATTGCATCAGATCCATTCAGTAAATATTTTATTAATGGCATGAAACAGGTTGTAAGCAACAGGTTGGGGATTTCCTTCATAGAACACAACCTGCTCATCAGCTTGCTAAGGATTATCCCCCCCAGTCTGTGGGAATTTTGGGTCAGTGTCAGGAAATTTTCTAACATAATTTTTGCCATAATGGTAACGGAATATTTTTAGTATTTAGTATTTTTAGTATTAAAATAATCTGATTTTTTAAGGATAAATAAATGTGGTATGATAATAAGTGATTCTATTTGAAATAACAGATATATTTATTGGCTACTTGGTGACTGTGTGGGTTTTCCATGCAGTCCCTCTGTGGCCTGTCTGTATCCTCATGTTTGGTTCTGTATTCCCTCTCTCCCTGTACCCACCCATTCCTGTGCAATCAGGTCAGGAGTCTTCACACCATGTTTCTTCTGCCTGCCAAAGCAGGGGGATTTGTTTGAGTCCTTCCTGGCCAGAGATTGGTCACTGAACAGCTCTGACAACAACATCTCTGAGACTTCTATGTTGTCATTAATTCAAGTTGAACTTGGCCAGCAGGCCCCCAAGTTGTCAGAGTGCACAAACAGGCAGGCAGCCCGAGCACAGTGACTGCACAGTCTTGGGAAATGAGCTAAAAATAATAGTGTATTTATTTCTGGAAGAACGAAATTGGGCTTGATCTACCAATCTCTTGAGCTCATAAGGGTAATGAAAATGAGATTACACTGGCTGATTTATTATTTCTGGTGGCTATTAATTATTGGGGTTTTCTTTTGAGTAATTAAAGAAGAATTTTTCCTGCTTTAAGTGAGTGCACTATGTCTCATTAAAAAGAAGTCTTAAAAATATATTCTTAACCTGGAGAGCCTAAGAAAATGCTAGTTTCCTTGTAACTGGTCATATGCAATGTAAGGCCATGAAGCTGCTCTTGCAAAAACTTTTTTTACTCTTTCCACATTTCAGTGAGTGTGTAAATCCTATTTACACCTCAGCTGTTTATTGGCGTCTTGGTTCTGCCTTCTCCTGTTTCTCACTGGGACAGATCCAAAGTTCTTCTGCAGAATCAGTCATGGCTAAATTTAAGTACACAGATATAAAGTAAATACTGGATAATCTTTATTTTTATTTTTTTTACCCACAGACTTCAGTTTCCCTGAGAAAGGCCTTAAAACAGAGGCATGTTGCAGCAATTTTAGGTGGCTGTTTGTTCTGAGGGCATATAGTAGAGGCAGCTCTCTGCCATGGAAGAGCTGCTGTGGGTTCCTGCTGACACAAGTGTGCTCCGACAGCAGCAGGATGATGGCCTTTAAAAATAGGACCTCTTGCCATTTTGTGTTCTTGTCAGCTTGTCACAAATGTCATAAGGTCAGGGTTGTTTTTCCTCCCGTTTTTCTCTTCTGGTTGTTGCCCTCATCAGAGGAATGACTTGGTTTTGTTGGTTTGTGGGGTTCCATCCCGGCACTGGCAGGGCAGGAAGGGCCAAAGCTGTGCAGTGGAGTGGTGTGGGCACAGAGACAGGGCTGGGCTGGGCTCTGCAGAGTGCTGCCTACTTCCTAAAGCTCCTCTTAGGAGGCATTTGACCTTTCCAAGGATAGAAACATCAGCTGCCCATAGCGCTGCAGGAGTGGAGGCAGGACTTGTCACCCTTCCCTGCCCAGAGCATGAACACCCCACGCTCAGCCTGTCCCCCCTCGGGGTTCTGTCCATGGGTGTCAGCACAGCCACAAAGGAAAGTGTTGGATTCAACAGCTCCTGAACAGTGTTGTGAGAAAAGATAAAAACAAAGCCAAACAAATCAAATCTTCTCCCCAGGAAACTCAGCCACGCTGAGAAGTGATGTGAGCACAAAGGGAGAAAGAGAAGGGCAGTGTTTGGGTGAACCAGTTGGCTCAATGATTCAAGTGCCCCCTGCTCAGCTGGCCCAAAACCTACTCCCTGAAGGCTGCAGGGTGCATGTCAAAGGGCTCTGACTCCCTTTGGGAATGTTGCAGTGCTACCAAGCCAGCCCTACAAGCTCTGGTAAAAGCCAAGGCTGTGTTTGGCACTAGGGTTGATC
This sequence comes from Sterrhoptilus dennistouni, assembly GCA_013397095.1. Lineage (NCBI taxonomy): Eukaryota > Metazoa > Chordata > Aves > Passeriformes > Zosteropidae > Sterrhoptilus > Sterrhoptilus dennistouni. The sequence continues at coordinate 770,156 of VWZU01001430.1, forward strand.
CTTCCTGCCTAAGTGGCTCACCCAGGGACAAGCTGTGCTCGTGGCCACTGATTCCCAGGTCACAGTGGGCTGTGTCCTCATCCCTTGGGCTGGCTGCATCCCCCTGTGTGCATTTATCAGGAATGGTGGGCAGGATGGGGGCTGGGGACCTCACTTTCCTCAGCAGGTCACTGGGAGCAGGTGGGATGGCCCCGTCCCCTCTCCACATCAAAGTTTATTCAGCTGCAAAATTGGAATAGTAGGAAGCCTCATCTCTGGGCTAAACTGCTCTCCAAGTCAAAGGTGGGCTCTTTATTGCTTGTAGTGAATAACAAACATGTTCCCAAGGCTCTGTAATTAACCTTTTTTGTAAAGGGGAAATCAATTTCCACACTTTCTCTGCAGAACTTCTGGGAAGTGTTTGCATCCTGTCTGGAGACAGCTAACATTTATCATCCTTCACTAAATCCTGTGGGGAATCTTCAGAGCTGGCAGCAGGAGGGTCCAGCTCAGAGCAAGTTCCTGCAGGTTCCATTTCTGTGACAATTTACCTTTGAACTTAAGACCAAATTCCTCAAACAAGGAGCAATCTCCTGCTGTAGGAAAGGGAAGGACAGTTTAGGAATACTCTCTTTTACTTTAGGAAGGAAGAACCCAAAAAAGGCAGTTTCCAGGAGAGGAATAAAAATTTGAATCTCAAATTCAATAGCTGACAGGGAAATCTGATTTAGAACAGCCAAACCCACTCAGACCCATCCCATGCCTCTAATTGCAAGACCAGGCTGTGGTCAGTGTTGATCTGCACTCTTGAGGTGTGTGAGAGAGAATCCTGGAAATGAAGAAATGGCAGGAATTTGACCTTTCAGCAAAAAGTTCTGCAGGAAAACACATTCTCCAGTGTGTTTATATTTCCAGAGAAATAAATACTCTCCAAAGGTACTCTAACAAGCAGATCCTTAGCAGAGTAGATCAAATGGGTTTTTATTTGCTCTACATGCCGCTGGGCAGCCAAGATTTATCACTTTACCTGGGGAAAATGGAAAAATCAATGTTAAAGAAGGAACAGGTTAAGTTTTAACAGTAAGAAAACGAAGCTTTTCTCATGTGTCCATAATTGGATGCCATTTTTCACAGAAGGTTTGCAGGGCTGTCCATTCTGTCAGCACCAGAGGAGCTGCCAAGTGCAGCTGGGCACAAGGGGACTCAGTGCTGATCTGGTCTGCAGGGCTGGTGGGGAGGTGTTTGTGTGCTGCTGTTATTGTGGGGGATGAGCTAAAAAGTGTAAACCTCATTTTGTCCCACAGGGAAATTGTTTGGAAGTTCTGGATTTGGAAAATCCCCATGTTGTTTTAAATTAAAGGAAATCTGATTATATTTTAGTAATGTTTTCTGAATTGATGCTGTGTTTTTTTCAGAATTGGAATATGGAAAATATCAAGTGTGATACAAGAACCCTCAATGTAATAAAATCACAGAATGAACTGGGTTGGAAAAGGCCTTTGAGATCATCAAGTCCAACCCATGACCCAACACCTCCTCATCAACCAAACCCTGGCACTGAGTGCCACATCCAGGCTTTTCTTGAACTGTTCTGTTTGGAAAGAAACTTTTACTTTAAAACTTTTGACCTGTTCTAAGTGAGGAACTGGACTCATGGAACTGACTGAAAAAAATCCAAATTTAGAAATAAAACTGTTTTCTGGGTTTAAACCCACTTATTGCTCAGGGGCATTTTCAAGGTTATCTTCGCAGTCACAAGTGACAGAATACTTTTCCCAGTGCTGAGAAAGGAATGATACTATCCTGGGAGCTGTGGCAGTGTGGTTTGTTTATATTTACAAATTAGTTGGACTTGTTCTTGGCACTTGCTTGGATTTAGCTTCAGAATAATCCATATGGTCCAAATAGCTTCTTAATGATGAAAATCCATGGTCACTGTCAGAGCTAAATCCCAATATTACACTGCAAAGTAGCTGCAGAATTAGCTATTGCCTTAAATAAAAATCACATCTTCCCAAACCACTGTCATCAGTGAGAATTGTTGATTTTCAAGACTTTTAAAACTAAGCCAATAAAACATGGTGAACATCTTTACCTCTTCTACACTTTGAGTACCAAAAAGTATTGATAGCTCTCAAACAGAATTATTGTTTTTTAAAACACAGTGAAATGAGAACGTACCTCTGCGAATTTAGCATTTTGGAAAGAATGGTTTCTTGAATAAGAATATTGTAAAACCCATCAGAGAGAAAAGTGCTGCCAGGAGGAGGATGTTGCATAAGGTGTCTGAGATAAAGGTTTTACTGTTTTTTGTGTTCTCATAAAATTTTACTGAAATGGAAGATTTTCTCTTTAAATGTTCATTGTTATGCACATGCTTTGCAGAGATAATAGCTACCTTTGCCTAATCCTCATGGGCTGATTTGAATACAAAATTGGATCATTCTCCAGTTTCTTTGAACCTGGGGGAAAAGTATCAGCATTTATTTCAAAAGAGTTGGTGAGTTTTAAGTTCCCCCAGACATCAGAGAGATTTTAGTCCACGACTAAAATCAATTGCAATATTTATCTGTTGGCTTTAATTTTTAAATATCCTTCAATATCAGGGCCCAGAACCTGATCTGCTTTTCAAAGCAATTTAAAGTGTTCAAACTCAATTTTAATTTTTTTTTTAATTTAAGATTTTTTTTCTCTCCTTCAGCACAACCAGTGAATGGGAGTTCTATGCAAGTCTCTTTTTTTAAGGCTGACTCTTAGGGTACCACATTCTATGCTGGAGAACTTGCTCTGCTGGGCTCAGGGAGTTGTGCAGCCCAACCAGCCAGTGCTGTCAGGTGTCAAGGTTCCAGTTCTCATATTTAACAAGTATTTTGATTATCTAAAATGGAGTCACAACAAGATCCAGTTATTCCCCAAACTGATCATCCTGCAGACCATTCTGCTTGTTGTCCTGCTGCTCTGTGTGAAGGTCACAGTCTTTCACTGTGAATAATTATATGCTTTTATTTAATTAGAAATTATCTTTAAAGAAATGCAGTCACTTCAGACCTCCCCAGAGCCATCCTTGAACCTGAGCAGAACCTGCAGTGGACGTGCAGAGCCCTCTCCTGACGTTGTGAGTCAAAGAGATGGAGCCATGGTAAGACAGAAGGTTTAATTTTTCCTGTGAGTCACTGAAGGGAATATAAACATCAGTCTCCAGCCTACAGAGATGTCATTCAACTTACAGAAAGCAGCAGCTCTCTTCAGGCTGATGAGGAGGCTGATGTAAACAAAACAAGATTCTCAGGAGGCATTTCCAGGATTATGCCAAGGTTTGGGCTGGGCCTGGATTTGGCCAAAACCCAGGAATGTACAGTGGGTGGCTCTGGGTGCTGCTGCTTTCCTGAGGTGCTCAGACCCCTGCCAGAAAAAATGTTTAATTGAATCACCTAGTCAGGGAAAAACTGATGTCTGTATTTAGATCGATGGGTATGTTTAAAAGACATTCCTTTTATTAACGGGACTGAAAGATGTGCTGAATTTTAAACACACTTTCAAATACTTTCTGAAACAGTGCAACCTTACTGTTTGAAAGCTTTTGTGTGAGCTCAAGGCCACCTTATTACAGTGCTGCAGGGACAGTCACATTTGTGCTTGGAATTACATCCTTCATCTTCTGGCATTGCTGCATGATCCTCAGCTGAAAATTGTGTTCATGGATCATGGGATGAGCACTTCATTTTAACCTTGATGAAATCTTACTGATTACACAATAACTTGTAATTTATTAATTAAAAATAGATGGTGAGCTCCCTCATATTTTGATTAACCTAGGAGCTTGCACAGAATTAAATCAGAAATATCATAACCACTTTAAACATAATGATCTGGAGGGGTACTGAGTGCATCCCTTGGAGTGCTTTTCCTTATGAGACAGCTCATTTGCGTGAGTAACCACTTGGCAGCTGAAAAAAAAAAAAAAAGCCATGGAAAACATTCTGCTATGGGAATGATGTTAAATCTTCTAGTCATGCGTGAGAAGCTCCATCAGTTGTCTTTTGGCTTTAACTAGATATGTTTTCAGTGAGAGAAGATGTGAAGGACAGGGGGCTCTGACCTCCTGTAAACCTGTGAAGGGAGTGACAGACAGTAAGATGTAAACCCAAGGACTAGAGCCAAGATACAGCTTGATTACAGATGCACTGAGTGATTTGGAAAGATAAACTTTGCATGACCCTGGGAACAGGAATGCTGCTGAATGCTCAGGATTTCAAGTGAAGCCACTGAAGCATTCAGTAGTTCAAGGAAAATGTTTCTTTAGGGCTAAAATGAGAATTTATTTCCCTTTTTTTGCAGTCTGGGCATGCAGGTGAATGGTCTGCTCCTCCCTTCTGTTGGCAGCTGGGTGTGTAAGGAAGAAGAGCTCTGTGACTGAGGTGCTATTGCTGGCTGTGGCAGTGGGAGGGGGAACTGGGCTTGGAAACAGTTAAAACTCAGTGTTTCCTTTGCTGGAACACCTTGTGAGTCTGTACCTGGGCTCAGGTGAGTGTTTGGGCTGCTGCCAGACCTGCTGGCTGTGTCTCAGGCACCAGCAGCTCAAGAAAGCTGTAAAGAACAACAGTGGGAGCCCTTTCCCTTCTGCATCTCCTTGTCTTCTTCCCATTCCCCATCCACCTTCCTTGGAAAAATGTGGATACACATTTTGGGAATGCTGCAATTAAAGAACCATCTCTTATCATTGTGTAACCTAAAAAGCAGAAAAGACTAAGGGAGCCTTATACAGATATTCATTGCTCTCATATTTGGAATTCTTGTGTATTTCTGTGGAATAAGTGATGATATTTATTGCTTTGCCTTTACAGAAATCTGGGATTTTGTATCACTCCAGCAGAGTTTATCTCTATGGCTTTCATTGGTGTAAAATGCATTAATGATGTTGCTGTTTATTACATTAAAAGCAGCTTTACAAGAAAAGACATCAACACAATTTTGCTGCAGCATTTCTCTTTGTAACTGAGCCTTTGTTGTCAACCTGAAAGTGCACCAATATAATTTCACTCAACTTTTCAAGTGTCTGAAATTCAATTGGAATTTTAAGAATTAAAAGTAGAATAACTTCTTAAGATGCAGACTGTAGTAAAACCTTTTTTTCCCCGAGAATGTAGGTACTAAAGCTTCATCTATCCAGAATCATTGTTAAAAGCTGAACTAAACAATCCTGTGTATTGTATTTAGCTCTGGAACCTGAGGAAAATGTCTTTTACATACTTGGGAAGTCACTCTGTGCTTTGTTTTTCCCCCAAATGGGTCACATACCTGCACTCCATCACATCCTTGCTATGAACTCAAGCTGTGCCTCAGTACTTTTTCACAAAGAACTCTCACCTTGATTGCCTCATGTTAATTGAACAATTTAGGGCTTTGCTTATTTTAATAGTTCTGATTTATGATATTGATCTCTTCTATGCAGTAAGGCAGAAACAGAGTTTCCAGTCTCTGTGGCCACTGGGGAATTTTCTGTGCAGAGCATCCCTGTTTGGAATAGCTACTGAAGGCTGGAATAGAATCACTTCGCTCTCAGCTCCTCCAGCTCTCATTTCCCACAGGTGTAATTGCCCTGGTACTGAGGTAATGGTTCCTGACTTGCTACAAGGTGCTGGGAAAACACAGCCTTTCAGTCAGACAAAGGGAAGAGCTCTTGCAGGACACCTTCAGCTGCCATCAGCAGGACACAAAACAGCTGCTTTTGATGTTGGATGGAAGAAGATGTGTTCTGAGGGGATTGGGGAGGAGAATGGGGACCCCAGAGTGGGAGGTGAAGCATCTCCTGGTCACTTGTGCACATTTTTGTCCCCTAACAAGGGCTGTGCTGAGCCAGGCCTGGCTGTTTGCCTGCTGGCTGAGCTGATGGATCTGTGCCATGGGCATGGCTGAAACTGGCTCAGGTGAGATTCCCTGAAGTGGTGAGACAGAACTAAACTGGACTCAGAAGCCATTGCAACACACCCAGGAAAGGCAGGGGTGAGGAGAAGGAGCTGCACTGTTGTGATGCTGGGTCACTCTGAAGGGAGCTGCTGGAGGCTGGGTGCCCTGGGAGCACAGCAGTGAGTTTAGCAAAGCATCCCCCATCCCCGAGTGGACACCTCTGTGTAAAGAAGGGGTTTCAATTTACCTCTAGACATTTTAGGAAGTTTACCTAGAACTTTCTATACTCTCCTGTCAGTTACTGGCTCGGTGCCAGCACAGAGGCATTGACTGGGCTCAGAAAATGTAACTCAAAACCTGTTGCTGATTTTATTGGGCCAGGAGCCCACCTGAACTATTAAGTACTAAAGAGAGAGAACAAAGCAGCTTGGTGCATTTTCAGGGTGTTGTAGCAGGTGTATGGGGACCTGTCCCTATACTGTGCTTGGCTTTGTCTTTTGTTTTTGAATTCTTTTCTTTCCAGATTAAAATCTTTTTACTTTTTCAAGACACACTCGATCGTGCCATCTCACTACTTGATATAAGCCATTTCTCTGCCAGGGCTGGACTCTCACAGGTATTGGGAACCCCAGTAAGTGAGTGCCTCAGAACCCTGCTGGGGGCTCTCCTTGCTGCCCTGGATTCACTTGACTCCAGTTCCCACAAGCTTCGGGTGTTTCAGCTGAGTTGCTCCTAATTCTTTCCTAATCTTCAGACAGTTAAAAAAGATTTCCTGTGTGACCTGGGTAAACGCTGTGCTGTAGCAGCAATGGTTTATAATCCTTTCAAGAACATTGCCACTTGGTCTTTAAAGTATCTGTAGGTTATGTCAAGAGTATTTTTTTGGGATCAGAGACAACCCCCATGCAGTGCTTCAGCAGATTACACACAGTGTGCAGGGATGCTGCTGGTGCAGCTTTTCTATTTTTAGTTAAGAAGGTCCCTGAGGATGTGAGCATGGGTTTTCCTCATTTACCAGCAGCAGGAAAGAACAAGAAATGGTTATTCCTTTGCTGGTGTATGATCAAAGAGTCTTTTGCAGAGGTGTGATTCCACATCATGAATTCAGGGTTTCATCAAAAGCTGCTGCTCTACTGGCCCACATATAGGTAATTGCTTAATGTATCTGCTGATGTGCCACACACTTCACAGGTAATGCAATAATAAAAATAACCAAAGCTCATAACCAAAAGTGGTTATTGCTCTTCCCTTGTTGAAGCACAGTGTAAGTTTTGGGGATATATGTGGAGATATATATAAGAGACTAGCTCAGTGAGATGACACTACCTGCTTTTACAGGAGACTCTAGAGTTTGTGTGTGTATGTGTGGTTAATGCTGATGGGTTTTTTAAGTTCCAGTGACGTGCTAATTATTTTAGTTTTGTGTAAGTGTTACTTATGAGTAGATAAAAGCTCTTATAGTCTGTATCTTGGGAAAAGAACTAATTTTTATATTGAAATGCTAAAGGTCACTGGGATCCTCAAAGAAAGAAAAAGAAAGAAAGAGCAGTCACCTTCAAAGTCACTGCTGGGGCAGTGTTGGAAGCTGGTCACCACCTGGGCTCCTGGAGGTGATATACAATGGAAAGTCCTTTAAAGCACAAGCACTTTGCCCTGGCTGTGAAATGAATGATCTTGTTTGAAGAACAGTTTTATCCTTATATGTTGGTTGTTTCTACGCATTGATTCCTCTATTGGACTGCAAAGTTTTGCTTGTTTCTGGTCAGGCTGCAACTAATTTGTCTTCATAGAGAGCATGATGCCATGAACCTGCAGTTTCTGGTGTCAGGATAGTAATCCACTGGAAGCCTTTTAGATCACTCAGGATATCTTCAAAAAGTGTCCTTGAAATCTAATTTCTTTCTCTCTTAGGAGCTTTAGAAGTCACCTGCAGTGACCTAGAAGAGGATATGCCTTAAAATATGTAAGATTGAACCCATTCCATGAGCCACTGTTGCAATGTGTAAATCACAGTAAGAAAATATTACAGTGCATTTGGGAGAGATGAACACACTTCCAATAATTTGGCTTAACGACCGTGCCCTTTTCTGACTAATGCTCCCTGGATTTTTGTGAAATACCATGGGTTTGCCACAGACACTTTTCCTAGGCAGTAAACAAAAAGTCATTGATGGGAACAAATTGCCAGACAGAACACTGAGCTAGGACATGGACTGCTCCTCTGCATTGTCACATCACTGCAGAAAGGGGACGTGCAGGGATCAGGTTCTCTCACAAGATATTAGAAAACAAGAGGCTGAGCTGTGTTAGAGGATCAAGAACAATTTCCACAGCTATATCAGGGCCTGATAGGTAGCTGTGAGTCTCGAGGGAGTCCAGCCCATCTGCTGTACATGGGCAGCAGCCAGAAGATGATAGGCAGCACAGGAACCAGACCCTGTCCTGTTCCTGTCCCTGTGGATGTTAATGACAAATCAATCCAAATCTCTTGAGCTTCAGGACATTTTGTCTTATGTCTAGTTTCAAGTGAGAAAGACAATTCTTATGCAAAAAAGCATGTGTAATAAAATTTTAATTGTTAAGTAAGTCCTGATAGGAAATATTTCCTTGCAGCTATTTCCTCTGTTAATCAGGTGTAGTGCCCAGTCAAGTCTTCAGTCCTACATTTTAGGGCTCTGCTATCTCAGCACACTGTGCGAGACACAGCCATTCCCAAGGGACCTCTTACCTGAAAAACAAACCGGGAGAGCAGAAAAAGAAAAGCAAAATGACTTACTCAAGGTTATGAGGATCTGCAGTAAAGCCAGGAGTGGAGTTCAGATATCTGAATTCATGGAACATCTCCCAGCCACAGGATGTACCAACCCCCAGCAGCATTCAGATGTGAGAATCTTTTAATCTCTCAGATGTGCTGAATTTATTTTTTGGGGAGCTTTTCTTGTAGGTGCAGTGTGGGAAGATGTAGTTTTTCAGAGCAACTGAAGGATGCAGACAGGCTCACATTGCCATCTCTTCTTGTAGAAGTCAACAAAAAGGTGCTGCAAACATTTGCCTGTTGAGAGTAGATGGGGAATCAGCTGCACTCTGCTAGATACAAGATAGAAGAGCCAGAAGATGCACAAGATATCCAAGTGTTTCAAAATATCCCATCACTTCTTCAGTTCACAAGATTCACATTGGTTTTAGGTAGTGGTTTCAAGGTTCTTATAAGAACAAATATCTGCTGTTACTGGTTTTCAGAGAAGTTTGAGTCCACAGCTGTCTAGGTGCCGAAGGTCAGTCCATTTATGTAACTCACAGATTCTCCAGACCACTTTGGGAACTGCTTTAAGTGTGTCAGCCTCTCATTTCCCCCTTTTTCTGTGATGTTTTCTGTCTGTAAAACCTACCTGGAGATCAGTTTACACACCTGCCCCACACATAAGTGGCCCAGCATGTGCACAGCCACAGTTCAGAACAGTGTGAGGGCTCAGGAACACAGCAGGAGTGGGGTGAGCTGGGCAGCTCCACTCTGAAACCTCCCTGAGAAAGCTCCTGAAGTTTGGGCTCTGCAGGAGACAGGATATGTTGCTGTTTGTAAAGACATTCTGGGGCTGGAGATGAGATCTCTTTCATGAATGAGGGGTATGATGAGGCCATCCTCCAAGAGGGAAAAACAAACTAACAGAATAAAGCCTCATGATGAATTCAGATAGAATTGGGGCATAGATTTGACGAAATTTGCATATTGTTTTCATAAGGCACAAAGAAGCCAAGAGAAGAGGGAGAGTCATAAAATGAAGAGACAGCAAACCTGAAGCCAGTGCTGGGGGCCAATCTGGTGGCTGCTGAACTGACTGTGTGAGTGAACTGACCATGCAGTCTGTCTGGGTATGTGTGTTAATCCCCTGGAAAGAGTGAGGACACCAAGGCAAAGGGAGGAAATGCCTCCTTGTTGATTCTCATAAATGTGTCTGTGTTATAATTTTGTCAATCTTTCCTGTGAAAGGAAAAACAGGTTTGGTAGAAATAAGAATACAGTTGTGCTGAGAGATCCTGATCCATCCTTCACTGTTTCCAGGCATGGAGGAGGATTGGAAGAATTTTGTGCCTTAAACATTAAATTTAGGCACCACAATCCTTCTATGTGCTCAAAGAAGGAAAGCAGCTGCTTGGGAAATGACAGGAAAGGCAAATCAGAGTACATAATTTTGCAATGTTTTGGCTCACATAGGTGCCTGAAAAAGCTTAATGTATCTTAGTTAGAGACCTCTGTACCCCTCCAAGGAACTACTGAAAATAGCAACACAATCAGAGGGCAAGAAATCAGACTGAAGAACTGCCAGAAAAAGGAAAAAGGCAGAGTCCCATTATTTTTTGTAGAGCTAATATAAATCTTGGAGTTGTCCTCCACCTAAAGCCAAGCCATTTTGTTTATGTCACTTCTTTCACAGTTTTCACAGTTTCTATCTCATATCTCTCAAGAATCAAACCAGGATCAGGTTTAATCCAAGACCACACTTCAATCTCCAAGCTGTAGATATCTTACTGCTGAGCATAACCAGCACTGCAGATCCTCATTAATAGACTAAGATCTTGAATCTTTTCTTAGCTTGGATTTCTTGTTTGCATTTTGGATTTGCAGCTCGAAGGGAGTAGTGAGTGTCAGGAGGGGTGAGTCCAGTGTTATCACCCAGCAGGACTGCACACTTACCTGTGATCACTTCAGGGCAGGTGGTGATGGTGTTTGGAACAGGGTGGTACCAGCCACATAATATTGGGAAAAAAGCTGTGATGCTTTGGAGTTGAAGGGAATGAGATGCAAAGTTTTAATAGAAATAAACAAATTCTCAAGTGGTCTGTGGCCATTCTGGCAGCTGGTGGGTCTGTTCTAGTCCCAGTGCATTCCATACCTTGGTGTGTTCTGACTGTACCCTGAGAGCCTGGGCTGGAAATGGAGCCCAGGTTGGTGTATTTATAGCACAGACAGCTCTAGCTGGAAGATGCCCTTGAAGAAGTGGAGGGGACACAGAGACCTTCTGGCCTGCATAAGTAATGCTCCAGCACAAACATGCCCGTCACTGCACATCCAGCCTGGGATGGGGAAGGAAATGTGCTGTGACAGCTCAGGCACAGGGACTGGCAGCAGAATGTGTTGTGTAAATAGGCCAAGGCAGATCAGCTCTGTAAGCTGATTAGGTTTTTGTATTTCCAAGTAATTAATAGTTATGAGGAAGGTTTACAAATATTCTTAGCACCATAGAGGCATCCCTAGGCCTGTTATAGAAACACACTGGGGCAGCTGCTGGGTTCTTTATGGGACCAAGGCTGGGTAATGCTTTCTGTCTGTCACCAGGGACTGTGCAGGCTCTGTGGGCAGCACTGCAGAGACAATTTGCCCCATAACTGTATGAAGCAGTGTCATGGCTCAGGTGAAAGCTCAGATGAGGCAAGAGAGAGGGGTGAGGCTGCAGAATGATCCTTCTTTTCTGTGGGGAGCTCAGGGATCACCTGGGGCTGTGTGTGCAGACACGGGAAGATATGTTCAGCTCTGGGAGTTCTGTCTCATCAGATCTGCCACAGCAGAAGCCTCACATGAATCAGCCTTTTGCTGTTATGTACACACACATCTTGGTTTCTTTCCCCTTTCTTTCACCAAGAAAATATAAGTAAACTGATACTTCTGATGGAGTTTACACATGGAGTTTAATCAGAGTGAGACTTGAGAGTTCAGATCCCTGGAGGCACAGAGGAAGGGCAAGAAGGCTGGTGATGCAAAGCCTGTCATTTCCTACAGCCACAGTGACTGGAGCTCCTTTGTCATCTTTCCTTTATTTGCTGTGGCATAAAGTGATCCCAGAGCAGGTATTAATGACTAAGCTGAACAGCTAAAAAAAAAGTAATTGGCATTTCATGTTTTAGTAAAGTGTGCCTGTATTTCAAATTGTGTATCTTTTGTAGTGTCTCTGACCTACCAGCCTTTGTAATTGATCTTTTTGGGTAGTAAATTCACTTTTTAGCATGCAAAGATTGTTTTTTTCATCTGGCCAGCTGCTGAGGTTTCAGTAAGGATAGTAGCAGTGGGTGGGGAATGCTGTTAACAGTTTAAAGATACTAAGATCAGGAGTTTGTGTGACTTTCCCATTAATAGACCACAAGTTCCATCCAGTGTTTCCTACATGGAGTCTGAGAACCTGTGGTTGAACATTGTGCTAATTTAGATGCTCAATTGCTGATAAATCCACAATACCCATGAGTGATCTACCCAGTGTTTAGTTGCATGAAGGTTAGATTTGATTTTCAGTGTGGATGTGGCTGACCCTTTTTCAGGTGTGGCATCTTGGTTTCAGTTTTTTTTCCCCTGAAATTTTCTAGTCTCAGGTATCTCTTCTCTAGGCTGATCAATGTAGCTCATGAACAAGGTGTCTTCCTTTGAATATCTTTCTAGGCTGAACTCTTTCAGTTACCTGTAAAAATAATGGATTGAAAAAACTTAGGAGTAGATGGGTCACACTGTCCTCACCATGTTGATTTCTTTTATTTATTTGTCTGAACTGAGAGAACTCTCAGCTATTTGCAGTCCTTCAGTCTTTGTAACCCTGCTGGGTTCCTCATGGGTGATACACTCACCCCACGACAGGGCCATTTCCAGTAGGGACAGAGGATCATGGAATGGTTTGGGTTGGAAGGGACTTAAAGCTCATCTCATTTCAGCCCCTGCCATGGGCAGGAACACCTTCCACTGTCCCAGGGTGCTCCAAGTCCTGTCCAGCCTGGCCTTGGACACTTCCAGGGATGTGGCAGGATGGCCAAACATTTGTCTGTGGGTGATGTCATCTGGGTAGGCCAAACCTTAAGGTGTTTTACCTAGAGCAAGTGCTTTGGGGACACTTCACTTCTTGTCTGGAAAGGAGAGCTGGAGTCTCTGGGGTCTCTGTGAGCTGAGCTGAGAACCAAGGGCCACAACACATGCTGGTAGCACACTGCTGGAGCTGACTGCCAACATCCCTGTACCATGGGAACACCCAGGGTCCCTTCACATCTGCAATAAGACCATTTGGCTGTGAAATACAAGCACTTAGGCTACATTTTTTTCTTCTGTTCAGTGTGCTGGGGAAGCAATTTTCAACTGCAAGTCCTGCCCCTGCTGAGGCAACACCTGCAGGATGAGCAGTAAGCACTTACACCTCTGTGGGGACGAGCACTGGAAGGATCCTGGTTTGATGGCAGTGGGACACAGCCTGGGTCCTCTTGGCCTTTCAGCCCCCCAGTGTGTCCTGCTCTCATTCCCAGCACAGTAACTATGTACCTGGTCAAGGGACTCTGCAGAGGAGAGTGAAGTGGAGCAGTTTGATACTTCCACTTCTCATGGGCTACTGACAAGGATTGCCTTTCTTTCTCCCCTGCCACATCTATAAAACAACTGCTCCCATGGACTTTGAATATCATTACTGGAAATACATTTTGCGTTAGCTCCTGACACTTCTTTCTCAACTGTTAATTTAGTTGAGCTCTCTGCTGCACAGGCTAAAGCTTCAGTGTGGAGGCAGTGGAAAATCATTTAATAAAACTTAATGCTGCTTTCATTTCATGGCTGTTATTATCGAATATTAGTCATTGCTGAGAATCATTCCTTGAACAGTTTGTTCTTATCATCTGAATGCATTTGGCTATCACCCCTTTGAAATGCAGCAGCATCTTGGGTGGTAAAGGAAGGCAGCTTTCATTTGGTTCAGTTGTGCATCTTGAAAGCAGTTGTGATCTTAGAAAACAGGAGTTGTTGTAATTTCAGTGTCTCCTATGGTAGTTCAGCATAAAAGACAAAGTTTTAGCTGAAGTTTCATGGAAGAACAGCAGAATTGAAAAAAATACAAATGGTTTTGTTAGCAGTGAAACTTGTTTTTCACCAAAAGTGTATGTGCTTGGTTCGGTCAAAGGCAAGAAACATTTTCTTGCTGTTGGGTCAAAAATACCCTTTGCCTTCTAATGACATAAACTGATAAGAGCTGGGAAGAATAGACCCAGACCTTGCAAAGCTTCTATATGTGTGTTTATATACAGGTACTGACTCCCACAGTTCTGCTGCCGATTTATATGAACTAAACTCCACATACAAATATTCAAAACACTTTCAAGACCATTAATGTTTGCAGTGTAGACTGAAACCCCTTAATAATATTAATTTTCTCCTTCTGTTCATTGGGCAATGAAAGTGTGGGCTACCAGTGTTATTTTGGTGAGGAACCAGTGCATTCCCACCTGTGATATTCTATTGAAAAGGGCGTAGCTGTCCCATCCAGCCACTCTGCTCTCTTGGGGCAGAAAAACACTGTGTTTTATGTTAGAGTCTAGATCTGTGGAAATAACAACCCTCAAACAGTTTTGAACACTTGGGAGATGTCTCAAAATATAGCCTGCTTTGCCATGTTTTTTTTTTCTTCTAACCTTCCATCCTGAATGCTCTGTTTTCCACTCAGACAAAATCAAATTTTTCTGTGCTTGATCCTGATATGTATTCCACCCAAGTGGCCCACAGCAGGCAGCACTACTTATTTCTTTTCTATTTCATTACTATTTATTTTCTACACCTTGGATAAATTCTAAGAACCTGATCTGTGTGATGGTGCTGTCAGCTGCATTTTGCACTGCTGTGGTGGGACCAGACCTGATTCACCAGGAGACATAAAGAGGTTTGGAAGGAACCTTGTGAACAACTGGAGCATCCAAAACACACACATGGAGTGAGTTTGGTGGGATGGTGCTTACAGTCTCATGGATCAAAACGCCAGTGGTGAAGGAGAAAGTGCCACTCATGGTTTGATATTCTTGTTTTAAGGAAGGCTAATTCTGTTTGAATTTTGTACAAACCTGTTGCTGCAGATGTCTCATTAGAGGTAGAAATGAGCCAAGACACAGACTCTCATTTAATAATGTGTAAAGGGTCCCAGTTTGTTCTTCTTCACAGCTTAGCCATCCTGACCCTGACTACAGCAAGCTCCTACTGCAGGGTCCAGCTGCAGACTGACTGCTGGTTATTTCCTGCTGGAATATGACTGCAAGCATTTCCTTCCTACCTCTTACCACAGGTTTTACCAAGCTCAGCTATGGCTGCAGGTTCCAACAACACGCTCTGGCCCCATCAGACCCAGACTGACCTCACAGGACACCTTATACAGCAGCAGCTCTCCTTGTTTCATTCTTTTTTGTGTTCTTCTGTGTCGCTCCTTCTTCAGGGCTCCTCCACCTCCTCAAGGTCTTCCTTCAGTATCTCCTTTTCCACAGTCCTCCTCTGACCAGCCAACGCACCCCTTTTACCACATTTATCCTTATTACTGCTGTGACCCAGTGAGGACAAAGCTGTTCCTCTTTGGTAAATAGTACAACTGTGATTTACCAGGAGTGAGGTCACCTGTGGATCCTTCCTTCCCCACCTACACAACCCCAGGCTGCAGGGGCTTGCTGGGGAGGTGTTTATTGTTTATTGCCCTGGGCAGGGAGCCAGCTGAGCCTGTCCCCATCACAGCTTTTCCCTGGGATGCACCATCAATACAAACATGGGAACCCTTCATTTGCTTTCTGCCGTGTGGGCGTCTTGAGTCAACTCTCTCTGTGGGTGCCTGGCAATGATGTTTTCTTCCCTTCACAGCATTCATTGTGCCTCTGCATGAAGGATGAAGGGCAATGTCTTCTCTCTGTAAATGTGGAGTCTGTGTGTTCAGGGGACTTTCTGAGAAGGCAGCAAAACTGAACTAAAAGAGAGAAGAGTTGTTTTTTTTTTTTTTGTTATTTCCAAGGTCATTCTCACTCAAAATTCACTTTAACATTAATTATTTGCTAAATGATAAAAGGGCTTCTGCAGAAGCACGGACTCCCGAGCCAGAATTTTCTCTGTCTGGCAGAAACTGGTCCTTCCCAAACTTTTATCCAAGATGTGCTGCCATTTCATGAGTCAGACAGAAAACCTGATGTCGTAAGAGAGCCAAATCCCCTGTCACTCAAATTCAGTTAATTTCTATTTGGAGCAAGATGTGTGGGAAGAGGGAATATCTCTAATTGTCACATTTAGAAAGAATAGGCAAACTCCTGGGTGCACAAATGTTTCTCAGGGGACAATGTGAATTGTAAGATAGCTGTGTCTCTCTAACCCTTGTTGGAATCAGACATCTGTGGGGGTAAGGCCAGCCTGTTCTTCTGATTAACATAATACAAATGCAAATCACATCAAGATTTAAAATTCAGGCAGCTGAACTACAACCCCGAGCAAATCATCAGCAAAATCATTAGAAGGATTTGGTTTCTTCAAATACTGAAAGCATTCATAGGTTTTTTAATGGGAGAAGGGAGGTGCCCCATAGAGGATTCAAAAACATAAGAGGGTTAAAAAGCACCATGGTGGATTTTGAAAGGGGCTGTGGGCAGTTATCCATGTCAGAAATACTTATCCAACAATGGTTATCAGGGTCAGATGATTTATACATGCCCCAAATCCCATTAACACGGACATTAAATATTAGAAAATTCCCTTTTGTAGATGTAATCAAATAACAGTAAATAATCAACAAAGAAAAAGGGCAAGGATTAAACTCATCCATCACTAACTAGCACATCTGTAGGAAATCCAGAGAAAGAAAAAATGGGAGGGAAAACAATCATCTTTATCATCATGTGCATGTTCCAATTTATTACTGTGTACATGAGGGGTGAGTGTCAGTATTATAGCTGGAAATAGAGAGAAATTACAAAGCAAAGGGCAACATTTTCCTCATTTCACAACAATTCTGAGGCTTATCAGGGGCTCAGGATGTGACTGAAGGTGCAGCCCGGCCCATGCAGCCCCTCAGTGCTCCAGCCAGAGCTTGTGGGGTGAACTCTACCTGTTGCTGTCCATTCCCAGATCTGTACGTGTTTTGATGTCTGCCGGTGCTATGGCAGAGGATTTTGTCTTCTCTGCATGATTTTATACCATGCCCCCCCCAGCAGCCCCCAGCTCCCAGAGGCACAGGGTGCCCCAGAGTGCTCCAAGGACTGCAGGAGGAGAGGAAAGCTGCAGAGGAGGGTCCTTGCTCACCCCACAGGGGTTTGAGCCCTGCTCTACCTGCTCATGGACATGGGGGCCTCCCTAAAACAGAGAGGACTGAATGAGGGTTTGTACAACAGCCCCAAATATAATTTCATTAACCTGCACTCTTGTAAAATCCAGCACAGCTCATTTCATTCTGGATATTTCTTCCTAAGCCTAATTTTTACTGCTGTAATGGTTTTGATCTGCTTGCTCACAGTGAAATCTCTCTTCATTGGACTTCAGTATTTGTTTGTTTTTTGCTAAGCATCCCCTCTTAAGGATGGCACCATACTGCAAAGGGTTCTTTTAAATAACCAGACCCATAGCCATCCCAGTAAAGAAACTAGGAATGCTTTATGGAGCAAAACATTGTTTTCATTGTGTTTTTCCAATTACTTTGTAATTCATAAGGTTCAGTAGCTCACAATGGGCCTCCCAGCCATTATTGGAAATTTGCACAGTTCTGCTGTGGGTAAATTACAGGATAGAGAACTCCAGCAAGAAAAGAAGCTGCTTTACTTTCTGCCAAGCCTCCCTTCCCCTTGACTTTCTCCTGCCTCTCTGTGTTCTCTTTGTTCTGCTCTGTCTCCAAGGAATGAGTTTCTGGGTACTGCTGGTGGATGCTTCAGAGAGTTTCCTAGAAAATCAGTGAGATGGGACTTGAAACACTTCCTTTCTGATCTGTGAGAGTCCTTTTCAGCTCTTAGGAGGAACAACCCCACAAGTTCCTCTGGCTCTTCAGGAAGCAGCTGCTTTTACTCTGCTGCCTGGAGCAGGAGAGGAGTGTGGTGTCTGTCCTGTGCTGTGTTTATCAGGGCAGCTGGGATAACAGTTCTGTCCTTCCCGGGAAACTGTGGACCTTGAGGAGAAACAAGCCTGTTCATCATCTTTATATCTTCTTTTTTTTTTTTTTTTTTTCTTCTGCCTTACCTTCCCCTTC
>VWZU01001430.1:788064-846927 GCA_013397095.1 Sterrhoptilus dennistouni
TTCTCTATGCTCTCCATTACCTCTCCCTCCACCATCTCCTTCTCTCTTCCCATCTTCTCTGAGCTGTGTGTGCTGGGAGCAGGCTGTTTAAAGCCCTCCTGCTGCTCCTCTGATTGGTACAGCAACAAACAAAGGCCCTGTGGAGAGATCATAAGGAGCCACTTTATCTGCTGAGGGCAGATTACCACAGCATAGCAAGGGAGCAGAAGTTTATTTGGGGGAGCATACATGTTTGCAAACCATCTCAGGACTGCTGAGTCCTGGAGAAGAGGTGAAACCCCTGAGACCTCTCTCTATACTCCAGGCAGAGTTGATTTCATGAGATGAGGTTCAAAATACAGATTTGGCCTTTGCTTGTCCAGGGCTCTGTGTGTCTGTCCATCTCTCTTGAAATCTTCTGGCTCTGTCAGACAATTTCAGTTTGATGGAGGGATGGTGGCTTAAAGACATGGTTCCTGTAAGATTCACAGTGGTAGAAGATGCCACAGAGCCAGGTCTCACTGCATGCTGCAGGGTCCAGGTGGATTTCGTGAATGCCTCAGGCACAGAGAAAGCTCCCAATGAAGTTTGTGCCTTCCCAGGCCTGAGGGAATTGTGTAGAGCTCCAAGTATGGATGACAAGGCTGCTTCTTGCTCTAGTTATGTAGGTTTCCAAAGACTGCACCATGTCCAGGTGAAGTCAACTTGCCATGAGGCTTCACTGGCCAGTGCAGAAGATCCATGGAGGTCATGGATGGGAAAGAGATTCCAGCTCACCAGCAGGAAGGGAGACTTTGAACAGGAGTGAGGGCAGCAGTGAGAGAAGCACTGGAATATGGCAATGGAACAATTAAAATTGATAGAGAAGAGCACTTATGGCTGGGGTGCAAATGAAGGTGGCTCAAGGCAGGCTCTGAGGTGGAGCAAGGTGTTTGTATGTCCCAGGGTGTTTGTGTCCCAGGAGCAGAGTGTTCATGTCCCAGCAGGAGATGTCAGATGAGAATGGAAATACTTTTTCTGTTCCATCACATTTCTCAGGAGGAAACAGAGGGTAAGGCAGTGCTAAAATCCTCAGAGGAAGTTGGAAAAGCATTTACATTCTCCAAAACATGATAGCAAAAACTATCAGATGAAAACTGATCTATTTCACCAACTTGCATCTGGAATGTGTAGAATTTATAAACCTTATCTAATAGGGTGACTTTTCCTTGATTGCTTCTAGTCCTGTTCACTACCAAAGATTAAATGTTTACAGACTTGGGCCAGAAACTTGACCAGAAATTGCTGGGGAACCAAGATAAAAACTGAGGAAGCTGAGTAAACATAAACTAACTGTGTTAAGTGTCTTTCTCTGAAGTGTAATAAAATCTATTTTGGAAATCTCAGCTGTAAGTTTAAGCATCAGGGTAGCTTTAAGTAACTCAGCTTATTTTACAGGTGTTTTAAAGCAGCCTGGGAAAGAACAGGAGGATTGGTGATGCTGCTGAAGGTCTCCAGGACAGGACACACTGTCTCTGTCCCATGCTAGTGTAGGGATGTGCCATGAACACCACAGCTCTCAGCTGCTCCCAGCGTGTGGAATAACTGATGGATATCACAAGAGAGGAGTCCCTGTGAGTGGGGTAAGGACTCTGTTCCCACTGTCTTTTGTATTTACAGAAACATGACATTGGGAGCAAAGAAGAAGCTCGTGTGATAGCCCTTTCTTTCTCTCTCTCTCCCTGAGATTTTCAGTTCTCATTTATTCTTCAGTCCTTAGAGAGGGATCTGTGTATTTACTGGAAAAACTCTGGGCCTTAATCAGAACAGCTCAGAACAGTGACAGTAAATTTGATAGCTGTACCCATGGGATGTCGTGGTTATTTATTAGAGGCTCACTGATAGCAAAACGTTTGGATAACAGTAATAATAATTAGAGGCACTTAATCCCTTTTTGTTGTAGTAACTGCTCAGGGCTGCATGCTACAGGATGTGAACAATTGTTCATATTGCATGAAGAGCCGAGTTTTAATACCTTTCTGGGTGAACCATATTTATTTTAAGATAAAACAGCTTTTCGCTCAGCAATTCCACTGATTATCTCAAGCATATGCCACATACTGTCATCCCAAAAGGTTAAATCCTAACTCCTACTTATTCTTCCCCCAGGGGATGTCAGCACTGAGATGCAATGTTTCAGGAGAGTCTGCTCCCAAGCAAGCTGCTTCAATCCCTCTGCAGACTGGGAATATCCACTGTTATTATGGGTTTATGAGGGCCAGATCCTGGGATGTGAAGGTATTTTTGGGGTAGGGCTGTCTGAGAGGAGTCTGTCACCTTTGCTGGGTGGCAGCCCAGGCTCCAGCTCACTACAATGCATTGCTGCCTGCTAATGATAATTCTAATTAATTGAAACATCTTTCCAGACCAGCTGAGGAGCTGTACAGAGCTCAGATAATTCACCTGTGCTTGTGTAGGGCTGCATGGAGCAGCCCAGTGGGTGCTGCTGTCCAAGGGGGAATGTTGGTACATCCCTGTGGAGCACAGCCCACCCTGGAGTGTGGTCTGCAGTCTTGACACAGCACATGGAGGTGATGAGGTTGTGTAAACAGGTGTCCATCTACTGAGAAGGAATCTAAGTGTGGTTGTAGTGGCTCTAAGATGAGGGTGACACTGCTGTTGGAAAGACAGAGTAGTCATCATCAGTGTGCTGTCTGTAGCAGCATTTGGCTACTAGCAAATCAAAAGATACTATATATTGAACATAATCAAAGATCTTATGACAAATATTCAATAAACAAAGACTTTCAGTCCCAGTGATAGCTTTTTTTTCCTAAATGAAAGCCCTGAGATTAAAAAGATTATCCTGATCTAGAAAATGTACCATGCTTTTCAACACACTATTGAAACCATTCCTTACCCTTGCAGTAAAATGTAGTCTACAGAACACACCATATTTTTCCTTTTCTCCATTTTAGCACTGACAGGTGGATAATAGAAATGTTCTAGACAGTCAGAGTGCTGCTGGAGATGACATATGAGAAGGTGAGTAAGCAGCTCTGTTCCTTCATGACAGATTTCCTCTGCAGGACCAAAAGGCAAGTTTAAACTCCCTGCTGAAGGGTCCTGGCCAGGGAAGCCATTTGAGAGTATCTACTGCTCATTATTCATCACATCAGCAAAACCCAGGTTTTTTTCTATTCATTCTGGAAGAGAGAGAATGACTGCTCCACACTGCCCTGTGTTTGCAGGTTTGTATCTGCTCAGGGCCAAAGTGACGTCAGCCCAAACTCTGTCAGGTTTGTTTTTATGAGTTATCTGAGCACAGGCAGTTCTTTGGTGAAATAACTACTTTTCAGCTATTTGTCTCAAGTCTCACTTTCAAAATTTGCCTGTTTTTTTTCCAAAATTTGCCTGTTTTTTCCAGAAAATCACTGCTGGAGTTCCTTTGAGGAGCATCTAGCTTCTAGTTATCTGTGTAACAGCTGAGATGGGAGAACCTTTACATGTGCTCTGAGCATTACTGAATCCAGAGCTAGGCAGGGAGAGGTAAGGAGAGCAAGAGACAGCTCTGGAAGACTGAGGCAGTTGATCTAGTGCTGGAAAAGTGTTCTCAGGTGTCTTCCCAAGGAGCAAAATCTGGCAGTGTAGCTGTTTCCTGCTCCTGGGAGAGCTCCCTGTGTGTCCAGCACAGAGCAACTGTCCTTACCTCATTAACTGGCCATGGATAGTCAAGTAGAGATTCCCTGTGTTTCAGCATTATGAACATGCCTAGAAACACTCAACACGTTTTTTGTCTAAAAGTTGGGCACCAGCCTCTATCCTAAACATGGTTAGAAGTGGCTTAGGAAGGTTTTTCACATGCTGGAGAGATGCCCTGGGCAGTAACCTGGCCCAGGCTGTGCTGCTGCCCAGGGCACACCAGGCAGGGCTAGGGGGCTGGAGGCAGCCTGGGGCACCAGATGGGCCTTGTGGGCCTGATATTTCTGAGTCTGAAAGATTTTTAGCCTGCTAGCAGCTGCTAACTTTTTCCCAAGGAAAAATTCCTCAAGAAAATTTCTTCTCAAAACAATCTTGGCAAACAACTCTCCTTTCTCCAAACAATCTTTCTCCAGGTGGTGTTTTGCTGTTTCTCCAGTTGTATCAATGGCATTAGAGAGCTGTCATTCCTACTCATCAACCATGTTAAGTCTGTATAAAAACACCTTATAAAAGGTAGTAAGAATTAGACAACAAAGCCTTTTTTCTATGCTCTTTGCCTTCTGAAATATTTGGAGTCTTTTCTTCGTGTCCTACAGCGACAGGCCTGGCTCTGCCCTCCAGCTGGGCAGAACATCTCTGCTGGAAGGTGTTCCACTTCATTTTCATCCTGGCTGATGAAGCTTTCACTGACTACCACAGCTGTCCAGAGCTAGTGCTTGCCCACAATATGAGAAATTATTCAGTTAAGTCCATGCCAAGCCACAAACCTAAGGTGAGTGGTCAACCCTGGTCAAACACTTTCCATCTGAAAGTAGCATCTATAGTTAACTTTAATTTCCAATGGCTTTTGGCAAACTTTTCACTGATAGGCTCATCCTAGCTGTGTTACACTCCACTACTCTGAATGCCACCCAATTTTACCTCCATCTCCCTCCAAACCCCTTGTGTAAATCACTGAGTGTCTCTGCTAACAATTCACCTCAATGTGTAGACATGTAGCAAGCCCATTGACTATGCAATTGTTTTTGCTCTTTGGAGAAAGAGTGTGTAGCTGTGGTTTTGTAATGGGCGTGATGAAGAAATTCCCTTTATTTACAGTATATTAGAGTCTTACAAGTAGTGGAAGGGGTTTGGAGAGGCTGCAGAGCTGTGCAGGGAGGTGGAGGCACACAGAGCTCTTGAAGAGTGACTTGTGCCCACAGGGAGCTGTGCCTGTGCCCTGGAGCTGAGGTGTGCCCAGGTGTGGGCTGAAAGCAGGCAGCTCTGGCACTTGTGTGACCCTTGTGTGTTCCTGATTTATCTGACCATGCAGGGGTTTGCTGGGACCCGAGTGTGGTCACCAGGTTGTGTGTTTGTGGTTACTGCTCCTTTCGTTGGAGAAGCAAAACTGTTGTGTCTCATTTGGGTAATGCCTTGCAAGCCTCAAATTGTACATGAAATCCATGGTGAAAAGCAGCTCAGAATTCTGTGCTGGAGTGTATTCTGTGTCCTAGAAACTGTTAAACCCTTTCATGCAGTGACAGGAGGTTAGCAGATCTGCAGAGAGCGGGGGACTGCTGCTGGTTTAGCAACAGATTAGTTGATGTAAAAAGCTAAAGGTCTTCTCTGTGCATTTTAACCTTCAAAAGCCAGTTAGGAGTTGGGATATCTAATCTAAAAGGACTGGAACAAGTGTTTAATAGCCTGAAGGCAAGGGTCAAAATTCAAAACCTCCAAAGAAGATGGGGAAAAATCAGATTCCCCAGTGCCAGCAAACAAGCGTGCTATAACAAAATATGCTGTGTAGGAGGGTAAATTGTGTGCCCCAGCTGCAGGGCAGAGGGTTTGACTTACAACTGATGTGTCCAAGAGAGAGAAATTACAAGACTTCTAGGTTTTGGGTCCAGTAAACACATTAGGAAATGTGTTCACCTAATGCATCTCTGTTACAAAAACAGTCCCAATGCTGTTTTCAGCTGTACACAATGGGTTGTGCACAATTATGATCTGTTAAAACAAGACCCAAAGCAGGATCTTTGGTGTTTTCAGATCTATCTCCACCAGGCTGGAAAGGACAAACCAGCTGCAGCTGGGTGCAGACATTTGGGCAACCTGTCTGCCCTTAGCTTTCGGTATGTTGATCCTGGGGCTTTTTTAAAAATTTGTTTTTATTTTTTATTTGGAGCATTCCCACTTCATAAATTCTGTGTTAGCAGATGGGAAGGGAATGAGAATTCCTCTGGCTGCACACATTGTACCTAACGCTGGACATTTGGTACCACCCAAGGTTTTCTCCAAATCTAAACTAGGTTAGTCCTGTACCTCCACAGCAGACAGGGTGTCTCAGTAAAGAAGTCTGAACTTGTTATATTTTATAAGACCTGAGCTTGTTGCAGTATGAAGTAAAGTTTAATGAGAAGGGATTGTGTTTCTTTTCAACCAAATGGGGTCACTTTTCCCTTGCTGTACATCATTATACCAGCAGAATTATGGAACAAAGTCCATTTAATTTCCCACATATAATAAAGACAAGCACTCACAACAACTTGTGATGGCTCTTTGGCAAGGAAATATTTAATTTTTAAATGAATATATTTGTTTATTGTTAGAAGATACAAAACTAATTATTCCCTGTGTGTTACAACAAAATTAAAGCAGCACAGCCAGAGTGTACTTGTACAATGCATTTGTAATTGCAGCAAGAGAGGGTAAAAATAAAAATTTCATTAGGGAGAAGCAAAGTTTTACACAACTCCTGTGATAAAGGAGATCCCATGAACTCTATGAAGAATCTGGGCACAGGAAGTTGAGTTTTGTGAACTGATATAAGCCTTCCACTCCATGGCTTATATCAGCATTTGCAAAAGCGGCAATGAATATTTCCACTTGAATACAAATGAATTATCAAGGATGCAGATGTAGGATTTCACGGAGATATTCTATACAGTCACTACAATACACCCAGGTTTTGAAGCATCTAGATCTCCGGATGCTGTATGAGCAGAACACAGTGATATAGCTCACTGCATCTGCAGAAGGTCTCATGAAATGCAAAATGAATAGCTGAAAGAAATATTCTTACTAGGGGAAAAATGAGGCTTCAATGTGTGCCATAAATTTTGCTAACAGAATTTTAAACAGGGATACTGGTTATAGATTTCAACACCACCCTCCCACCTCCGCTTTAGCAGCAACTAAATCTTCCTTCCTCTTCAGCAAAGTCCTGTTAAAACAACCCCATTCCACACTGATGCTGACATCCTGATCCTGCTGCTGCATGGGAATATTCTCAAGGTCATTGCAGTCACTAAAAAAAAACAAACTCTTGCTGATGTCAGTTGGAATTTGGGGTTTAAGAATGTAATGCTGGTGTAAACCACCATGGCACGAGGGGAGACTGGTTAAATGCACAGAAACCTCAGGGGACAGCCATTCCTCTTTTTCATGAAGGCACACAGAATATGTTACCAAACCTTCCAGGTCCATTTTCAATGACAGGCAAAACCCTTGGAAATCTCGAGGAGCAGGGTAATGAGAAGCTCATGACATTCCGTGAGGTAAAACACAGCCAGTCCTGCCCTGGGGACACATCATCCCTGTGGGCTGGGGACTGACAGCTCAGGAAGCTCTGCAGAGAGGACCCCAGGGGCACTGCAGGTGCATTTAAGGTGATGACACCTTAAATACAGACAATGCCTGTGTTTTGGGCTGTTCAGGTGTGGCCACAGGTCAGACACTTCCCTCCACTCAGCACTTGTGAGGTTGCAGCTCACAGGTGGAGAGCTGTGGGGTTGGTGTGTCCCTGGACCACAGAGAGGTGAAGAAAGTCCAGCAGAAAGTCAGTGGGATGTTCAGGAGAGTGCAGCACATCAGGAGAGGCTGTGAGGGCTGGGCTTGTTTATCCTGGAGGAGATAAGATAAGGGGGTATCTAATCACTGTCTATCATTAATGGAAAGGGACAGGGTAGATGATGGAGTCAGACTCTGCCACAGCGTGCTGCACTAAGACAAGGCTGTGGTCATGCATTGCAGCAAGGGAAATTCTTTCTGTTTGTACATGGAAAAAATCCTCAGATTGAGGGTTACACAGCACAGGAACCATATTCCCCTAGTGGGCTCCCCATCCATGAGGTTTATCAGAAGAGAACTGGAAAGGCCATCAACAACCTCCCTTAACAGAGAAATTGTCCCAGCTTTAAACGGGAGGCTGAACTGGAAGCTCTCATAGACCCCTTCTCACCTCAGTTATCCTCTGGTTCTCTGACTTTATTTCAGGAAGTTGCTAATACCTGTGAAATTCAGTCCTGCCATGAGAAAACGGTTGTTAGTATGGCACTCCATCCTTCAGTAAATATGTTCCATGTGGATATTAATAGTCCTGCCTGCTCCCTTCAGTGAGAACAGAAAGTTCTTCCTCCCATAAGCTCTGTACAGCTGCCAGCAGAGATGGTGGAAGCCTTTCCTCCCCTCACCTACTGTGGCTGTTCATTGGTTTCAGTTCCACAGCCCCTGCAATATCCAAGGATCTGTGTAAGTGTTTGAAAGGATCTAATTTAAAAAGAGAACTGTCTCTTCTAGGCAGTGCTAGTATCCGTGGGTGAGTTTGATTGGCTTGCAGACCATGTGTTGATATCGGGGACAAGAATAAAAAGAGGAAAAAGCCAGTTACCCGTCTGCTCATTGAGCTGCTCCTATCCTTGGGGACACACATATTGTGTGTCCTGGAGCCTCTCTGGCAGTGCTGTGGGGTGGTTCCAGGCAGATGTGGGGGTGAACTGCTCCCCTCCCTCTCCCTGCCCTTGCTGGCAATCCTTGTGTCCATCCTGGAGCAGTGTCCAGGCTGTCCCTGGAGCTGGGGCAGCTGGTTCAGCCCCTGGGCCCTGTGTCCATCCTGGAGCAGTCTCCTGTGTCCATCCCGGAGCAGTGCCCTGGAGCTGGGGCAGCTGGTTCAGCCCCTGGGCCCTGTGTCCATCCTGGAGCAGTCTCCTGTGTCCATCCCGGAGCAGTGCCCTGGAGCTGGGGCAGCTGGTTCAGCCCCTGGGCCCTGGCAGCCAAATGAAAGAGAATTGTTTGGGCACCGGCAAATGCACCTGGTATTTGTGAGAACTGCTCCCTGCTGATGAGTCTGGGCACAGAGCAACAAGAAATTCTCAGGAAGGTTGGATTTCAATGGGGATGAGTCTTTTTCCCTGCCAGCGTTTCTCTCTTAGCTGTGTTCTCTCTAATGGAATTGCCCATTCAGCGCTGGGTTTGTAATTTAAACTGAGTGCTATAGATTAACAGTTGTTGCTGCTTTATTACTGAAATGAGAGTCATGGGATCAATTTAACTGTTCCTGGCTTCATTATTTGCTTAAGACAATAGACTCCTCTCTGTAAATTCTATTGCTTTGTGGGTATTTTTAGCTTAATTATCATAGATATTAGCAACAATCAACAAAGATTTCTTAGGTGCGAGTGCTTGCTCCTTGGAACACTAGTTTTTTATAGATTTTGTACTTTTAACTTGTCTTCCTTTTTTGTAGTCAATCCAGTCTGCTTTCAGAAAAAAAGCAACCAAACAGGAACAACAGCAAAAGGAAAACAATCCAACTTACTTTGCAAAGACTTAAATGTTTTCTAAGAAGTTTATTTTCAGAATTAAAGGCATAGCGAAGGTTGTGTCTTCTGGTATATAATTAGCTAAATATTCTGGTAATTGAGCCTCTGTAGGTACAATGGGGACTTCACCTGTTTTGGAGAGGGGTGGGGTATTTAAAATCGTTCAGAATAAATTAAAAGCTTAGTTTGACGTGAGCTTTCAGTAAGGCCTGACTGATTCCAGTCTTAGCAGAGAATCAAAAGCCAAAGGCAGACCTGTTGCTGCCAGGTTTGTGGAGCAGCAGGTTTGTCCCTCCCAGCCCGGCCAGGCAGTGATCACAGATCCCAGGGCAGAGGTTATTCCCTCCAATGAAGGGAATTAGAGATAGGTCCATTCGAGCTGGATTGGCAGAAAACCCCAGCCTCTGGTATTGCCAACAGATTTTTTTAACAAAAATCTTTCAGTATAATTTCCTAGACTCCTAAATTGTACATTCATCTGTCACTGATAATTGGATGAATGTCCCCCAGCTGGCTCAGAGCAGGGGTTATAGGTGTCAGGGAATGTCCACTGAATGCACAGAGTTTTGGATCCTGCCCTCAGTTAAAGGTTCTTGGATAACTTTGTGCAGAATATGTAAACAAAATCTGTCTGGTGGGTTGAAGGATAGCTGGACACCCCAGCAGAGCAAAGAAACCCATCTGCAGTTTTGTTTACACCACCTCTTCCATTTAAAATATAGCAGGAAAAAAAAAGTCTTATTAACATTTCTTAAGAGTGTCAGTAAAAGGACTAGACAGCTTCCTGCATCTGAAGTGTCAAAAAAGCCATTTTAATATCTAGGTTCATATAACATAAACATGTTTATCTTCCAGTCAATATTTTACTAACCATTTAGATTATGTCTACATACATTAACCATAATTGCTGAAAACCTCTTAGGCTGCTCTCAAACTGCATCCCTCACAAGAAAATATCCTGAGATGTTTTTCTTTTTTAAATAAGCAGAATTATCCTTATGTCACAAGCTTTTGTACCTCATCTTCCCTCTGCATTTTCTGCTTTTCCCCTTCTCCCCAAGCAGGTAAGACAGTAGGAAAGCAGGCCTAATTTTATATCCATTTCACCAGAGGACAGACTAGTAAAACTCTAGTGGAGAGTGCTGTGGGGGCTCTGTTTTAGCATTGCACCTCAAATCTTGCAGGACTTAGGTGGTAGAAAATAACAACCACCAAGATTTAATGAGGAGATTTAGCTTTCCTTTGATAAGACCATGGCTGTAATAGAGTTTGCCTGCATGAATAGTCCCCATGGCACAGGCAGAAATTCCAATATTTCCTTCTTTAGCATTATTCGACCAACTAAAAATTCAAGCCAAGGATTGCTTGTATTGAGAGAATACAAATGGGTTTTTTCTCAATATCAGAACAAAGAGAGGCACACATATCTGTAGGTGGTATGGAAATGAGTGTTTGGGAATCTATAACAGCAGGAAATAAATTGCTCCCAAATGATTGTTATTTTTTTTGCCATGCCAGTTTAGCATATCCCAATTCTGAGAGATGCTAAAGGAGACTTTTCAAGTAGAAGCTTCCAGTGAGACCGTGGAGTCTGCACAAAATAACAGCAGACCAGAAATTTGAAAATATATGTACTTTAGTAAATAGTGTTTTATGGGGCAGTGCTGCAGTGAGCTGATATTCACCCCACCTGAGGTGGCTCTGCAAGTGACACCAGCCCTGCACAGAGTGACCTTGTGTCTCCTAATCTTCTGCTGGTGAACTCCTCAGGCTGTTCCTATCTCCTGAAATGCTCTTCCTTTGCTGTGCTGGGCATGGCTGCTGCCCTCCACTCTCACCTTGGAGCAGATTAGGAGAAACTTCTAGTGTGTGTCCACTGTGCATCTCTCCTTTCTTCAGTTGTTTCGTGGTAGCCATGACTTTGCTTCTTGAAATAAATATCCTGCAAGTTACAAACCTGTCTTCCATCATCTGAAGGCAGATTTTTCATCCAGACCTTCTGAGGATGTCTAAAAGGAGTTCCAAGAGCTCCATGTGCTGGGGAGACGGTGGCTCTTTGTATGTCACAGAATTTTTTGGGAGCAACACTAACTCATTCACACCTCAGTCAAATTAGCATTGACTAAGGAGGTGACAGAAACAAAAGACTTTCTCTTACAGCCATAATTCAAACTCTGACACTCACTGATTTGGATAAAAAGCTTTGTTTTTGTAGTAAATGCTCTCCTGTAAGAACCCATCGTTCAACAAGGTAAATACTGATTTAGAGCTCTAAATTCAGTCCATGGTCTGAGCTTAAAACAAATGATTTCTGCACTACTAATTTGATTTTATCTGTCACAGGTACAGACCCCTCTCAAGCTCTTACTGTGATTCCTCTCAGGTTCTATCTCACACTGCCTGCCAGTAAAGCCAACATGGTGGGGTTTTGAATACCACATTTTTATACAGAACATAGATTAGGACTGTACAATGAGATATGTTGATGCTACTGTGTGATAATATTTGATCTGTGTGGATGTTTTTGTTCTTTTCATGGTGCATGTGTTGTGTGAACTGGAATGGAGCCCAGCAACAAGAACCTGACATGCAGTCCTGTCCCACACAGCCAGAAACCACAGCCAGGGGGGAAAACTGTGCTCTTTGCACCCAGCAAAGTCAGCTGCAAGAGGGAACACACCTTGGGTCCTATCAGCTGGCCCCAGTGGAGGAATGGAGAACTTGGAGAACATTAAAGAGTGTTTGCCTCTTGTTAGCAATCCCTCACTGCACACCTGCCTCTGTTCTTACCCACAGCCTGCTCTGGTTGTGTTGGGACAGGAGATTTTCCACACAATTAGTTAATGCAGAAGGAGAAGAGGATCCCTACTGATAATTTGAGTACAATGAGATTAACAGTGTGGGACAGCTGGGGTGGAAAGGCAGGTATGATTATTTTCCATTAGCCAAGCATACCTCTTCCCTGATGAGAGTGGCTATTGCATGGCTCCTGCCAGATCCAAGGAAAACACATCTGTCCTCTTTGTCCAGGCAGTTTGTAACGTGCTTTGGGATTTTCTGAGGTGAGAAGAGTGTTTGTCATTGCTGTTCAGCTGAGAAATGTTTTAGGAAACAATTACCATCTGCCTACTGCCTGAAGAGCGAGAGAACCAATAAGTTGTGGTAAGGTAAAGACCACAATTTCGGATCACAGGTTTTCAATCAAACCTTGATTGAGATGAGGAAACCACGAGGGACCATTTAACATGGCAGTAACTCCAATTACAGCATCTCCAATATCCAACTGAAGCCAATGGCTCTTCTATTTCCCTCCTGTAGCAGCATCACCATCACCAGGATGATCTCTGCTCTCTCAGCTCTCCTGCAGTGAGGATCCTTTGTCTTCAGTGATTCATGGCTGGGGGAGAGTGTTCTGTGGGACAGAAGTTCTGCTCCTGTGATTTATCCATCCTAAACCATTGCCAATTGCTGCAGTCTCAAGGCTCCTTCTGCAAGGACAAAGGACTCAGCCTTTGGTCTCACAAATACATTTGCTCACTGGAACTGGGTTATTATCCCATAAAACCTTTCATCCTGTTAATGAAGAGAGCATGAAGCATGTCAAATAGACAGTAATTGATAGAAGCTGAATGCTGCAGCCTGGCCTGATAGGGAACGTTCCAGCCTACTTTATTTTCAGAATTATCATCCTAAAAAATATTTATGGATGGGTGGATTTCCCTACTCTTTCTAAGGCTGAGAAGTAGGTGGCTGGTACAATCCTACCCATTTGTTTTCAAACAGTTATTCATATTTGGATGGCTTTCTCAAAGGGATATAGAAACATCCTTTGCTCAGGATGGCAGAGAAAGCCAAGAAAACAACAGCATGTTTGTTTTTGCCTGCCTCATTTATTGCTTACAGTTTGTGCATTTAGGAAGACAAGGTGAATTTAAATGCAAAGCAGCAGAGAAATCCACTGAGAGGAAGATAAAGGAGTCTGAAGCCATTACAAACAAGTGGAATAATTGATGGTAGGAATCTGAAAAGAAAGTGCATACGAGACTAAATGACACCTTGTCTTATTTTTGGAATAGTCATTTTCAATTGGCAGCACTTGAGGATGGCTGGGATAGGGCACAGCCATGCAGCCTCTGCTTATCAGGAGAGCAGAATTGCAGAGGCTCAGCACTGAGGGCTCAGAGCAGCCCCAGCTGGCCCAGTGCTTGCTGCTCTGCTCCTGACCTCAGAGAGCTGCTCTGTGCACAAAGCCTTGGGTCTTCTCTGAGTGGTGTGTGCTAACCTGAACTTCTTCCATGTCCCGAAAAACCAAAGAAATGGTTCTTGACAAGGGGATGAGAAAAACCAAATGGTTCTCTAAGTTTCTAATTTAGAGCCCTATGCCAGCACCAAGTGCCCTCTCCAGCACTTTGACCACTCACAATCCAGCAAGAGTTCCTTACCACATTGCAGGGAAGTTATTCCTACAAGCCTGACTGTAGGAACAGATCAGTGCACTGGGGGTGTAAAAATGAGTGTAGTTACTGTGCTTTACTAGCGCAGAAGGTCTGGTCCTCTGACCTGAGCTCTTTAGGTGCTTCAAGGTTAGTACTACTGATTTCACTGTGGTGGAAAAGGACAACAGCAACAGCATTAGAACTATTCCAAGTGACCAAGAGCTGTTGTTTATTGCCAAACTTTCTGATGCAGGTCGTAAAACTCAAGTGGAAAAATGCTTTCTCAGGTTCATTTGTTGCTGCTAATTTTCAATATTAAGAATCATCTTGGTCATTATTAATAATGTTGAATGATGTGCTGTTCCATCCAATGGGATGAGATGCAAGAGATTCAACGACTTGGAGTGACCTGAAAAATGAAGGGGAAGAGCTGAACCAACCAGAACTTTACAGGTTCACTGTATGATAATGAATACCCACTTCCTTCCTTCTCAGAGGAATCCAGTCCATTTTTCCATCCCCAGGGGCAAAGAAAATGCCAGTCCAATAGACTGTTAGTGTGGATTGGCTGAAAGTGCAAAGAAAGAAAAATTGTCCAGGTGAGAGCAAGAGCAGCTCCCATTCTGCATCTTAATGGGAGTAGAAAACGACCAGCAATTCTGCAGCAGATTACAGGGTCACATCTCTCATTACCATGGGTATGCAGAAGGCAGAATACCTAAATACAGATACCATAGTCCTGTCTGCTTCTCAAAATGCTGCTCCTTTCATTGTCTTTTCCCCCTTTATTGTTAATAGCAACAGAAAATGCTGAACTGCAAATGCTATTACTTTCTGTATTTTTCCTGATCTCTGGAGTTATATATTCATTTCCATCCTGTAAAAATAACCTGTTTATTCCATTTCTAAGTCCTGCATGAGATGGTTCTCATTTTCCCCATTCCCTGTGGTTTTATCACAACTGCCTGCCCACCTATGTGCATTGTCTCAGCTACAGAGTTTTCCTTCTCCAGAAAGCTGCCAAGCAGTTCTCTCCAGCAGCAGAGAAATGATGGTCAGTGCAGAAGTCTCTCTGTGTTGAATCAACTGCAAGGCTCCCTACTAATTCCAGGGAAAGCAGGACAGTGTCCTAACTTATCCTGGGTGATTTGGGAACTCGTTCATCTCTCTGGTTGTCTCCAGCCAGCTGAAATAGATGATTTGTTAGAATAGATGATGTTCTGTGCTCCCGCCTCCACACACCTGTAACTCACCTCATCCTGGTCCCTGCAGGCTATGCCAGACCAGCCCAGCTGCTGAGGGGCTGCAGCCCCCAGTAGGGACCAGCAAAGTTCCAGCAGCAACCAGGCTGGTCACCAGTACCAGGGGATGGGCAAACAATGCTCTTGTACCAAAGCAGACTGAGGATGGATGGCCAGAAAAATGCACTTTCCACTCAAAAATGTTCTGAAGCCCAGGGATATGTCAGTAAGGGGTGCTGGGAATGTTTATAGGGTGGCCAAGCATGTCTCAGCCCCATGGTGGCCATAAGTCTTGGAGCTGGAGGGTGGGCTGGCTGCACTCTCTTGGCAAGCTACCTGCTTTTCCACAGCTGTACAATCCTTTATTTTCCAAAAATAAATGTAATTTTATTACTAGCTCCCTTATAATTGCATTATTATTTTCAATTCAGAGCCTGCAAAATTGAATTGCTGAGCGTCCCCTAAATCTACCACTCTTCACACAGCTCTGGTCTCTTCTGAGCTCAGAACCATCAGCTCTCAGGCAGGCATGTGCAGATGGATCCCTGGAGCATCTGCAGGACACTTTTATGAGTAATTACCTATCATCAAGAATGTTACAGAGCAGCAGCTTAAGTGTGACCTGCCTTCTGCATTTATATCCAAGTCAAGACTAAGAAACATCTCTAGCAGATGGGAAAACTCTCCAGCCTCTCAAAGCTTCTCCAAGATGGATTATTTACTATCTAGCACCTCTCAGAGCAATGAGAGCTAATCCAACACAGTTTTTCCTATGCCTGCTTATTCAGTCTTCTTTATTCCATAAGGATCCCCATTGGGGTTCATCAAAACACTGAATGAGAAACCAGCCAGCATAAGGGATTTATTTTTTCTGACCTATTTTGTGACCTATTTTTCATTTGTAGGCTGCTAGAAAGTTGCATGCTTGGTTTTGACACCCTGTGTGTGACGCATGCAGAAATGCTTCCTGACCAGTTTATGCCAGAACCTTTCAGTCCCTGGGCTGTCCAGTGCTGTGCTCACTCTGATTATTTTTGTTGATTATTGCTGCCCTCAGTGCAGGACTGTCCCACACAAGGCAAACAAGTGGTACAGTCTCTCTGTGACCTGCAGGACAGGGTTGGGAAGGTGACAGTCTTGGGACCTGTTGGGACCCTCTCCATGAACCTCATCAGGAACTTCACATACATCTCAACAAATTTACTCTCCCATCTCTAATACTCTTTTTTATGCCATTCTGGCAGAGAGTGAAAATACAAGCCTAGCTTTGTTTGGCTTTGGCTGGTTTTGCAGATTCAATCTGGATGCTGATCTGAAACGTCCTTTAGTGTGGAAAACATAACTGCTGTGAGTAGAGAAAGTTATGTAACCAGCTGAGTGAGTTTATGGTGCTTCAGGGGACTCCTCTGGACAGAGAAGGTGTTTGTGGCTCCTGGGCCAGGACATGCACATTGCTCATACCTGTGGCTTCAACCCACACCTACCCTTTTTGTTTGTTGTTAGCTTCTTCCATCTGCAAAGGAGTCATCCAGATGGAAATCACTTGTTTGGCTCTCTGTGAACAAAACCAGATCCTTTAGTGGAGTTTCCATCCAGCAATCTAGAATCTTGGCACAGATTTGGAATTACAGAGGAATTTCTTGAATTGCAACTTTCTAACAACCTTTTCCAAAACTCAGAGGTTGAATTTGGCCCTGAGCTTTAGAAAATATCCAGGCTAAAGCTTGTTATGTGCAAACTGTTTGGCTTTCCTTTAAACCAAGATGAAAACAAGAAGGAAAAGCTGACATTTCAGTTCTACAAACAGTTCAGTGCTGGCTCAGTGGCTCCACTCCAAGACCTCTGTTGACTCTTCCCTTTCTACATGGAGTGTCTTGAGACTACACATTCAGAGATTTTGGGGAAATTTATGAAGAACAAGTGCTATGGAAATCTTCTGTCATAATTTTGGTTTGGATTTTTTTCTTTAAATTAACCAAACAGTCAAAACAAACCATGCACATATTTGCAACACCAAAGTTAAACACATTTTAGAGATGGTGGTATCCATGGGAAGCAAAAATTATAGGAAATATATGAAGTCTCTCCAACTAACCCCTGTTTTATAACTCCTATTTTAACTAACCCCTATTTTATAACCCCTATTTTGTCCCTCATGTCATGAAGTCGTTGATTCTTTAGAATTTCCCAAATGAATCCAGAGTAAAAGCGGTGCCTTGCAGTGGGTTTGACACTGTTTTCGCCACGGTCAAAGTGAAAGCTCCCATTGTCAGCAGCAAAACCCTGGAGGGAATGTGCCAGCCAGGAGAGATTAAATGTTCTTTGTATTGTACAACAAAAAGCGTTGTAAGGTTGATTACAATAAAAGCTTTCCAAAGTGGTAGCGCTGGGTTCCTTCTCTTTCCTTTTTTCCTTCCTTTAAGCTGTTATAAAAAGAAATAACATTTCAGCAAAGTGAATGGTTATTCAGTGCTCAGGGTGAAATGTACATTCCTTTTTCAGGGACAGAGAGTGACCACTGCAGTCCCTGGGGCTGAGTCGTGGGGATGGGCCTCTGGCAGAAAGCTGTGCTGCTGCCTTGAAAATAGGAAAAATTACCTTTAATTAAATACCCTGATGTTGTTTTGAGGTTGGACAGGTTTATGTCAAACTTCCTGGTCTCTCCAGAAGGCAGTTTCCTTAATGTCACAGCAATCTGACTGGGGTGACATGACTTCTGAAGAGTGTCTATTTATTTAATTTCTTGTAACATGCCTAGTTTAAAGGCAGAACAGAGAAACAGAAATAATCCCAAATATACTCACTGCAATTTGAAAATCTTTCAGACACCTCCAAGCAGCTAGAATTAGTCAAAACCCCACTGAGATCTTGTCAATCCTGCCCTGCTCTGTCACTGAGCAAGAGACTGGGGAGGCTGGAAAAGCTGGTGCACCTGTAAATACAGCCAGAGCTCCTGCATGGGGACAGCAATCCTCCAGGGAATGGTGTTCTCCCCATGAGAGAGAGAAGCCCAGGAACAACAGCTCCCTCCACAGAAAGCCCATCTGGATCTAGCCCTTGACAAAGGGAAGGGGCTGCTATAAAAGGCCCAGCTATTAAATATCCCAGAGCTCACTGAAAGCAGTGTTACACAGAGCTCCCTCACCTGCTCACAGGTTTCCTGTCCTCTGCACACAGCCTGCACCCAAACACAACCCAACATGGCTTGGGAGTTCAGTAGTCTATCGTGGGAGAAGAGAGGGGCAACACAAGACAGAAGTTTGAAAGAGTTAAATGGAGTGCTCATAGGTTAAATCTTTAAAGATTTTCAGCAAATCAATTGTAACTGTGCCTGGAACTGGTCATTCTGTAATTATGTTTTCACAAATATATCCTATACCCATATTTACAGCTAAAATCTCATATATCTAAAGGAAACACTACACTGCAATTGGGAAGAGCAGCCCCTCAATGTGCCACATTTCACTGCAGGCTCTGAGACAAATCATGGCAAGTGGCAAGGACTGTGCAGTGGGAGAAAGCTCACAACATGGAACCAGAGCTTTCCAGCAATGCTGGCAGGAGAGAGCTACTCAGAAAAGCAGTAATTGATTCCTTCCAAAAGTCCACCATTTCCTTTGGACTCAGCAGAAACAGCACAAGAAAAATAAATAAATACATATTAAAATAGACCAAAGGTTTGCTCAGGAGAGGTGGTGAGACCCTCCCCTGTGGTGCTGGTGGCACTCACACATACCCAGACTAATTCAGAGGAAGATCAGAGCAGGGACTCACTGGAGGAAGGGCAGGCAGCCTGCAGCAGTGCAAGCACAGGGCACAGGAGAGAGGATTGTCAATCCTCCAGCCTCCTGCAGCCTCCACTTGCTCTACAGGCATTACATGTAAAGTGCCCACATGCTCCAAAGGTTGACAAGCAGAGTTTAAAAAAATCCTCCTTGGTGTTTCATGTATTAGAGCTAAATCCACTTCAGTCAAGCTACAGTTTTCTGTATTTTCTTCTCTACAGCCTTGCTTGGACACAGCTCCTCCCTCCACTGGTTTTGGGCTGGTTCTTCAGATGGGAGCAAAGCTAAACCAGGCCACAGGTTAAAGACAGGCAGTTCAGAGTGACCACTGATTTTGGGCACTTATTGTTCACTCAGAAGAACTCAGCTCACACACACAGGAACACTCTGTGACCTGCCACAGCCTTCAAAGCAGAACTTTGCCAAAATCACCCTCCAGCAGAGAGCCCAGCAGGACACCACAAACTTGTAATGCAAAGGTTCACAGTGAGGTGTTTTAAAAGCACAACAGGGATCCCATCCCAGACCCACACCAGCTTCTCAGGGAATCAGGAACTCTGCACCATCCAGGAAAAGCTACAGAACCACATTGCTGATACACTTTGCTGCATTGAAAGAGAATTGCAAATGCTGTTATTTGCTCCACTGGAATATCAAAAAGGAAACACAGGCAGAGCCCCAGTGAGAAGCAGATCCATACCTTGGCAGGTGTCCAGCAGGGGTGCAGCTTGGATTCATTCACAGGGAGGCAAGGATAGAGAAGTGCAAGCACAAATTCTTTTTTCCAATTATTCATAAAGCATTAAAGTGATATTCAAGGGAAAAAAATATATCAAAATGTTTTCTTCTGCAAGCACAGTTCCCCCTGGCATGGCTGGCACCACATAACCCTTAAGGCAGGAATATTGAGTCTGCTGCTTCTGCCAAGCCCACACAGCAGCTCCCAGAAGCACGAAGAGAGTAATTAGCAGCAAACAATGACAACGTGAAGGCAACAGGTCAGAAACAAACACTCCAGAGAGGATCTAGGGGCTGGTTTGCCTCCCCCAGCCCTCCCAGCCAGGCTGGGGGAGTGCTCACCCCTGAGCTCAGCTTCCATCCACCACCCTTCCTTAAACACCTCAAACAATAACAGCTTCCTACCAGCTCTTAGCAAAACCCTTTCTGAGACCACTGCCACAGCTGACTGCCCTGAGTGCCTTCCTTACAAACCCCACATGAGCTCAGTCCTGCTGGTGTTGCCCTTTCTTTCCATCAGGGTCTGCCCCCACCTCACCTGGGACACACAGCACCACAGCCAGGTGCTGCTTGATGAATTCATGCCTCTAGAGGGTAATTTTGACCTCCTTAATCATAAGGTGATGCTACCTGAGCTGATGATCAAACCTGAGATGCTCTTAGTGAAGTGAAGGAAATATTTATGTATTGCTGCTCTAGTTTAGGGGTTGGCAATAATGATGTAGGGTAACAAGAAAAGAAAAAAAAATCTACAGGCAGCTACAAATGGTGGTGGGCTCAATGAAAACCTAAAAATCTGCGGGGTAGATTTGTCCCTAGTAGGAATACGAAGGGAGTAAATAGCCTGTCCTTGGTGTCTATATGCTAATGCAAGAGTTAATAACCACAATTCTGATTACAGCAGGCAAATGGAGGGTGGTGATTGCAGTGGGAAAGGTGAAGTGCTCAGATGTGTCTGAGCCCTGTTAACAAAAAAGCTGAAGAAACATCAGGATCATTAGTGATTTCTTTGGAGCAGGAAGATGAACCCGATGGCCTCTCCCCTGCTCTGCCTGTGAATAGGGTGGGTTTATGTGGGGTCAGGACTTGTTAGTGCTCAGCCATCCGAAAAACAACAACAAATAGTACAAAAAGCCCACAGCTTTGGGGCATTTTGGGTCTTTATGGCATTTGCACACAGAGAGGTTTGTTTCAGCATTTCTTTCTATTTGGGAACATTTGCACTCCAGACTTGCAGATGTTCAGTGCCACCTTTGTCACTTCTGTCTTGCCTCACTAATCACAGAATAGTGTCAAATCTTATAGAATGTGCTTTCCCTCTTATGAGTTTGAACTTGTCATTTTAATAACAAATATCTGTCCAGCCTTGTATAAAACCCACAATTAAAGCTTTGTGAGATGCTTAGATAAAGCAGTCCTTATTTTTATTGTGACCCCTGCTTTCCCAAACAAGCATGGCTAATCTTTTCAAAGCAAGCATGCCTAATCTTTCCAGGCTCTCTTCAAGGCACTGCATTATCATGACCCAATTATTCCCGAAAAAGATAGCTGGGAAATTTCTATCAGGATGATTTGCTCACAGAAAAATGCAGTTACCTCAAATGCAGGGATGCCTTCATATCAGTTGGAATGGCTTTCTATGAAGAAAATTCAGATCAAATATTTCCTGGTCTATCAGCTTGATGAGATCTTGTTTGTAGCCCTGTTCTTTCCTAATTGGACAAGCACAGAGCTGCATTAACCCGAGGTGTGCTGGGGTGATGGCTGGGAATTACAGGTCATGTATTTCATTTCAGCAGGGCAGAAGACTGTTTCAGTTTTCATTTTCTGACTTTCACTTTGAATTCCCCAGATAAACAAAAGCAAATTTCAGGAAGTCGACTGAAGAGAAGAGTAAGTGGTTTGTGCCACCCATTCCTGCACTTCTGCACTATTCTGGATGCTCTCAGCTGGGACCCCATCTCACTGGTGTGTCCCAGGAAAACAAGGTGACAGAGTCACAGAGCAGCCAAGCAAGGCCACCACACCGGCAGGGGCTCACAGCAGCACAGGCCAGCCCTGATGTGTCCTCTGGATCACCCAGATAGCCTTGGGAGTGACTGTACTGAGGAGCAGATCTCTCACTGTTTCTGAAGTTAGCTTGATGCCTTTTTATCACACTTGCCTGGGAGTGACGATTTCCATAGATTTGCCTGGAGGGTGTTTTGGTCTCATTTATCATGAGATGTGTCATTGCCTGCTTGGTGAAACCCTTTGGGGCACCAGTATGACAACACATGCAGCACTTCTGATGGAAAACTGTGAGAATGGTCTTGTGTTGTCACTGAATCTTTAAACTGAATAAAGGTTGTTTTTTTATTTAATGACTCTATAAAAAGAAACGTATATAAACGTGTTTGTTTTGGGGACAGCTCAGTTTGGTTGAGCTGGACTCCTTGGGTGGCTCTGTGCCATGAGTGTTGTGTAATTGCTCCAAACACCTGGAGCTGCTGTCACAGAAAAGCCTCTGCAATGGGCACAGACCAAAATTAGGGCTCTGCTCTGTTGTAGCTGCTCGGAATCATTACCATTTATTGCTCTTCCATAAATATTTTTAGTGGGAAGGCCAGATTCAGCTCCCTGTTCTGTTTAATTCCTGCCTGTGGGAGCCCTGTGGGCTGGGGGATGTCTGGGGCAGCTGCTGGGAGCCCAGCCCTGCTCCAGGGACAGCACCTGCTGTCACCTCCCCACATCACATTAAATGGGCTTTGTCCCTCGGGGTTGGAGTGGTGAGAGGTAGGTGTGTCATCTTTTATGTAATTAAGATAAGGCTGTAAGTATTTAAATATTGGTTTTAATGAGGAGAAAAATCCCTTTGCTTAAATACCTTAGGTGGAGGTTTTTTTCCTTCAAATATTTAAGGACAGTGGATTATGTCTTTGATTTTAATGAGACTGGGTAACTTGGGGGGCCTTTGGAGAGGACTTGGGTTTCAGAAATAACTCCTTACCTCTGGTGCCAGCAGTGATAGAATGGCAGCAGCTCCTCCAGAACTCCAGGTCTGTAAATACGAGTATTGATGGATTTCATCAATAAAATGTGTCTAGTAAGAGCTTAGGCCAGAACAGTTTCATATCTTTTCCTTCCATGTCTCTAATTTACTTTGAAACTGGCCTCATCTGATTATGTTCTGCGCAATAAATAAGTTCAAATAAGCTAAATGACTAGGCAATTAATACACAAAGACTTATTGTTAGATATAAACTAGGATGATATTAATACTGTGCTGAGATAATGCTCACTCAGAATGTAGGTGCCATATCTACAACAGTATTTAAGAACAGTGTAACACACAGTGCCTAACACAAGATCAAGGGCAGGAGCTTATCTTTGAGTTCTCATATTAAACATATTTCACACGAGTCAGTTCTCAAATTTATTTTTCAATAGAGAAAATTGTCCTTTACTGATTTGCCTAAATTGTTCAGTAGATGCAGACACCCAAGATAAGCTCACTCATCCAAATCGTGTTTCATGCAGTGAACACACTGCTAGGACTGGTCCCTTTTCCAGCAAGACACTTGCAGTATGAAATCCAGTATTTACTCATTACCTTTGTGGTTTTGACTCCTCCAAGATTTTCTCTGAGGCCTTCAGCCTCAGTCAGTACTGACAGAAAACCCTGGAGAATGCAGATGAATTGACCTTTTGTGAGGGGCTGAGACACAACAGACTATGAGAAGGGTTTGTGTCATTCAGAGCCATCATACATCCCACAGAATTCAGAGTTCACTGTTGCTAATCTGGCTGGGGGATTCCATGAATTCCAGCCATGAGATGTAATCAGTCTGTGCAAAGTGCCCGGGCTTTCCCCTCCTCTGATGGCACCTTCATTGCTTTTGAGAGATCATGAGTGAGAAAACCTTCCCTCCTCCCCTGCAGAGTGATCTGATCCCAACCTTCTCCATGAGCAATCTGGCTCTGTAAGAAAGGGAGAATAAATACCTTTTAACCCCTTTTGCCTTAAACATAAATTCCTATTTAATGTTCAGGAAAAAAGTACTGAAAATGTTGTTTCCAACATTAACATTCCAACATTTCCAACATTCTTAACAAAATGGACACAAGAAATAAGAGAATTGGTATAGTACCTGTGAGCAGAACTTTCCCTGCTTCAGCCATACCTAAGACTGAGCTCTTAATTGTCTTATTTTGTAAAGAATTCTTAAATCATCACAGTCCTTGTCATGACAACTGAAGGATCTCTGAGATAGGAATGGCAAAATAATAACCTGCACATTGTGGGAACACACTTATTGTATGTTTTTAATTTAAAAAGTGGACTTGGTTGTTTCAAACGCTTTCACCAGATCTCCATATCACTGAGTATTAAGATGGAAGGATTTTTAAATTATTTTTAATTTCTATTTTGTAACCAGTGTAGGGTTTGTTTCTCCCTGCACAGTTTCTTTGTAATGAAAACAAGCCACCTGCACAGTAACCTGGAAGTTCTCTAACCCAGTGCTGGAAAAGCACAGGCAGTGCAGTTCTCAGTGCAGGTGAATTTAGAGGCACCTGTGTCACTATTGAGTTAGAATCAGTATTCCAGTTAACTGCAGGATCACAGAACCCGTCTGGAAATCCATGGCAGCAATAAACCCGGGCCCCTGTGGGTGGCATTATTGGCCTGCTTTTCATTGCTCTGCAGGACAAGCAGCAATTCCCGACCTACAGAAGCAAGTATTGGTACAAATGGAAATGAATGATGCATATAAGCTCAGCTTCTGACAAATTCCTTTCTTTGCAACAGAGGGATTTTGGAGAGAGAAACACTGGTTATGACTACTTTGTACTCCAGTTTCTGCCTGGTTATTAAAAGCTGCATGAGGGAGTACAGCAGCCTGGGGTGCTGTCAGGAAAGCTGTTTGCACTTGCAGTGAAATACCTGTATTCACAAAGAATGTATCTGTGTGTCTGTAAAACCTGCCTACATCTGAAATAGGTGTAACATCTAAAGCTGCATTCCTAGGAGTGAATGCATGCAGAGCTGCCTCTGTCCTGCTCTTTGGGGCTCCCTGTCAGTCTCTCACCCTCCTCCCACTATCATGAGGGTTTCTCCAGGACCCTTCCCCACCTCCTCCTCTCTGCAACCCTGACCTCATTTCTTGTAACACCATTTGCAAGCATAAATCCAGCTCCATCTCTCTGCTGATGTTTCCCACTACCCAACCCACATTCAAGAGAATATCTTAAGTTTTTCTGACCCCTTTTCAGAGCTCTGGGGCTGCCAGGTCCAGCTCCATGGAGCTGCAGATAGGTTAATCTGCATTCCCACCTCGCTGCTTTGCTAGACCAGCATGGACAAGATGCTTCTGTGAGGTTGGAGCCTTGTCC
Source organism: Sterrhoptilus dennistouni (assembly GCA_013397095.1). Lineage (NCBI taxonomy): Eukaryota > Metazoa > Chordata > Aves > Passeriformes > Zosteropidae > Sterrhoptilus > Sterrhoptilus dennistouni. Next base: position 812,877 of record VWZU01001430.1, read on the forward strand.
CTGACCAAGATTTTCATGTGGATACTTTTATTTGGCCAGTGTCTAAATCTTGCTGATTCCTGCTGCAAAATACTTTCCCTTCCCCACACTTATATATAAAAACATGGCCCGAAATACTGTTCTTTCATATTTTAATTAGTGGAAGGATTGTTTTTCTCATCTTGGTGGCTGCCTTCCTCATAGGTATTAGGAAGCCTCTGGAAAGGTGATTTACTCTAGTATGTGCCCTTGACCATGTCACTGACTCTTTGTATTCCTTCACTGCTTCTCTCTCTTCAGTCAGGCCAGGAATAAGTGAGCTGTTCCCATTTGCAGCCCTGCTCATGGCTGCTGCTCCCTTCTCCTCTCCCCCATTATCCCTCTGATTACTCTTGAGTTACCAGCTCTCCCCTGGGCCCAGCTAAAACCCTTAAAAGTGCAGCTGCTAAATGCTGAGAGATGGACCTTGGAGGTTTTCCTGCACTCAGCAGGAGCTCTCTATAACTAAACCCTCCTCCCAGCCTCTTCTCCCCTCCATAAAAGCTTTCCTGTGGCATTTGGCAGTGGGTGGGCAGGCAGTGAGGGCTCCCTGCCCCACACACCTGCACAGGCAGCATCTCCTCTCTGTTCCACAGCATGCTTTAGTTCTTGTCTCACTGAGCTCTTTTTATGTTCTCTGATTTTTTTATCACTTTGAAGGATGGAATTTGGGTTTGGGTCTGAGGTTTTTGGGTACTGCAGTAATACAGGTAATTAATTAACTGCAGCTCTGTGTGTCTGACAGCTTTCATTTCACTGATATATCCCTTAACACTTCACTGTGGCCAAAGCCTGCTCCTGGCTTTGTGTCCATGACCTCCCCACTTCAGTCCTAGCAGGGATTGTTAGCAAGAACACTGCAGTCTTGTTGCTGTTATTCCACTATCAAGGCAATTTATGGTGCAGTGAGATAATAGGAGTAGACGGGTTTTAGCTCTGTTTACAATGACTGCGTTTAACAGTAACTCAAAAAAGTTGGCACTGCTGACAAAAGGCATAAAAGAAAAAGAAATCACGTTTGATTGCTTGTGAAAGGGAATGTGATTTCATCTCTTTCATTGACATTAAACTTGGGGGGGGGGTAAAAAATGTGCGTTTTCTACTGCCAGAAATTAAAACTACCATTTAACTTCTTTTTTGGCAGACTATTAAAGTTGATCTCCAGAGCTTGGATTTATATTTAAGAGAGAGAAGGGAGAATTCTGAAAACAGCACTAGGGGATCTAACAAGGACTATCACAAGCTTTTCTCTCTGATAAACTGAAAGAGATAGCAATCTCAGAAAAAATTCTCAGTTGTTACTTTTTTCCCCTCCTCTTAAACGCTTGAGGCTGCATTTGACTTTATTACCAAAACAGGATGAAGTTAAATCCTGACCTCTACTCGCTGAAATCTATGATCACTTCCAGTAGCCATTAAGGGTCTTTGAAAGCCTCTGAGGAGAGGCTTTCTATTGAGCTTCAGACACTTCACTGGAGCACACTCAACCCATGCTCCCCTACAGATAACAGGTGATGATTGGCTCTAGCATGGGCTGAGTTCCCTCTGGAGATGTCCCTGCTCATTGATTAACTCTCTTCACTGACTGTGCTCTGTATATCCCTGAAGTTTGGTGGGATGGATGTGAAATACCCACAATGGGCCACAGGACCCCAGCCTGGTCCTGCTTCCCAATACTCACCCATTTAACCCATCCACGTTTTTAGAGCAATGAGGATTCTGCTGATGTGGTTTTGGGGTGAGGATGTGTGTTCCAGGCTTCCTCATGTCCTTTTGCCTACAGGTTTGGTTCAGCATTTGGAAGGAAGTGGTTGGAAGTCTCTCATGTGTTTCCATCTCTCTGTTCAGACCCTTTCTTTTAATAGCCCCATCCTCAACAACCAGCACAAGCCTTGTGCTTAGTTTGAGGGGAGAAAAAAAAGTCAGGTTGCCTTAATATGATAACTTCCCTTGGAGTTTTTTGGTGCTTGCACAGGCAGTTTTGAGTTCCTGTGCTAACCCTGTGTAGGTTTTTTTGATACTTTTCTCATGCAGCCAGCAAAGACCAAGTGTCTCACACCAACCAGAGTGACCGGGCCTGGAACATCTCATGTTTGTGCTGCCTTTGGAGCCTGAAATACTTCCAGCCCTGGAGGAGGTAAGCAAGGGCTGCATTACAGCTTCCCTGCAGTTATTTTGAAAAATCTTTTCAGTTTTTTTTTTTTTTTCCTGTGTTCCAAGGTCAGAAAAAAAAATTAGCTCTGAAATATAAATCAAAGTCTTAAGCTCCAGCCTTAGGAAAGAAAGATGCTATAATAAACAAAGCTGTATGAAATGAAGGATTGTGAGAGGCTCAGAGGTCTGTCTCTCCTGCTATAAAACCTCCTTTATTCCTGTGGCTCCTACATGGACTCTCTACTCCTCCAATTTTCTTCATTGCTTCAGTGCTTCATAGCTTTCCTTAAGTCTCTCCCCCTCAGGCTTGGGCTCAATTTGTCATTGTCCTTGCATCATCTTCACAGCAATGATTTCTCATTCTGATTTATTTAGTATTTTGCAAACTTCTGCATTAGAACAAAAGAGTGAAGTTACTGCAAGGTGATGATGAATTTTTTTTTTTTTTTTTCTTCAGGGCCCTGATTCTCATCTGGGTAAAGTGACATTTCTTCATGGCAATGAATTCCTTCATTGCTGTCTGCCACATTCTGGATCTGCCAGCAGCAGTGATTGAGGGGTGCTGATGAAGTGATCCCACTGAGAAGGGCTCTGTGCTTTGCATGAGCCCAGGTGTGTTATAGCTCTGGTTCCAGAGGATTCTTACCAAGCTCTCAAGATGAATCTGAATTTATTTTGTATTATAAAGATACTACAAGTGCCTTTTCTGGAACCTACCCATGGGGCATAGAGATTCCTAAAACAAAGCAGCCAGTGGTGCTGGCAGCAAAATAATCGTGTGATTTCCCATCCTAGGTCAAATAGTGGCAAATCCCTGTGATTTATGGAGATACCATTGGCACATGTACCAAGGCCCCAGACAGAATCCATGGGGCTGTCAGGGCTCTGGCTGTGCTGGCTCTGTGTGTGTTTGGTGGGGGAGATTTCATGGCTCAGAGTCTGTGGGGTTAATGACTGAATCATTTCTGCTCCAGTGCTTTATTTTATGTGATTTTATGACTTTCCAGTTGAACAGCTCCAGTACCAGTGGGGTGCAATGTATCAGGCACATCAGGGATCTCCTACACCACTGCTTCAGACCCACTGAAGCTGTAACTCCCCATGTTTATTGACCTTTTTCCAGTTGAGACCTTGCTGGTGAAAGGATTTGACTGCTAAGAAGCTGCCTGATGTAAAGAGGCTCGATGTGCTACAGAAGACACAAGCTTTAAATTGCTAATGGAAGAGCAATGTCCTCTTCCAGTGCTGAAGGGGCTCCACAGTGTGGTGGCTGATCCCCAGAACAGCGTCATTAATAAAATCCATGGGGATTGTCACTGTTCAAGGTTTCTGTGCAGGGTTTACAAGGAAATGGAGATTGAGTGGTATTGAAACCTGGTGGTGTTTATTGGTCCAAACTTTCACAGCCACTGCATTTGCCAGACAATTTTAAGGTTTAATTGCATGCTGTGACACTCCCAGATGAAGGTATGGTGACTTATACATAACAGAATGGGACAAAAAGCAGAGAAATTATTCCAGAGTTCTGGTTTCTCAGAAGGGATAATTTCCTTGATCAAGTGACATTCCCAATTGCTAAAAAACAGAGAGTGAATTTTCAGGTAGTTACTTTACACCAGGTAGAGGTCTTGTGCTGTAGTTGCATTTGAATTTCAAGAGCTTATCTGAAACAGATACAGCTTTTTATAGAGTAAAGTAGTTTTTAAAATCCCTCTGCAAACAGCGAGGCTGCAGATGTTGCACATATAGTTTAAACAGGCGAGAAAAAAAGTAATCCCATCTGGCAGGAGGCTGAGCACCTACTGTTCATCAGAACATTTTATCTACTGCAAGAGATGGGAGTTTCACATTCTCAATAATCTCACATCTTAAGGTCAGGAGAAGACGAATGCAATTTTTATTTTTCGGGGAGTTCTGTTAGTTTATGATCTAACCTTTTCTGTTCCCTGACCTGCTACAGTTACCAGCCAGTATTTCAGTGGATGTTTCCTTGCTCACTTGTGGAGCTACAGCAGCAGCTGTAATTCCTGCACATGTCATGGGTCTCAGTGTCTGTAGGTGTAGATATTCAGCTGGGTTTGTGCTAAACACTGCTGCAGCTGCTTCTAAAATCCAAAACAAACCTGCAAACAAACACACAACAGTGAACCATATGGAATATGGCAATTTTCTACCTGGAATTGTAATGTAATAGAATGTAGTGGCAAACTTCTTCACATAAATCTAATTTTAGCAGAGCCTGAGAATGCTTCCCACCCACCCCACCTTTTTTTTTTTTTTAGCCCTTCTCTGCAAGTGTTATCCCAAGGAAAGCTTGAGAAAGCGAAGTATAAATAAAAACGTGAGGTGAGATGCCCTTAATCCCATGAGAAATCAAATTTAAATTGAAAAAGAAAGACAAAGTTTGCAAGACATTCAGCAGAGCCAGAGCAGATCTATCTATGCACTAATAATCAAGCACAGCAGAATTGTGTGCAGCTTTTCCACCCAAAGGCAGTTGAGAAAAGGACTGATGGGAGCAATCACAGGCAAAAATGCTTGGTACTTTGGGACTCTTACCCACTAAAATGTGAAGGGAGAATAGGAGCAGGGAAGGTTTGTGGTGCTGAGTCTCTTGGGAAACATATTGGCCAGAGGACTCACAAACTGCAGCTACAGCAGCAGCAGAAAGGCTGTGACATTGTGCAGCAGTCAGTGGTGAGAAATCCACTCATTGTGAGATTTTTTAGCCTGAACAACTCGATAGAAATTTGAATTAATGACAGACAGATACAGAGAAATTAAAAGGCAGGTTTTTTTCTTTGCATTTTATTTTTGCCACTTGTCTTCATATTAAGCCCAGGAGCTCCAAAACTCCAATTTGTGCCAGACCAAGAGGCAGCCTTGCATGACTGCACGTTGCAAAGGAGCTCAGAAGAATCTTCCTGTGACTTCTCTTCATACAGATGAAGGTGTGGATGGGTTGTTTTTATCTGCCCTTTATGAGTGGCCCCCACTTCATCTGTGGATTTAAAATGCTGGGCTCCAAAAATGGATGAAAATTAAGAGACTGCACTCCCAGTGATGTGATTTACCTCACCCCCAAAGAACATGGGGATGTTTGCTTTTATGTGAAATTACTTTCAGCAGCTCTGAAGCTGCTGCTTGGGGAAATGATAATGATAAACTCACCCTTTATGTGAACTGCTGGTGCCTCCTGTGCAATATAGGGATTCTCCTGTGTTAGTAGATAGTTTTATTGTAAGGATGGAGGGTGTCTGCAGTACTGTGATTGGCTTATTTTGCTTTTTAAATGGGATTACCCGCTACTGTCCTCTCTCCTATCACACTGCAACACTGGCAGCAGCAGGATATTCTTGGGCTCAATGCACTGCAGCTCCCAGTGTTAAAAAAATGTAATCTTGTAAATATAAATATCTTAAAATTTCCTTTACCTTAACTTCTTATTGCCAGTTTGGGCATCCTATATTCTTTGGAATGCAAACTTTGTCAGGGGAATACAATACATGAAATATTTGTGGTCCTAATTCCCAGAGATACAAGTGATAACTGGAAAGTCAGCAGCTCATTGGATCAGCTCAGCTGATCAGACAAGGTGAAGAATGGGCGTGTGTAGTGTTTTGATAGCAAAACGAGTGAGACACTCCAAGTCAGAAATACAGTTTAATAGGAAGAGAAAAAAAGTAAAATAAAATAAAAGCAATAATACAAAAGACTACTGAGAGAGTCAGAACACAACCTGACGCCCTGTTGGTCAGGGTGTTGGAAACAGTCCAAATGTCAGGCCCTCCTGGAGTGGCAGATGTGTCCTGTTGGAGTAGAGATGGTCCTTGTAGAGAAAAGGGTCCAGAAGTGGGTGTAGTCTTCCTTTGGGAGTCCTGTGGGCACACTGGATGTCTGGTGACACTTGTGGCTCCTTTTTATCTAGGTGGAAATGGTTTGGCTCCTCCTTCCTGGGTGGGGCATCTCACAATGGGATGATGTAATGTATTATATCATTGGTGAGCTTTAATGGCCCATTAACAGAAGATATGCTCTTGGAGGAGATAAGGAACACTGGGATGATGTAATGTGTCGTGTCACTGGTGAGCCTTAATGGCCCATTAACAGAATATATCCCCACGGAGGAGATAAGGGACACTGGGATGATGTAATGTGTGATGTCATTGGGGAGCCTTGATGGCCCATTCACAGAAGATTACCCTGGAGGTAACAGGAGGGTGAGCAGAGATAAGAAACAACGCCTCACCCAGTTTGAACAGCTGGCTTGTTATCAGAAAGGCAGCTGCCCCCTCTCTCCTGGAGTTACAACAGATAAAGAAAAAACACCTCCCCAAATGGGTTTCAACAGATGGAATAGAATAAACATTTTTTTTGGTTACAAAACCCAAGACAGCATGCCTCAATAAATCCAGACAGCTTTTATTTGTTTTATATCACAAATATAGACAGTGCCTTCTGAAAGAAAGAGTGGCCCCAGTTTTGTGAAGGCAAGGCAATTGGAGTGTAAAGAAATAAGAAGTGAACATTAGGACACTCTAAAGGTAACCCAGTTATATAGTGTTTCATACAAAATGAATATATGCATTTTTCAACAGACAGAATACAGTCTCTCCAGGGAGATGAAAAAATTATTCCCTTTAAAAAGGGGGGAAGAAAAGGTTATTTGCACTGCCAGCTGTCCTACCTAGCTTCTGTCTGCCTAAATTTCAAATCAAATGAAATCATACAGCAACATACAGATGGGTGACAATGTGGAAGATTGAATTTGTATCTGGTAGCCTTACTATCCTTCCTTCTGCAGCTATTTATTGTGCGAAAAAAGTTCCCCAGCTCTCTGTAATAGCCAAGGTGTGAAGATCAGTCCTATTGCACTTTTGAGCAACTTTAATCTTGGTTTTGTACACAAATTAATGTCTGCTTTGAACATACCCTGGTCCATCATGTTTTGCTTCCTCAGAAAAGCTGCTGGATGTTTAATGTCCTTACACTGAGGGACACAAGGGCAGTCACACGTCATTTATTGGAGCTGCCCAAGGAGTCTGTGCTGCCCGAATGCACAATGTGGCTGTGGTGACAATGCTTTGATCTTTGTGCACAAGGAGGGGTTATGGGAAATCAGTCATCTTTAAATAATGAACCTGGATGGTTTCAGCAGAATAAAACCAAAACATCTGTCTTTTATTCCCATGCTAGAGGAGAATTGAGTCTTAAGTGAGGGATTCAAGCTGCACGAGGCCCATTCCCAGCAGAGATGAGAGGGCTCAGGGCTCAGTGACCATCCCATGATAACCCCAGGGCTGCTCAGGGCTCAGTGACCATCCCATGATAACCCCAGGGGTGCCCAGGGCTCAGTGACTATCCCATGATAACCCCAGGGGTGCCCAGGGCTCAGTGACCATCCCATGATAACCCCAGGGCTGCTCAGGGCTCAGTGACCATCCCATGATAACCCCAGGGGTGCCCAGGGCTCAGTGACCATCCCATGATAACCCAGGGCTGCTCAGGGCTCAGTGACCATCCCATGATAACCCCAGGGCTGCTGTGCCCAGGGCTCAGTGACCAACAGCCACCAGCTGACTCTGCACACCTCCCCCTGATTTTTCCAGCCTGGATCTCAGTATTGTCATGTTAGTGCTTTATAAATGATGCTGTTTATGCTGTGTTGGGCTCTGTAATGGTGATCTTGGTGCACTTTAGTAAATAGTTTTACTTCCACTTAGAGATGCTGAAGGAAAGAATTTTTTCTCTGCAGAAAGTAAACATAAAACACTTCAACTTCTTTGCTGCTTTCAAGGAAGACTTAGAAGTTGCAATGGACTTTCAGTGGCCCTAGATTTTCACCTTCAGGAAATAAAATTATTTAATCTTTTATAGATTTGAAATATTTTTTCCCTGTAAACAATGAGTAATAGTAAATCTCAATTTACCCTTCTACCCTAAAATGAGGACAGCAGAAAAAACTTGCAAATGCTTGGCTGTGTAGAACTTTGGAAATCTGAGGTGTGTTGGCTGTGTTAGGTGGTGAATAAGGACTCTCCCATGCTTTGGTTCTTTCCTCTGAGACCTTGGTGTTCACAGATGGTGCAGCTTCACCTCAGGAGGAGCTGGGGCTGTCAGGGTGCAGCAGGTGGGGGTGTTCCCTTGGCCCTGGAGGTGGAGTGAGCTGCAAATTGGGAGATGTAGAGGGTAAGGTTGATACAATGAATAACTGATTCCATTAGTGGAGGGATGAAGGGAGGATGTGGAAGAAGTACTGAGCACTGATATCAAGAATTTGGAATTTAATTCCTGGTTGAGTCCTTCTCCCTCTGCTTGAATTTAATTAGGATTTAACTAATGTACAGGGATTAAAACTGTGATGGAAAGAGACTGTGGACAGTTATTGAGGAAGGAGCATAATTTACATTTTGGAATAATTGATGTTTTCTTTTGCTTTTCTGTATAGTCAGGAAAAAATAAGTTCCTCTCCAAATCTAAGGAAGATAAGCACCTTGATCTCAATCTACAGAGTTTGTTATTCAGTATTGGGGTGGGGCTGGGCTGGCTGCACACATATTTGTCAAGACTTTTGCTCAAGCACCTGGATGTATAAAACTCTGAAGCTTTCTAACACAACTCAAATCATTCAATCTGAAGGGAACAACTCTCTGTTTTCTCAGAAACAAAACAAAACAAAACTCCTGATTTTTAACAGAATTACCTGTGGCAGTAGTTTTCAAAAGCAGTGGAGAAAGTAATAAAGCTGATTGTATGATCCTTCTTTTCAGAAATTCTTACCATAAATAAAAAGAACATGCCATTTTATCAAGCCAGGATCTTCCAAATCCCACTGGTTACACAGTTATATAGACAGAAAATCCAACCAAGAAAACCCTACTAAAAAAATTAATGGCATTTAGTCTGGACCTTTTAACAGTAATTTTTTTTACATGTAGCATTTCTAAAATATTATATTTTTGTCTCTCTGCAAGATGATCAGGCAGGAATATGGCATCCTCTTTTTTAACCTGAATGAAAAGGATATATAAAAGGTATAAAAATCTAAAAATATTATTTGTGTTTCATTTTTCATTTACTGTAAGCATTTACAAAATTAGGTTGTCAGTGTCATCTATTCATCTATAAAAGCAGATGGGATTGCTATTAGGCATTTGGTGTGTCTATTAACACATTTAATTTGGTGGTATAGCTCTGGGTGGAAAATCAAATTACAAAATCTTAAATTCAGATGATTATGCAATGTCATGGGGCTGCCAGCCACCATCTGACGAGCAATAATTACAGGTTTTGGAAGTTTTTAAAGATGCCAAAATCTGTTGCTTTTGTCTGGAAGTCAGAAAAGTAATGGGAAATCAGTTCTTAAAGGCCTCGAGACTTCTTTTAGTACTGGCTCAAACCTCTGCATGCTGAGCATTAGCATGCCAAACAAAGTCTGTGCTCAGCCATTTTTTGGATTGGGAATTCAGAAACTCTGCACGCTGCAGTGAGGAAACGCAGCGGCCACGGGTGAGTGCTGCAGTGAGAAGATTTATTTATTAAAACACGAGGTTTTATCCTCGTGCCCTGTGTGTGCAGGGGGGTGTGGATCAAACCCAGCCCTTGGCAGGGAGTGACCTCAGGGCTGGGGCTGTGTGTGGAACCTGGCACAAAGACCCAGATTGCCACAATCCCTCAGCAAAGGCTCACACGAAATGGGTGAAGAGTTTTAAAGTCACTCTGAAATACCTGTTGGCTCCAGCTGTTGGTGCTGAATGTTTGAGTTCCCTCATGTTTCCCTGCTCCACTTCTGCTGTTGAGGAGCCAAGGGCAGGGTTGGCAGCCTGGCACAACTGTATGAGCATCAAGAATAGAAAATTTGTCCACATGTGGTGTTATCAAGAGAGAAAAAGCCAGGCAGGGGCGTTGCAGGGAGGGACAGTGGCAGTGACACCTCCTGGAGTGCGCAGCAGTGCTGGAGGCACAAGAGCAGCCAGAGGAGCCATCAGCACTCAGCATTTTCCTCCTGGTGTTTGGAGGTTTGGAAGGCTACAGAGAGCCCTTTACAAACCTGGTGGGTAAAACTGTTAGAAGTGGAGAGTGGCTGTGCATATTTGCTGTTTTAGGGCTTCCTTTTCTGTCTGGTGCCAGTGTGAGGGCACAGCAGGTGAGGGGCTGCCTCTCCTGGCTGCAGGGCAGGCAGAGACACTGGGACAGCCTCCAGGGAGGGCAAAGGAGGCTGCTCTTCTCCTCCCATTTCAGATCTCCTGAAGTTCTTCTTCAGAAGGAGGGCTAGAGATGTTTGCCAAAAAAAAAAAAAAAAAAAAAAAAAAAAGGAGTTAATTTTTGGAAATCTTTCTGTGGTGTGGAAGGCAGAGCCAGGAAAGCTGGCTGAGTGTCAGCAAATCCTGCCCAGCAGTTGGTGGGATGCAGCACAGAGATGCTGAGGGGACAAGTGCTCTGCAGGCTGAGTGCACTAATATGTTCTGGAAGAGATATGTGCAACACAAAGTGAATTTGAACCTCAAATAAGCCAATGTTTACAGAAGTGTCTTCAACTCAGTGGAGGAGCAGTGCTGAAACTTGAGAAACAGGGAGCACAGTTTCTAGAAGTGCATGAACTGTGGAAAAACACAGGGCAGCAATTTTTGTTTAATTACACAGCATAAAATTGGCCCCTCTGTACCTGGGTTTCCTGTTCTTTACAAATCCTCTCCTTCCAGTTTAAAATCTGCTATTCAGCTGAGGCAGTGGCTCAGCTGGGGAGTGAATATTGTGAGTACCATGGGACTCACACTGCTCCATATATTGTTGCTATAAAGCTTTAAATGGTAAATCACTGCAATGATCAAGACTGTAAAAAGCCATATAATAAGCACAGCTTTCATTTATTTACCATACTACTAAAAATATTTTTAAATGTCACTGGAACCAGTTATAAAACTTTGTGGTACTAATTTAATGGTGTGATAAAATCAGTAATATATATTTTGGGTCGTAGAGATAGAACTGAAGAGGGACAGATTTTGTGCAGGATATTTTTTAATGGCTGCTGGTCTTGGACTTGCAAATCTTGTACTGAATTATGAAAATCAGGACTGCAGCACAGTGTTAACATTTACACTTTCTATGTGACAAAGGCAGTTACAGCAGACACTGTGTGGCTGTGAATAAGGAGTTACACTCTCACTGCAAAATGAGCCTGCTGCTGAGGCAAGTAGAAAAATACAATCTTCAGTCAGAGCTCATTCCTGGGCTTGATGATCTCTGCTTATCAGAGAGAGGTGGTTGCTGCAGGGGGAGGAAAACTCCTTTTGTCTGAAGCCTTGGCAGTGACACTGACTTTCAGCCCATGACTCGGAACAGAGTAAACACATTCTGTCCTAGCAGGATGTCTGCTCCTGTTCTCCAGACCCCACGGTGGCTCTCTGAAAGTCTGGCACTAGGTTGGATCTCCTGAAAAGGCACCTGCTGGTCCCAGCATCTCTTTTCACCAGTGAGCCCTTCACCTGTAGGGTTGAGGGGGTACAAGGAGAGCTCAGAGCTGTCCTGTCGTGCTGCTCCTGAGCTGTGCAAAGCAGGGGAGGAGTGGGCAGCTCCCACCCCAGCTCTGGCCATAGAACTGCTCAGGGGAGCCTTTCCCAGCAACTGGAGCCTGTGTGAGCTGATTTGCAGCGTGGCTGTAGTGCAAGGGAGTGTGACTCCTCCCCGAGTGGAGAATTTCACATTTAGTTCATAATCACATAAAGATCTGTTCAGAAATGTGCTCAGTAGTGCCCGAGAATTTATGTCCTGTCCACTTGCCGGGACAATGGAGCACAGATCTATCTCTCAGGTAACAAATTAGTGTATGGCAAGATGATAGAGGATTTCTTCATTCCCATCCTGTTGGTCTGCAGCTCGGATGACGCCTTGTAATATATAGTCACAACACAACTCTGCAAATAACTCATGCTAGCTGTGGCCGTGCCTCTAGCTGCTGTGTAATTTAAAGGATAATTAGGGCTCAAATTTCAGTGGAAGATAAATGTTGCAATAATGTCACCTTGTACCTGTAGAGCAGCTTTCATCTCGGAGGCATCCTGCTTGCCTAGAGAGCAGTGCTCACAAATACATGTGGCTGTTTGTCCTGCTGGGAACAGGCAGCCAGGCTCACAGGTGCAGAGCTGTCTTTTCTTCCTGCAAATGGAAGATTTAATAGTACTGCTGGGGACTAATCTCGACTTTTTCATGTAAATATTTTGTTTAATTAATTTTGATAAATATTTAAAGCAGACATAATTATTAGCCTTTGTAATAAAATATCCATATATTTCCTTACTATCACAATAGCAATAGATACTTTTTTTTCCTGCCACCTATTAAAAAAAAGATTAATGAGTGAGAGCACAGCCCATTGACTTCTGCTGAAGCCTGTGCTCTCAGTCAGCTGGAAAAGGATTTGTCTCAGCTGATTTTCCCCGAGCAGGAAAGTCTCTCTGTAACTGAGAAAGAAGTGGGCAGTCCTAGGGTGCTGTCCTTTTCCTTAGGTAGGCATTTGACACAGATCGGGCAGTGCTGGAAATGCAGCAGTTTCACTCAATTGGCCATCAGGATATTTAGTAGAAAATTAGGTGAGAAACTCTGAAATTAATCCCATAGTATAATCCTACTTGATATCTCAAAGTTATCCATGAATGTATATTTTGAAGCCAGACGCACCACTACAGGGAGTATAAATGCTATGAACACTTAAAATACAGTGACCTTAACTCCTGTGAGCAGTTCTGCAGTAGTGAATGTAGTTTCATACCACTTCATCCATTTATTTTTGTTCACATGAGGTGTGGTTAATTCCAAAGCTGTACTTCATGTGGTTTAGGATTGAAGGATGGATATTTGTTTATACCTTGCTGTATTTCTTATATCACATTCATTCTCAGAGGTCACGGTTTGAGATGTTCATTCCTGGGCACATTTCAGAGCAGGCAACAAGTGCAATGGAATTTCAGAGCAGGGATGCCAATAAAATAGGCAGGAGATGAAAATGAGTCCTGAGGTTGTTGTTTCCCTACAGGGGAGCCCTCCTTGCCCCTTGGCAATCAGCCACTTCATTAGTGCCATTTAAAGGTCTGCTAAACACCCTCCCCTTATCTGTGCAAGATGCTGCTTGGAAGGCTCTGCTTCCCACATGATGAATTGTACAATTAATTTCTAATGTATTTATCAGTTAGTTTGCCTGTCTGTCCTGAAAAGGGGAAAATGCTGCTGAGACCTCTCCTCTTATCACTGGTGCATGAACAGCTGCTTCTTGCAAATTTCTTTGTGACACTTTAGCCTTTTTAGGGTGGTGGAGTATTTAATGTAAGAGATATTTGTGAAAAAATTGAGGTTTTTTATTTATAGGTCTACAACTCAATAAAAGAATGGATTTTCCAGGGCAGGCTTCTGGACTATGGAGGTTCCATAACTCAGTGTTAGCTCACTTAACTTGCTTTTATTGCCTCTGTGGCACTACTTGAGAGGCTTTTGTCAGGATCGCTGCACTGAACTCAATAAAATGCATGAAGAAGCCTCAGTCACTCCACCAAACAAGTTCCCCTGGTTTCAGAGCAACCAAAATTTGGACTTTCATACCTGCAGTACTGGTATTGAACATGGATATAAAAAACATCCGGTTCTTTTTAGAAGAATTGTTGCAATATTGATAATGAGTCCTACTTCCCTCAGGATAATTGCTTTTAAACAACCCTTTGTCCTGTCTAGAAGTAAACATGATTTCTGAATTATTTTTTTTTGCTAGATTTTTTGCTCAGAAAAAATCAGAACAAAACAATAAACACCACCCACTCAAACACATCTTGGATGAGCTGAGTTCTGTGTGCGTCTTAACCTGCCTCAACATCCTTTGTGCAAAACATGTTCTTGCTTAGACTGCAGTTCACATCCCCAGGAACTGGTGTGTGAAGCTTTATACACAGAAATAAATGTCAGCTGTAGCTTTCAATTCTCTCTTCAGCTCTTTGGCAATATTAAGAGTTAGGAAATCAGTTTTATTATTCAATAAACCCTAATTTAAGTCAAGCTTTTGCTCTACTACCATGCATTTCTGGAAGCTGGAGAAAACCTCCACCAGAGATGAAATAAGATTCTAGGAAAGGAACCACCAAAGAGGAGAAAAAGGCTGCCCCTCTGTGGCATCATGAAAATTTGAAGAGATTTTCCCGTTGGAAGCTCTGCATTTGTCATTTGCAGTAAATTATTTTAACCTCCTTTATCCGTCACAAGCAAGAACGGATTTGCTCTTGGCCATAAGTCCTGGCTCAGGAAGTGACCTTCTTAATTTATTCATCATGAAGTGTGCACAATACATACTGTATGAGCTGAAATGACCAGGATAAACCCTTCCCCCCCAAGAGAAATGCGTGTGCTCCATATTGCAGAAGGAAATTGCAGGCACATTCCAGAACCAATGGATACACAGCCTTCGAGTCCAGGTGCCTCATATAATATTAAAAAGTGCTCAATTAACTGTTTTCCCATTTAAATAACTCCTAGAGAGGGCAACATTAATATTATATGTACTTCTTCTCTTTTATTTCTCTGTTACCTAAACAGTGCATTAAAAAGTATAGAATTACACATAACAAAGCTTGAGTTTTGTAATAAAAATGCAGCGAGTGCCTTGTTATACAGTGGGGAACTGCAGCAGCCCAGGCAGGCAGGAAGAGGCTCTGAAGGTGAAAATACAATGGAGTTGTTTTCACTTTTCATCTTTAACCTTGGCAGGAGGTGTTGGCTTTGGAATCTTTTGAAGTGCTGTGGGACAGGCCTCATTAATTCCAGTCCCTTAATTTTCAGAATACCAAGGAAGTAGAATGAAAAAGGAAAATGAGCACAAAAGAAACTTAAAAAGGGTTATAAACACATTACAGGCCAATTTCCTCTTCAGAAGAGCACCTCTAATATGTCTAAACTGGAAGCTGAAGAGGGTGATTGATGAATGTAGAACCGTTTCTAGATGAGCATTTATTTTAAATGCTTCAGGCTTAATTCTTATTTATACAAAGCCAATTTAGGACACTTTGCAGGTCATTTATGTCCAAGTCTTTACACCAGAGAAAGCCTAAGAGAAAAGTCTTTCAACAGGGAATAAAAAGAACTGTATTTTAATCATAAATTACTATTTCTCATGTGTGCCTAGTGTCAAAATGGAGTTGCACGTGTGCCAAAAACTGACTTGTGATTTGAAGGATGATGGTAGAAAACAAAAAGAGTTAAGATTTTTTTTTCCTTCTTTCAGAAGTGGTTGAGAACAATATCAATAATAAAGAGAATAATAAAATACACAAATAATAAAATGTACTTTGTCTGTCTCTGTTCATACCCTGGTTTGAGCCCTGTTTTGATGATACTGTGGCTCAGAATTTATGCTGGAACATGAGTGGAACTGGCTTTGTACTGGATGGACTGGCATCCATAGCACAGGGAAATTCCTCCATCAGGAATGGTACAAATCAGATAAGGCCCAGCTGAGAAAAGGGCTGGAATTCTCCTGCTCCAAAGTCTTCAGTGCTGGTTTGAGTGAAGGAGGAAACAAATGAGGAGGAAGGCCAATACATGGCTGAATTTTAGTACTTGCAGCACCACTGATTGTATCCAAGAGAGAGAAGGATTAATGTTCCCTTAGTTCTTCCTGTGTACACTCCCAGTACCTAAAGTATGAATTTTCTGGGAGATTAAGGATGAAGTATGGATTCAGCTCAAATGCAATTTTTTACTGTGAATCTGTAGAAGTTTTAAATGTACATATTCTAATTTTGACCTGGCTGCTTGTGGAGTGTGGTTATTCCTTCATATGTGCTCCATTATATTCCCAAGAAGTCACACAATCCAAATCAATGGCTCCTCCCCTGAAGGAGTGCACGTGCCAGCTGATTACAGGCTTTCTTTTACTCTTTGGGCAATTACTGACTTTCACTCTTCGAATTCTCCCGAAGGTCAAAGCCATGGGATCTGAGCACATGTGAAATCTGAGGTGCTGGCGGTAGTAACGTTAAACACATTCTGAAGTAGGACATGTGCTCTCTATTTTCAGCTGCAATCTTGGCTGAGTGGCAGAGTTAATGCACTGGTTAGAATTTGAATAAAACATGAGCCTTGTACTATGAGAACAATAATTTAGCTGTAATCTGATGCATGAAGTAATGAGTGGTAATTTTCTCTGGAGATGCAGTAAGTCACTGTGTACCTCAGTAAACAAGTGTGAATAGTTTGGTGAGCGCATGGTGGTCATAATGGACTCATTTAGGCTCTTGTTGGAATCACAAAGGATGGCAGGACTGCACTTGTCCCAGTGTCTTGCAGAAGATTTGCAGCTGGCAAGGGATGAAAAGGGATGGAGCATCCATCAGTAAATAAAATGTGCTTATTTCAGAAAAGTAATTGAGAATATTTATTTGTATCTTTATGGAAGGATTGTTCTCGGGAGACAAAACTGTTGTGTTTGTAACAGATTCAGATTCCTTGATTGCACAAGTTTCGTTTTGTCTCAGTAAAAGCAGCGACTTGCCCGTATTAATTTCCCATGGGTTGTCCTGGCAAAAGAAAATGTAAACCCAACCATAATTAAATAATGGCATAACTGAAATCAGGTACTGAAAGGAGAGCAGTGATAAGCACCCTGAGTTCAAGCTGGCTATACCCTAGTCTTGGGGTAAGGGGGAAGGATCACCCTAAATCCACAAACTGCCTCACAATCTCCCTTAACACTTCTTATTAACATTTCTTACAATTATAAAGGAATTAGGAGTTAGAATTTTGAGGAGGTATGTGATATATCCATATATATTCTTATAGAACCCAAAAGACAAATATTACAGCTCACATGACAGTTGCTTTATTTGCAAACTACTTGCATAAGCTTCTCTCTAAACCAAAATTTTAAATAAATTTAGTATCTATGGTGGGTTTGCTCTAAAACGAACTCTTTTGAAATTCTGGTCTCAGAAATTCTTCATCCCTCCCCAGTTCCCAGTCTGTTTGGAGACCTCACTTTGTTTTCAGGCAGCAGTGCTGCAAGGCACTGGTGGGAGTCTCTGCCAGCTCTAGATTGTCCCAAAGAGACAGAGAAAGGAGAGCCTGAAGATCCAAAGAGAAATGAATGTGCACAGTTAGGCCAATACATGCAGTTGTTGCTGAGACCTGCCTGGGTGTAAGCACTGAGCTCAGCTTCTTTCATGGCTCATTTAACGTGGCAATGATCAAGTAAAGGTGAGGTGAAAACATCCTCTGCTGGGAGTGCAGGGAACAAGACACAACTCCACTTGTCTTAACTCTTGAGCAAGAGAGAAAAAGTCCAGATTTCTCCCCAGCTGAAGGGTTCTGTCAGGTCTATTGCTTCTGTTTTTACACTGAAAATTGTCTTTTTTTTTTTTTATATGCACATCCTTGCTCTCAAACTTGTTATAAGATGATATAAATATGACAGGGTTTAAGCTGAGTTTGAGTTCAGTATATTTTGATCAAATTAAACCAATAGAAGTAAACATGACTTATTTATTCAATCCTAGAAAAAAAAAAACTGGTTTGTTTTTGCTTTTTAATAGAACATTATAAAAGAAGGACAACTCTAAATTTGTGCTAGAAGACAGTTGTAACAGAAGTTAGAAATTAAATTGTTTTCAACATCTTTTTAGTGAACAGTGTTTTGTCAATGGCAAAGGGGTAGTGTCATATGTAATAAAAAAATAGCATTTTATTTGATTGACTGGTTTGTGTAATGTGTCAGAACCTATGGGCTGTGAAATACATGAAGTGGTAATTGTGAGTTTTGTTGCTCTATTGCCCTTATTGTTGGGATTTCTACAATGGTTCTCTAAGGCAGTGCTGGGGGAACTATGAATTTCAGGCCACAGAAAGCAAGGATGAAATTCAAGCAATGAAGGAAACAGTGGCAACTTGGTTCTTACTGATCATCTAAATAAATAGACTGAAATTTGCTAAAGGGAGGTTTATTTGAGGATCTGGTTCTCCTCCTCTTTGCAGGAAAAGCACAAACCAAAGCCTGAGCTGAGGCAAAGCAGGATGGTCCCACTGAAGTGCCCAGAATGGCCCTGGCTGGGGAGCTCTGCTGCTGTGTGTGCATCTCCATCTGAGTGGTTTTAAGAGAAGACTCAGGTGGCTCCTCTCAGCCCTGAGGTTCTGTGCAGAGCCCAGCTCAGTGACCTTGGGCTTTCAGCAGAGCCTGGTTTGATGCCATGAGGTCTGTGCCCATCTCCAGGGGGGTGATGGGTTCTCCTGGTGTTCCCCAGGGCTTTGGGACTCCAGGGGGCTGCCCTGGGCTTGATGTATCCTTCAGGCTGCTGTTGGGTATTTCAGGTCACCCCTCTAGAGTTTTAGCTATTCGTCTTTCCACTTAAGTGGCCTTGGGTCCATTCATCTCTCAGGATTGGAGCCAAATTACTGCATTATGGCTGAAGAGAAGTAAGAATCTCATTTGTTAATAGGCTAGATGCAAGTCTGGTCTTAGGCTGGAGATCCTGAACACTTTCGGGGAGATTTCCTCCCCCTGAACACTGCAGTGTGAGGGGATGCCTCACTCTGCATTTATTTTAAGAGTAAGATTTTAGTTTTCTAATAGAATAGACTTCCACAGGCAAGGAAATTGTTTTAGTCCTCTCTTTCTGAGTTATTCTATTCTCCTCAAAACATATCTTCCTCTTTTTTTTTTTTTTTCTTTGTTTGTTTGTTTGTTTGTTCTTCTGGATGGAGGAAAAAAGGCATTTCAAAATGTCCTCGTGTTCTTACCAAAATCAAAATTGAGGGGAAAAAATTTGAGTGAAGGATTTTTGTTCGGTTCAGACTGGGAGGAGAATGGCCAAGGGCTCTCTGGGGCAGATATAGGATAGATTTTATACAGGTGAAAAGGTGAACCCAAAGTTTGGTACTTTCTGCTCTCCACAGCTGTGATGACAGAAACCTCGTTTTGAGAACTCATTTGAAGAGGCTGATTATTTCCAAAGCCTTGGCTCCTCTATGAATTCATTAAGAGCTACTTCGGCAATTTGAGAAGTTCAGCAAAATGACTACTAATCAACAAAGTTGTTGAATTATTCAGTTATCTCTAGTGATGAGGGTTGTGTTCCCCATGTGCTGGAAGGAGCCCCTGGGGAGCAGGGGAAAGCTCACAGAGCCCAGGAAAGAGGAAGGGCCATTCCTTCTTGGTTTAAGCTCTGAAATGAGGTGTGACCTCAGGAAAGCAAACATCTGTCCAAATCTCATTCCCTCAATGAGTCTTGAAAACAAAATAAAGCTGGTTTGGTCTACATCCATTGCAGCCCCCAGTTTATTCCTTTGAAGTTGTCTTTGCCTTCTCTTTCATTTTTTACATTTTTTAAGTGCCAAAGCTCAAGAACTCTTCCTCTGACCTTCCCGCATCTCGTTTTCCAGAATACAGCTTCTTATCTTTGACAACTACATCATGTTCATCTCATAGAAATCGAGCAGAACAAAAGTCTATCAGCTTTAAAATACGTGCATGGAAAGAACAAATTCTTCAGTTTTTATTTGTAGTTTTAGCTCTTTATTAAAGAGTTTTCTTTCACACAAGTGTTTTCCTTCTTTCTTTTGGTGCCACAAACAAACTGTAGTCAAGGAATTACAAGAGGAAAAATATTGTGGATAAAGAAATATCAGAACTGTGTCACAAGAGGAGCTGCTTTCACTGTGGGGTTGTGCTCCAAAATCCCAAGTTTGCTAATTCAGAACACACATCTTGGCAAAGTTCAGCTGTTCTTATCCCAGAACAGCTGGATGGAGGTGCCTTTTTGGAAGATTTGGCAGCAGCTGCAAGAAAAGCCCCTGGGAGATGAGAAGAGTAAAGCCCTGCTCCTACCTGAGAGGCAGATCTGTCCGGGAGGTTCTGGATGTGACACAGACAGGGCAAACATCTGCACAGGGTGATGAGGACCTTGAGTGCAAGAAGCAAAGATGTAAAGGAACACACAGGCAAAAAAATTGGGAAGAGGGAAGAGAAGGAAATGTTTAGGACCAAGAACATTGTGTCAAGTAATATGGAAATTCCAGCAACAGAGATCAGGGAAAGGAGAACAATGAAGCCAGAAGATTTCAAGATTTGTTCAATGTGCAGAGCAGCACAGGTTTGTGCTGAGCTGCTCAGTGTAGGCACAATGTGAGAACACAAAAAACAACCAAGGGAAACAGTTTATGGCCTAGCTTTATGGTGAATTACACAGAGATCATCTGTGAGTACAGCTCAGTGTGGGATAAGGCACAATTCTTCTTTATTACATCCCATAACAAATTTCAAGCAGCTCTATTAGGTGTCAGATAAACAGCTGTTAAAATAAGCTCTACTTTGTGTCAGATTCCCAGTCATGGACAAGTTTGGTCCAGGAGGAGTCTGAAGTCCATCAGGAGATGCTCTGAAGTCCACACCTTGTATCACCAGGGTGGAATGATCCCTGGACAAGGGTTTTGCAGTGCTGATGTAACCACATCTCACCTGTACCACATTCACTCTGTTCCTTTTTGCTGCAAGACAGCAATGATGCAGATTAGACCATTTTTGCAGTGCTCATAATAGTAAAAGGGAGTTCCTTGATGATGCAAAGGTAGTGAAATATAATTTATCTCTAGGGCAACTCTACGTATTCCCTGGAGTTACACAGAGGAGAATCCGGTGTGCAGAGTTTATAATGGGAGCAATTAGTACTGAAGCACAAATGTTTATAGCAAAATTCACTGCTGCTCATTTTAAACTGGTTTGCAACTTAAATGGTACCAATTTAATTACACAGCAGGAATTAAGTTCTGATGCTGCCACTTGAGATTTTGGCTTTCACACTGTGCAGGACCAACCACCATCTCTAGAGAACTCCCACTGATGTTAGACCTGAGAACACTCAGCATCTTCCAGCAGCACCTCAGCTTCTTATAGGATGTGCCTGTTGAAAGCGATATGATGATGGTGTGATATGAGGATAAAACCTGATGTAAAATGATTTTTGAATCTGTCTAGTTTTAAACAAGTGGGATTTCCTCCCCCTGCTGCGCTCTTGAGACACTGCCACCCAAACACAACCTTTTAGGATTCCCTGTTAACACTCTGCTATCTTCTGTATCCAGCTGCTCTGGGTATCACTTAAGAACATGTAAATCTGAATGAAGGTCAAGAGTTGAGAGATATTAAAGAATTAATCCTTTAAACTAAGGAGAAAGCTATTTTCCTAGTAGAATAGCTTCACTGTAAAATATACCTTTTCTTTATAATAGCTACATAATCAGTTCCTAGAAAAAGTTAGGAAGAGCTGAAGAAATGTCTTTGTCTCTTGCTGATGTCCAGATCCCTGCAGGGCCATCTCAGTGGTCAGCATGGCTTTCCTGTGAGAGAGACTTCGAGTGTCCTTCCCAGTTACAGTTAATAGGTTGTATGCTGGATTTAATTAGTGTCCTGCTTAATTGAGGAGTGTTACTGAGCAGACCTAGAGAGATGGTTCAGTTTCTTAGAACGGCATGGATTTCCTCTGGGGCTGGGTAAATCAGCCATGTGCAATCAAAGCTTGTGGAGCTGAGCCAAACCACTGCAGCAGCCGAGTTTTCTGTGCACTGTGCTCTCTGAATTTCTGAGCTAAACACTGATGTTACTGGAAATTCCACCTTGTTCTATCCAAAGCAAGAATACATCTCTTGCTTTGTGCTTTGAGAGCTGTTTCTCTCTGCTGTGAGGCTGAGCTCCAGCCCTGCTGGGATGCAGGGCAGCACAGAACTCCTGACCCAGTGCCCCTGAAGGGCCTGTGGGACCCCTGCAGCTCCCCTGGGTGGGAGCAGTGACCTGAGCTGAGCAGCTCTTGCACATCCACAGCAGAACATCCAGGACAGCTCCTCTGCATCCTGCTGCCTGCTCCTGGAGTGTTTCCTGAGGCAGGGCATCCTCTTAGTGGGAGTCAGATGAAGCTGCCTGGGCTGGGTTTAATGCACAGGGACTCACTGCCAGAAGAGATTTCCCTCCTGGGAAGTACTTGCACACAGCTGAAGGACTCTGGTGCAGCATGGCAGGGACATGGGCTTGGGAGAGGTGAAGGCAATGAGACTCTTCAGCTTTACTTGCTTTTTTCCCTTCCATGGGAATAAGGAATTAAGTCTGTGGAGTATAGTCAGGAAGAGCTCATGCCCTGAATTCAAACAGCAGCATCTGCCTGTCTTTGTGTATGAAAACATGGAGACTCAAGAGAGTTCCAGCAACTTCAGTTACTTCTCCTATTTCTCTACACAAGAGAGAGCTCCTTATCCTTTTTTTTTTTTCCTTTGTCCTTTCCAGAGTCTATTGTCAGGGAGGTTTATTTAGCAAAACCATTGACAAATATGCATATCTATTAACTGCCACATCGTGTTAAGTCTCAGCTGGTCTGTTTTCCTCTGTCAAACTTAATTACAGTCCAGGAGACAATGTAACATGATACAAGTGACAAAAAATGACAGAACATGTCAAAACAAAATGTGTCAGCCTGGAATATCCAGAAGGCAGTTCCTGAAGCAAAGAAGTGATCCCACTCATCCCCCAGCTCCTCTCGCAGCCTCCTCTCCTACACAGATGAGTTCACAGTCCTCAGCTTGACTCACAACGTCTGAAAATTGAAATTGTTTTGTTTCCTGAATGCCTGTCAAATCAGAAGCCACATCCTGTGTATCATTTACTAAATGTCTCTTTTTTCTGGTATATTATTGTTCTACAGGGCAATTCCTGCAGCCTTGTTTACATCTGGCCTTGTTGCTGGCTCCTCATTGCTCAGAGCTCTCTCCATCAAACCATGCCCTTCCCTCACATCTGCTCTCTGTGCTCTTCATCAACATTAATGAAACACCCACCACTATTCCATTCCTTTGGGCTTCATTCCTCTTGTCCATGTAGTAAATAATTTAGAAAACAGAATCATTTGCATTGGATTTGGTTGATACTCTGCAGGAGCTGGAGGTTAGAGCTGTGTCCTCACTAAGCAGTGCAGTTTGTGTAGGTGTTGGGACTTGTATGAGAAATTTGCTGCTAAATATATTTGAGGGAGGGAAAGATTTTCTTCAATCATGTTAATGATGTCCTCATGATCAAGAGATATGTGAAACAGGCAAATTCTCCAATAATGAATCTCTCCCTAAGTCGCTTTTGAACTAATTTTGAAAATTCGCATTGTTGGGTGAACAGCAATTCAATTTCTCATAGGGACCAGCCTCCACTGAAATTTTGATTATGAGGTGCTGTATTTTAGAATGACTTCAGGAATTTGTATTTGTTTGAGTAGGTGTCAAGGATATTTATCAGGATTTCTTCTTCAGAAAAGCAGAGATGTACTCTCAAAATAATTCATTGTCAGCCAAAACATGTGGCTCTTCATGACTGAAAGTTCAAGTTCAAATTCTTTACTAAAGGGAGACTGTATTCAACACCAGTTACTGATTTGCTGAAGAAGTTTCCCAATGATATTCCTTGAGCTGAGTTGTGCAGGAGTAAAAGCTCTTATTATATGATTATAAAATTTCTCATCTTGGTTGTTCTCAGCTATTTTGGTGGTTTTCTTTCTGTTTTCCTTTGATGTTTGAATTGTCCACGGTGCTAAATGAGGAATTTTTTTTAAGTGCTTTTTCTTTTTGGCTTTGAAGTGAACCAGACTGACCTTTTCTTTCATTTCAATGCATTAATTGCCTGTATTTTATGTTCTCACTGTCTTAAAAACTGCTTAAGTCTTAACATTTTCTATGGTTATGCACTATTGACCCATTCTTGGTATATAATTTTTATATCTTTTTCTTTGTATCTTTTATGTCTTAATCTGACTCCCACAGAACATAAGACTTCACATCATTGTCCGTAGTCACCTGAATATCTGGGGACAATCTTTTTCTTCCATTAATTCCATTTTGCTTCTCCTTCACAACTCACCGACAGTTGATAAAACATCATTTTTCTTATGTGAACATTCAGGAATTAATTTCTCTCTCTCCCAGAAGATTGAAGAAATCCATTAGTGTCTTGAAGTCAATGTGAGTCACTTTTATTTTCCTGAAGCAAAAGGAGAAAGACTGAAGGCAATAAACCAGAGTGATCCTATTTTGCAGTGCACATACACAGGGTGAGTTTCAGCATAATCAAAAAACTCATGAACTGTGTATGATAATCTGGAGAATCTTTTTAGTACTTTGAAATCCTTCCTGTGGTATTACATCTCTAATTCTGGTGTAAAGCCAATTTTGAAGTCAGCCCTGCTTTAAGCATGGGGTTGGGCCAGACGCCCTCCAAAGGTCTTAGCCTAAAATATTTAACGATTCTTATGTTGGCTTTAAAATATTCTACAGCATATTAATGTGGAATATCTTTGTGCCCATCACAGACCTGCTGATCCCAATGTTGCTGCTTTGGCAGCTGCTCAGCACAGAGGTTTCAGAGCATGTTTTGGGTTATGTCAGTAGGCTTGACATCTGCATCACCTCAGGCTAATAGGAGTGAACAAACACTAAAAACACAGTGGTTTACTCCCTCACAGAGAGCAACAGTTTGTGGGATTATCTCAAAGAGAGACCCAGTGAATACAGGAGAGGAAATGGTCTGATGTGCATCTGGGATGATTTCTCTGCAAAGTTCAGTATTAACGCTCCATTATCAGAGCTCATGTGGAGCACGAGGGAGAGAAAATCAGCTGCATTCCTTTCTTGAAAGAATAGATGTGATTTCAGGGGAATACACCATGCAGTTTTACGAATCTGTGAGCATCCAGACACTGCAGAGTTCAAAGTACCCTCGGCAGTCAGCTCAGCTACACCATAAAAATGGTTTCTGTCAGTCATTTTTGTGTTCACCAGACTGACTTACATCCTTTTTCCGTTGCATTTTCTCTCCTCTTCTCTCTGCTTTCCATTTATTCTAAAATATTTTGTCAGACCTAGGAACTGTAAAAATGTAGGGAGCATGTGAATTCATAAACCTAATTTTTGTAACTTCCTTGGAAAGGAATGAATGTATAAGTGAGTATTTTGAGAACTTCTAGAGAATGAATACCATTATGGGATTCTGGGTAGTGAAATCACGATTATTTCTGAGCACTGTCTTTTCCTTTTCAGTCTCCCAGTATTTGCTGGGGTTCATCCCTTAACCCCTCTTTGAGTAAGAAGATATGAACATGTGCACGTCTCATGTACAGACTGTGCCCCCAAACCACCTCACGTGAAACAACAATCAAAAATCCAAAAGTTTTTGGAGTTAATTTTCTTTTTCAATATACACTAAGTATATTCACCACTTTCACTGATTTTTAATGAAAGAGAATTACTAACATTAATGAAATTTTGGTGGCATTTCATTAAGAGAAGTAGAAATTCCATGTTTAATATGTTTGATGGATATAAATATTTAACAACATCACCCACCTGTTGGTGAGTTAGGACCAGGCAGATGGTGCAGTCCCATCAGAGGAAACAGAGACTGTTAGCAGAAAAGGACTGAGGATTTCAAGGGCAATCAAAGCTTCACAAGGTGGAGTTCACGGTAAGTGTGTGAATGCCTCAACTTTGTTTCAGCTATTTTCTTTTGTGAATGATTTTACTGGCCAGGGAATTCCTGTGCTTCTTTCCAAAGTTCCCTCCTCCAAAGCCCAGTTTTCTACTGGTCTAGATTCTCTCCCAGACCTGCACTTCATCCATTAGTGGGGTCTTGGCATTTCTCCAAGGGGAATATCACCCCATAGAGTGATATTCTCTTCCCAGGCAACCTTGTTCTTGTCTTGGAAGGCTGTGATCATATCCCTGGTTTTCTTCCTACAATGACTTGATATTTTCTCTCCTGATCTCTTCCCATTACCTCAGGCTGTGTTTTTCTTCCAAAAATGTTCTTGCCTTCTCTTGTATATCTGTGATTATCTGGCTTGTCATATTCCTGAAATAAACCATTAGCTTGTAGCTGAAGAAGAGGAATGATCTAAGAAGCTGGGAAACCCTGAAGTATCACCTTGAAAGTGCCATTACCACAGGCCAGTTTGTGATGTGAGGAAAGAGCCTGAAATGACAGTTATGAAACTCCCTTAAAAGACAGAGCCATAATCCCATCAATGACATTGCAGCATGGAAAAGAATTAAAGAAGTCTATTATCAAATTTATTTTTATTACAACCCCTGTAGGAATCCATAAGAAATATAGTGCTAGTTTTTAATTGATGAAATTTAATAAGGGCTGTAAAAATATAAAGTAGGCAAAGTGATCATTGGAATTGTGTATTCATTTTCTGTCCTTTGAAAAAGCACCTACTATGAATTTTAAGCACAGTTTTTCTCAGGGTAGGAAAAAAAAAAAGAGAATTTTGAAGGACAGCTTTGATGTAAGTTTTCCACAGTGCCTTGCTATTAGTCCTACATCAAATCTTAGAGCGAGATGTAATGATAGTTCTCTTTAGCAACAGAAAATAGTTTGCTTTTTCAGTGGGTTTGTTGTCATGGTTGCCTCCATGATGTGAAACGTAGAACTTATAAAGGGAATCAGAAGTACTTCAGGCAGAGTTCCATGGTGTCAGTATTGATGCAGCAACCTTCATGTAAAAAATAAACTTTTGCTCAAATAGGATTTAGGGCTTGATGTAAGAATTGCTGGATGAAAATTTTATAGCTTATCATAAATGGGCCTGATTAGTGAGTGATGGGCTTTGTACCCTTCAGATGTGTGGGGTATCCACAGCTGGGAGGGCGTCTGATGGAAATGAAACCCACTGGCAACAAACAAACCAACCTGCCAGGATGCCTCAGACATTTCTGTTCCACAGGCTGTCTGCAACAAGGCTGAGAAAAGAGTTCTTTGATTTGCATTCTCTTTCTATGCACTGAGAGTTGAAGCTGAACTTATAAACAATTTTGGAAGTGGTGGTGGGGAAAGAAAAAAAAGCAAAGAAAACTAAGCTAGGCCTTTGAGAGGTGCAGGCTGCAAAAATTAGGAAGTAGATATTGTCCTTCAGAGATATACTTTGTCTTGGCTCTGTATTTTCAGATTTTGCTCTCCTGATTTAGGTTTCCTTTCTCTGTGAGTCATACCACCAGAGAATACTTGGAGTCCCTGTGACTAAAAGGTCAATAATGGTGAAAATCACTCCTGTTTGTTTTGCTTTTAATGTGCCTTGGAGCCCCTAAACGTCAAAGGGGCACATCAGTGCCTCTCTTCCAGTCTCCTCCTTTTTACCTTCATGTACATGCCAGTTTTATTCTTCTCTTACTTAACTCCTCTGTATCTGTTTGCATGAGGTCTTGTTAGTTTTGTTTCTTTTCAATATGAAGAAAATTCTCCAGACTCTTATCCAAATTCTTGTGCCCCTTCACAGCCACCTCTGTGCTGTACTGAGAGCCCTGAAGAACCTCTGGGCCATCACCTGCAGAGATACCACACCTGAGGCTGGGGGTGGCACTGTGAGGTCACTGCCTGTACCTGTGGGGACCTTTAACACATTCCCACAGGTGTGGGAATGACCTGGGAAGAGTCAATGACTCCTTCTTGCAGCTATTTCTGTCAGTGTGGGCAATGCAAGAGGACAGCCTGCATGGCCTGGCGGTTTTAGACTGGTTACATGGGCACTTTCCATCCTCACTGATGTGGGCCTTGAAATCCAGATGCAAATTTTCCAGGGAGCTGGAGCTGGGATGTTGAGAGAGATTTCCCTGTATAAGGCAGCAATACCAAGGAAGAGACACACAACCCCCAAACTGAATTGATTGCACTGGCTTTAGGAGTGCAGGCAGCTGCACAGCATGCCAAGGACACACTAGAGCAAGGAAAACAAGATTATGTAATATTAAAATTATGTAGGTAATATCAATACAATCTGTTTAATTTGGAGTGTTCAGAAGAAACTGTGAGGAAGTAGCTTTGGGACCAATTTGGGATATGGCAAAACTGCCCAAGTTTTTTTTGGACAGAAACAGCCTGAGAGGCAGAGAGAACTCAGGAACTGGGAGCAGTGAAGCCACCATTGTCCTCCAGGTGTGACAATGTCCCTTCCTCTGATGTCCCCATCTCCTCTGACAGTGTCAGACAGGCTCTGGTCATACATATTATATCAAATACTGTGATTTTCAGGCTCTGTCTCTTGGCCCTGCCCTTCAAGGGGAGCTCTGCTCTCCAGGTCTGTGCTCTCTCTGAATGACTCTGCTTCTGATCTTGGGACTCACGGGACTGTTCATTCAACCCTGTTCCTGATTCTGCAGCTTCAGTAGTGACACAGACATTTCCTGGTGCTTTTGGAATGCCCTGGAGGTGGGGAGGCTTGCTCTGTTCCTCACCTTGTGCTGCAGAAATCAGCAGCAGAAACAGCCCTTAAATAGAGACACTGTGCTTAGGAATTTCTGCTCTTTCATTGTGACAGGGAGATGGGGGTAATTGCAGGTTTGGATTTTTATTTTTATGGACATGAAATTAGTCTGGGATGCCTTTCATATATGCACTTGGTTTGGCCACTAGGATACAGATTTTGCTCAGCCTGTTAATGCAGAGTTATGCCATTCTGAGGGACAGCAGCCTGAAACACTGAAAGAACCAAATCACTCTCTACAGACACCTCAAATTGCACTGTAAAAGTGGCATTACTTGCTCTCCAGGTATTTCTCTTAGACACCATCTCTTTTGCTATTCTTCCCCATAGGGTTGTTATCAGCTTTCTTACAATACATAAAAGCCATTAAACAAACACAATGTTTGTAGGGCTACATTAGGGTCTTTATATTAATAGACAGTTCTATTGAATATGCTTCAGAAAAGGATGAATTAAAATGCCTCCTTGTATCAGACCATCTTCTGCCCCTCTTCAGTGCTGCTGGGTGGCTCCCAAGCAGGGTCTCCCTGCTCTCAGTGCAGCACATTTCCCTCCTGTCCTGTGTAGTTACTTAAAGTTGTGCAAATGAATCTGTAAGCAAAACAAAGGTTCAAAAGCTTTGTGTTAGTAATTAAGGTCAATTATCAGAGTAGGCGTCGTGTCATGTAAGTTTTGGAGAA
The DNA here is from genome assembly GCA_013397095.1 of Sterrhoptilus dennistouni. Classification (NCBI taxonomy): domain Eukaryota; kingdom Metazoa; phylum Chordata; class Aves; order Passeriformes; family Zosteropidae; genus Sterrhoptilus; species Sterrhoptilus dennistouni. The sequence continues at coordinate 842,038 of VWZU01001430.1, forward strand.
ATTTATGTTCACAGATGAAATCTATTACAGATTTGACACCACACAGCTGTTGGCAGGGGTTTTTCCTTCCCTCCACATTTTCTTTCATGGTGCAAGAATGTGCAGAATGGGCTTTTCACTGCTGGTTGGCAAAGCTTTTGATGGTCAGAAGCTATTCCAGTCCTTTGAAACACACTGTTAATGGATTGAAGCAAAGAGACTAATTTCTCAGGCAGTGTTTAAACCTTGAGGCTACACAGCAGCCTTCCTTTCTCTGCTGTTAAAGATTTTATGCATTTCTCTTTTCCTACTGGTTTGTCTCGTCTGTTCAGATTGTTCTTTGCTGTCAAAGCCTTCCTTTATCAAATCCCAGCCCTGTACCTGCTTATCAGACCAGTCCTCAAAGTACCTCAATTGCAGTGGTCTGTGTTTGGTTCTCCTGTTACCTCTGCAAAGGGTCTTCAGCAAAAGAAAAGGGAGAGTCTCATCTGGGAAAAGGAAATGCTCATCTGGAATGAGTGTGGGACACCGCACCACTGTGGGTGTGCTGCCTGTATTGTTTTTTCAGTATCTGCCCAAATATCAAGCTGTCAGACAGTGCTTCAGTAGTTAGCAAAACATCTGCAGTAAAATCTATGAAAAGTTATCAAAATTCTTGCCACAAGCTTGGCAATCAAATTAAAATATGTGGGCTGACATGTACCCCCAAACTAATCCTAAACTCTGCCCAACATGAACAGTTCCCATACTCTGCTGTTGCTTCTGGCACTTTTCTTCAGTGAGGATGCAATTCAGATACCAAAGGCGAACATGTTAAGGTCTCATCAATTCAATAATATTTCAAGTTCTTGGAAACAAAAGTAAACAACATAGAGATTATACAAAATCTTACAGCTCTGTTCCAGGCACCTCCTACATGACATAATGTTGTTTCTTCCGTCTCCCAGCAAGACCCCTGATAATGAAGTGCTGTGTGTTACCCAGGGGGTCGCTGAGCCCTGATAACACCTTGTGCTCTGTGATATGACAATGCTCAGACAGGCCAAGCCCTCCCCAGGCAGAAAGACCTCGTGGTGCAGCGATTCCTACACAGAAAAAATTATGGCATCCTTCAGAATTTCTAAGCTTTATGCCTTTAACTAAGGTGCTGCTTTCTGTCCTGGGTGTTTTCTATCTCAGAGCAGCAATAATGCTGCCTCACAGCCCTGCAGTACACCACAAATATTTCATGGCAAAATGCTTTGTCTAGGGCTTCCCAACATAGAAACACAGCATTCCAAAAGGCTTGCTCACAGTCATATTTATCAGCCAGAATTATGCAATGCTATGTTAAATATTTCAGAAGAAATTAGAAGTTAATTCAGTGGCACTGATCATCTCCTTGTTCTGTTTGTGATTAAGGAGAGGCTGTCAAAGTGGGTAGGTTAGAAATTTACTTAGTTTGACAAGTGTCTCATTTAGTAGCTCTTTTCTTGAATATTCTGCTCCTACTTCCTTGACTTCTAATTTGAAGCTAAGCCAAAACACCAAAGCCAGTGACAACAGCTTCCTCCTTGGTTGTGTTTCAAACAGCCCTTCCCAGAAACACGAGCTGCCTGATGGTGACACATCAGGAAACGAGGTTTGCAGGCACTTGTTTGCCTCTTAATTTTCCTTGACTGCTATATAGACTGCTGCCACTTGTCCTCAGATGGAGGCTGATGGCAGCAGGGCCAGCCTGGCAGGCTGTTTCCACATTCAGCTCACAGCCAGCTCCTTTGCAGTGACATCCTCTCAGGCCTGGCTCCCTCCTGGGCTGGCAGCAGTGGCTCCTGTTGCAAGGGCTGGCTCAGCATGAGGGGCAGATAATCCAGGGAGGGACACTAGCTGTAGGTATTACTTCTGTTCCTTTTAATTCCTCAGTGTCCCCTCTTCTGGAGGAAAGTGAACAAATACATCACTGCTGGAAACGGTGCGAGTGACTCAGGCAGGTTCACAGGAGGAGCCACACTGCCCAGGAGACGAAATTGCTCTGCTTTTATAATCAAAGCTACTAAAACTAGCTGGCCTTTTCATAGTGTCTCCTGAAATACAGCCATCACAGTCTGCAATAGGAGAGGGAGAGAAAGGAAAGGTGCCTGGTATAGAAAATGCTGAGGTCAGATTAAGGTGTTCACATGGAGGGTACATGACACATTTAGACCCCTGAAGCTGACAGCCATTGGAGACAGGACATAAAAACTGAGTGGTGTTTGTTATTCTCTCTCATGCTGGCAGTAATTGTGATGGGAATTATCAGTGACACTGAGCTAAACCTCTCTCCTTTCAGTCTTGTAGGCTGTAATCTTGCTCTCTGCTTAAAATGCTGCAAGGAGCTGAGGCACACATGGGAGCAGGGCAAGGAGGAAATCCTTACTCTGAGAGGGAAACTTGGAGCACCAAAGCCAGCACTGGCAGTGCAGACTTCATTTTCTTTTTTGCAATTACAGCAAAGTTTAGCTTGGGGCTTCCTATGGTAACCTGTCTGAATTTCATTGTGTTATAAAAGCTAATATAAGCTAATATGAGCTAATCATACAAAGTCATGGCGGAATCTCAGGCTCCATATTCTCCCAGAAAGAGACACTAACAGCAGTTCAAGTGTGGCCATGGCTGCACTTTTCTCCCCTCTGTGCACTGTAGATAATACACCCTTTGGCTTCCTACTATTTTTCCCACTGGCAGTGATTGCTATGTAGCCAGCCAGCACCATTTTCCCCAAGAGTATAAAAGCTCCTTTTCCCTCCTCGAGGTGATAAGCTCAAGAGGTGTCCTTTAAAGCAAACTAACAGTTAACTGTGCAATTGCTGTGCACACCTCAGTTGGCTTTTTCAGTGTCACGCTGACACCAAATGTTATTAACTGGAGGTGGAGAGGGTGAGAACTTCTCCTCTGGACTCCCAGAGAATGTTCTGCCTCTCTTGTCCTGTGTATACAAAAAAAGTCATGAAGCCCAGTAAGGGTTAAGACAACAACTTTTACAGATTTGTGCCATGGCTTTTTTGTGTGGAAAAATGATTTTGCTTTTTTTGTCCCAATCCTGGAAATAGGCCATGGCAGAGCTGTGGGGCAGTGGTGGGCTGGGAGCTCTGCCTTTGCCCCTTCATTTGGGAATGAACAATAATTTTTCCCAAGCAGAGTTTGTTTCCCCCATGACAGCAGTTGGTGAGAAATATTCTTCTCTCTATCTCCAACCATGAACATTCTGATTCCATTTGCTCCTGTTGTCCCCCTGGCTGTGGGAGTCAGCCTGAGCTGCTTGCCTCTCATCCCTGTCCCACTGCTGCTTCAAAGCCATGCCAAACACTCAGACAAAGAAATGCCAAGAGCTACGGATGAACCAGAGCAAGAAGTTTCAAATAATTGCACTTCAGACTGGAAGGCAATATTTGTGTGGGCTGTGTGGAGAGGGGAATGTGTGTACAGGGAAAAGAATGAAACCAAGGGGAAATGATTGGGTTTTGTTGTGCCGTCAACTTGTCACGTGTATTGCTGTGAGGAAATGGGCACAAGCTGAAGATAAAATGTGAGATGCACTCAGCTGTTTTCAAAAACAGCAACATTTTTGCCCGTGTTTTTGCAAAATTTTGTACAACATCTTGAGATAGATAAAGTTAGAGCAATATGACATTTTTAATGTCAAGATTAATGGTGACTGAAGTACCTTGGGTGGAGAGACATTTTCCAGACTGGACATTGCTGTTGTGCTTCCATCAATGAGCTCCCCCAGAAGCTGCTGTCAGGAGAGCAGAGGGCTGTGCACTTGTCCGGCTTGTGTCCTCCAGCCCTCTGATGACAGCAGAATTACTGTACTTTATGGGAAAACTTTGAAGTGAAAAACTTTAGTTTTCTATTTTTTCACTTCTTTGTTGCTACCACTGCAGTTTCACCTGTCTTATAAATTATGCACTGTTTGCCCTCTTGAAATTGTCTGGTTTCTGAGTTTTATGCTTTCCAAAGTTTTTTTCCTTTCTGCTCTGCTTTAGGTGACTTTGTATGGTACGTGACTCTGAGTGCTATTTATGGGGGTTTGATTTATTGCCTTACTCTCTCAAATCTAGCCAATCTATTTATGTATTTTGTTTTGCTCAGAACCACATTTCCCTCATAAGCTAGTCTGACTTGGTTTTGAAAGTCCTTTCTGAAAAAGACCTACCTCATGTATAGACTCCAGGACTCTTTCTAAGGAGAAAAACCAACTGAGCCAAACTGATCTTTCTTACATAATTTTTCTCCTTTCACTATTTCAAATAGCATTAGAACACTGCTCCATTCTGGTGTTTAGATTTATTTCCCTGAGTTCTAAAATGTATGTGCTTCGACAATAGAGCTGCTCAAATGTTGTACAACAGATGGCCGCTCTGGGATGGGGGAAATTGCCACAACTGGTCAGAAGTGTGGGCTTTAGCTGCCTACAGGAAACTGTTTAATGAGACTGGCTACCACAATGTAGGAGTTGTCAGAAAGCAGACCCTGGGTTACCTCAGCTTTTCTGGGCTCTTATAATTTTTTTTTTTTCTGTCCTCTTTTCCTGATGTAATTGCATTTCAAAGCTGAGGTTTGAGAACAGCATCACCTATGTCTTAGGAGAATGCAATCCCACTGATTTCCAGAGTTGTTTCCATGCAGAAAAGACTTGAATTTATTCTGGAGATAACACAGCTCTTTGAAAGTCAAGCTAGTGGCTGTTTTAAAAAATATTTTTAAAATACCCACACTACACACTTTTATGTCTGCTTTAGAATCAACACTGAGGAGCTGCTTTTAGAGTCCAAGATGAAAGAGGAAAGAGTTATGAGCACTGTGTAAGATAATGAACCTCTGTACAAACTACCTGCCTGAGACAATATGTGCCTACATGTTAATAAGGCCAGATGCAGGAACAAGCCATCT